>CAOKZL010001400.1:0-356281 GCA_948472985.1 Iguana delicatissima | reverse complement strand
AGCCTTCTATCCTGACCCGACTACACCTCTGGAGCAGTCCCTCCACTCCCTGGATGTTCGCTGGGCCCTGGCTTTTTACAAAGACAGGACTGTGGCCTACAGGCAGACACCACATCTTTTTGTCTGCTATGGCAGGTGCCGGAGAGGCCACAAGGTATCCACCCAGCACTTCTCCAAGTGGGTGGTACAGACTATACACCTGGCGTACTAGCTTGCCAAAAAGCCTCCGCCAGACCTTCTGTGGGCTCACTCTACCAGAGCCGTAGCGACATCTGCTGCCCTCCTGCGAGGCGTCGACCTGCCGGAGCTGTGCCATATGGCGACCTGGTCCCAACCATCGACCTTCGTGCGCCACTACAGACTCGACTGCCGGTCCAAGAGAGATGCTCGATTTGGCCATGCTGTGCTGGCTTCTGTTCTCTAGGGTCTGAGACCTGACCCACCATACTGCTGGTAAGCTATACAGTCTCCTAATGTATGAGGCATAGAGACCATGAAGAAGAAGAACAGGTTGCTTATCTGTAACTGTGGTTCTTCGAGTGGTCATCTGTGCCCTCATACATCCCCCCCCGCCTTCTCCTCTTTTCAGGTCCCATCTTGTTTGGCGGACTAGAACTGAGGAGAGACTGTTACTCGGCGGGAGGAGCACGCGCAGTACCGGCGTGGGGGAGAGGTTCCCACCAAGCTAACAAGCTCTAGAATCTTCTGAACACTACCGCGCAGGTGCGAAAGCTCCTAATGTATGAGGGCACAGATGACCACTCAAAGAACCACAGTTACAGGTAAGCAACCTGTTCTTTTTCAGTTCCAGCTGAAGCATTTTTGATTTATTTTTAATTGTTAAACAAACATGATTTCATTGTTCTAAATTATATTTCGATTGGGGGATTATATAATTGGGGGATTATATTTGGTTTATATTTTATTGTGCCATCAATTCTAAGCATATAGGAAAACAACTTGGCAAAAATGTGGCCTGAGGTCACAAGGAAGCTCTTGTGGCCATTTCTGAAGTTCCCAAGACCCTCCAGAACCCATCCAAATTTTGCCCTTTTTGTTTTAAAAATACCCCGATATGTGTAATTACCAATTTGCCTCCTGGTTTAAAAAAGACCTTCTTAAAACAGCTTGAGATTAAAACATAGGAAAACTGTGCCTATGCTCCAAGAGTTGGTGGGGGGGGGGCAGTACATTTAAGAAAAACCTTTAAAAGGAAAAAAATGACAGTGATGGGTATAACCGGGATATAGCCCTTCAAGGTGTAATGGGGGCCAATGCAGTCCCCTTCCCCAATTCCTGGCAGATGTGCACTACCATTTTAAAGGTCCGAATTATTACACATCATTTCCTATAGGTTCACAGCAATAGATATGTGTCCATAAGAAACATGCTTAAACTTCAAGCAGGAGTTCCAGGGTACTATGGCGAAAACTAGTGCTTCCAGGAGAGAAGAATAATAAGACAATGATAAGAATTCTGGTGGTAACATATGCCAGCATACTTGAGGACAATGGAGAAAGTGGTATTCCATATCTCCTTGTGCACTGGCCTAATATGGATTTTGGAATACTACTCTTATATGCCTGGATACCAGAGCCTGGGGGAGGTTGGCTACAACCTGGAAGAGAAATTCACTTTCCTTATTATTTATTTAATTGGCCCAAAAAGTGAGAGGCAACAGGGGTAACAGGAAAATAACTGAAGGTACCAGCTGCAGGTGGAAAAAGGCATTGCAGACACTAAGTCTATCCACTGGGAAACACTAGAGATGTAAACTTGGGCTGAGATCCTATTCTGGACACATAGCTATGATGTTGTGGGTATGCTCTGTCTCTTGAGCCTACATTCCAAAATCCAAGGAGCCATGTCATTGGATGGAGTTTCACAGCGCTGGGGATTAGTGTGACAACTGAAGCCCCTGTCAGAGCTGTTGCTGATGAGCAGCAACTGTTGGTCCCTGTGGCTCAGGGTGGAGATGATGAACTGCAGCTGTTGGTCCCTGTGGCTCTGGGCGGAGATGAGTCCTGCAGCTCAAGAGCTCCCCCTGCTGCCATGGACCAAGCAGGCTCAGACGTTCCTCTGCCTGCTCCTTTAGGGCAACAGGGATCCGATTCTGAAGATGCCTTGGAGCCAATCAGCCCACAAACAAGATGGAGACTCAAGAGAGCGGAGCAAAGGGAGGCTCCCTTGATTAAGTTCAAGAAGCAGTGACTAGCCACGCTTGTGTCTTTGGCTATCTAACTGCCTGCCTGGAAGCTTTCCTTTGTTTATGGCAAATGTCTTTCAAGCCCTCCTCTTGCCTGTTCCTTGCTCCCAGCACCCGGTTCCTGCTACCTTGAACTGATCTCTTGACCCTTGGCTTTTGGAACTCTGACTACAGCTTTCACTTGATGCTCTGGTAAATGAACTCCCTTGTGTAAAGTGCTTGCTTGTCTCCTCCTGGCTGGACTTTGTTGGCTCTCACATTCCCTTCTCTGGGCTGGCTTGCTGCCCAGGTTTCTGACCTTGACAGTCTGGGTGTTGAAAGATGATATGTCTATCCCCTCTTGCCTGTGAGTTGTGGTGTGACAAGCAGAAGAAGGGACCCATGTGGCATCTTTCTGCAGATCTGTGCACTGTGTCTCACTGCCAAGAGGGGGCTGGAAGCATCATCTTTCAGCACTTGACTTACAAGGCTTGCAGAACTCCGTCCCTTGGTATAGCTGCCTATATTTTAAGATGGATTTGGGGAGCATGTTAGTCATAGAAAGTATGCCACAATCTTAAATGTGAAAGCCAAAAAGTTACAATGTCATAAGCCTAGTTTATGATATAGTAACTGTCTGGTGCCAACATTAGTGTCAGTTTTGTGGAGACTACAATCCTATTCAGTATTCACTTCTGTACTTGAATAGAGAGTTCTGTGAGTTATGTACTTCACACCTGTTCCCCTTCCTTCTTTTTTCAGACCTGTTCCCCTTCCTTCTTTTTTCTCCATGTGACCATGGTAGATCTAAATAAGAACTGTAACTTTGTTCCAGTGAATATGATTATAAAGCCACACATGATTAGAAACCAGGGTTTCTCAATGCGTTATTTGATATATTATGGTTTTTGTTTTACCTCTCCCAGTAACAAGGAGAGTGGGTAAGTGGCGGAAGCTGGGCTGGAGTGCACAGCCCTGGTTCCTTTTATGATAATTTATGATAAATAAATACTTAAATAGGGATACAGTCTATCTACCCTGGTAGATCTTGTTCCCCAAGCTATCAGAAATTTGGGTTCCATTTGGGTAAAAATCAGTCTATACAGGCCACTGTGCTTCCAATGAGCAAATTGTGCTAATTTACTTGGATGATATAATAAAGGTTGTTTTATGCAAATTAGAAATCAACAAATTAAAGAAAAAAAATCAAATCAACCTAATTTATGGTAGCCAATATATCAAATCACACCTTTTATGTACCTCAAAGGAATATTAAACCAAGCAAAAAGGAGATATACTTGTTTTGAAAATTTAGTAATGGAATATAATACGAGTATGAAGTTATAATACTAACTTATATAAACAACTTTTAAATTCATCACTTAGTAATATCACTGGATTAAAACTGGTATGGAAACATGACCTAGGTTATGTTTTTGAGGATAAAGAATGGGAGTAAATTGGGTCATTTTGTCCAAGAAAATCTGTATCAGCCCACAACAGAGAAAGTATGCTTAGAATTGTATATCAATTCTATCTTACTCCAGTAAAACTGACATATATAATTAATAATAATTCTTCATTATGCTTAGAAATTGTGATTTAGTAGGATCCTATCTTTATGCTTGGTGGGACTATCCAGTGACACAAGGATTCTGGCAGAAGTACAATCAGAAATTAGTCAGATTATAGAATAGCATATTATGCTTGATCCAGGATTGGCACTACTAAGTTTATTTAAGGGTGAAAATAGAGAAATAATACTTACAGTTTTGCTTTCTTTTCTATTATTAGCAGTTAGGCAGGTAACTGCCAACAGTTGGAAGAATCTTGCAACATCTTAGGCCATTTCTGCACTAGACTGTAACAATGATATTATTCCACTTACAACATCCTATGGAATCTGGAATTTGCAGTTTAGGAAGGGGCCTTTTAGGGACCTATTTATTCCAGTAGAACAAATAATTACAAAAGGATTCACCTTACATTTCAAAACCATGAAAACATAGCTTGTGTCCTATGTACCCATTGCCAATATTTTTTGTTTTGTTGTTCTACTCTTTTCATGTTAATTTCTGCTTTTAAAAATGAATATTTTTTTTTAAAAAAGAAAAAAGCAAGAAAGAAATACTGGAAATGGTAGAACTGTTGTTTGACACTATTGGTGCTCCCTCCCCATAAATCTGTTGTGCAAAACAATATTTGTGCAGTTCAAAATTCAAATATATATATATATGTATATATCTAAGTTAGCTGATGTAAAAAAGAATCTGAAAACAATATGAAAAACAAAATAAACAACAAAGTTTCCCACACTTTTCAATTCTGATCTATGGTTAGGAAAATTATTGAAAAACTTTGATCTAAAACTCAGAGTGAATCTAAGGCCCTTTCCATATGGGGAAAAACACGGGGAAACACGGGGTAGGACGACCTCACCTGGAGGTTGTCTACACCGTGGGGTGCGCTAGGGCGGTTAGAAATGTGGAGTTTCCCCACCTCAAACCACCCTCGCACAGCCGCAGGGGTGGCGCCGCGTGTTTTATAAAGACCACATTTCATGTGGTCTTTATGAAACACGTGCGCACCAGCCCGTCACAGCACCCTGTGGGGAGTTGCAGGGGCGCACAAGTGCATCCTTGCAGAGCTGCCTGGGGGCGGGCTTCCAGCTGGCATGCTTCTCTGATTGGCGGAGAGCCGCCGGAAGCCGCCAGCTGCCATTTTGGGTGCCGCCGGGCCTCCGGGCGCCGCCGGGCACCGCCACAGCATAGAGAGGCGGATGTGCGCTGCTCCCCATGGCGATGGATTGAGGTAAGCTCCGTTCCCACGTGTGCCGCCCCATTTCCCCACGTTTCAAGTCCCCCTGTGTGAAAGGGGCCTAATACTACACTGCTGTGGGAACTACCAGTTGCCTCTGATAAACGAGAGTAAGCAAAATAGGGCAACTCATCCACCCACATCCATTGCAAAAGTCATCACCCTCCACATATTGAGCATTAACTTCATCAACAAGAATCTTTTTTATCTGTGATAGGCTCCCTATATGATATAAATCCCTAGATCACACAGGGAATTGACATAGATATAAAAGACCTCTCATTGCAGTCGTTTATCTTCAACACACAGAAGGCAACAAGAATGGGAACAATGGGGGAGATGTTTCAGAGCTCTCCAAACATCATTGTACCCAGAATAAGACCACCTTAATAGAACTCATATGTTTGAATATGTATAATATAATGCGCATGGAAATACCAGAACAGAGTTTCAGTTGTTGGTAAAGAACCCAATCTTCCTCCAAGGGATTGCAGTATGCCTTTAAATCAAATCCATTCACTATCCATTAATAATTACTGCCATTAAATATGGGGAACATTCTGCAAAATTAAACAGTTGGGACCTAATTGTACAGGAGGGGACCCTGATGCAATTTCCAGGAATCCCTCTGCAGAGATAAAAGAAAATGTGTTATATAATAATAGAAAATGGTTTTTAAAAAGCAGTCTCCCTTTCTCCCCAAACTGCCAGGCTCATCCTCTCAGGCTGTTTTAACTTGTTGTTTTCCTCTGATTTGTATTTGTTCACTTCAGAGCAGGCAAACAGTTTCAACATTTGCAGAACCACATAATACTTGAGCCTGGGCTAGTTAAATTGCTAACTAAACTTTAGCACATAGAGATTTTCCAGTTCAAGTTATCCTTCTATAAAAAAAAAATACTTTTTTTTCTGTTGAGGCTTGATTCAACACGAACAAAAATAAGAAACAGCAAGTGGGCACACAGGAAATCTGGAAGATACTAGAAGAGTAGAGTTTTATTATGCCCAAAACATATCATTTCTCTTTCTTCACTTGAAAAGAACAGGAGTTCAGTGATAACAAGAATAGATATCATCTACCCCAGAGTCAATTTTAGAATATAACAACATCACTTCAAAGCTCCCACTTTAAAGCAACACAAAGATTCAGAAGTTAACAACATCTTTTAAGAATATTTCCCGACACACAGGAAGAAAGTTTCACGCCCTCTTGCAGCTGACATTTTGACAAGAAATGAGACACAAAAGAGCTGGTCATGGAAAGAAAGACATGGGGGCAGGAGGGAAATGACGCTCTCTTTTGAGCTAATGACAACATATCAAGATAAGTTGATTATTGTATTATACTGAGGGTATCATCTTGTCAGAACTGGAGCCCATGTATTGCTCACGTATTTCATTTTTGATCTCAGGCAACAGAGTGACACCTCTTTGAGAGCAAACAACCCTCAAAGACAACACTGGCTTTGAAACTAGGATTTGTTATGTATGTGTGTGCCACTGTTGATGTCTATCTATCTGTGACTCTACATGTTAATTTATTTTCTTTTCAAATACCTTAACATGATTATCTTTGGTAAAGGGGTGTGTGTGTGTGTGTGTGTGTGTGTGTGTGTGTGTGTACACAAAGGTAAAAATCAAATAGTGTGAGAATTTATTCAAGAAGACAATGTTATGCCTAAGAACAGATCTCTTATATATATTTACTGTCACTGTGGGGTAACAGAGTATTGCATTATCAAGTGGACTGTCTTCTTCCAGTTTCTTCCAGTTTGAAACCCTCTTGTTTTTGACAAAGCTGCTATAATGTCATGACAAGTTCACGAGCATTCTAGGAGAACCTCTGGAAACTTTTCCTCTTCCCTATACATGACAAGTACTGGGTCAGGTTACCAATAACATTTCTGGGATTTGCATTCTAATTCCCTGGCAAGAAAATGTGTACGTATCTACATCACCCTCAGATTTGCTTAACCATTTTCTGGGAAAACTATGAAATGTTTATCTATCTCAGAATACCCAGAAAGAAGGGAGGCAAACTGAAAAGCAAATGGGTATGTAACAGGCAAGGAATATTGCCAATAGGATGGTAGTGATGGGGATTCTCTGGTTCTTGAACAAAGTCTAAGCACTAAATACCAGTGTGATTGGTAAATGTCATTGGGGGAAAAAAAATATCCATATATCTATGACAAAGCAGTGAGTATAGTGGTTTGAGTGTTTGGTTAGAACTTCAAGAGACCTAGGGTTTGAATCTCTGCTTGGTTATGGAAACCCACTGGGTGACCTTGGGTATATCACACAGTCATAGTTCCAGAGGAAGGCAATGGTATACTCCAACTGAACAAATCTTGCCAAGAAAAACTCATGATAGGTTCACCTTATACTCATTGTAAGTCAGAAACAATGTGAAAGTACACACCAACACCAACAACCTATGACAGCTCGGGTGTGGGAATCTGTCACTATCCTGCATTCAAACATTTAAAAACCTCAAGATCCTTCTATTAAATTTATAAAAGAATGTAAATTTTGGTAAGTTCTAATAAAACCAATAAACCAAATATCATTCACAACTATATGCACTGACTAGATTTTAAAGATCTTCAAGATAGGCAATGCAATCCTAAAAAGGCATGGAAATATTCTTTAAAAATGCCAGAAATGTGTTTATTGATATGTTGTGATACCTTGATGTGGAGAAACCTGGACTGATGGAAATCTTTGAAGCCCAGGACCTACTCTGCGCAAAATTTGTACATGGTTGCTTTGCACAGAAATGAACATTGTCTGCAAAAGAAACATTTTCTGCAGTTTTTGAAGACTTTTTTACACCAGCAAGAAAATTCCTAGAATTATTAATTGCTTCATCCAATAATGAAATTAGCCAAAAGGAAAAAAAAAATCATACCCCTAATGCTAATTCAAAAGATCTATCAGTTGTGGTAAATCAGGGCTAGGCACAGACCTCATTTGCCAGTAGAACTGTCTTTTAAAAGATGATCTAAGAGATTTAATGTCTGAGCTATCTGTTGCCGGACCTGCTCTGCTAGCAAAGTTCTGCCAGCAAAAGAGTTTGAAAAGGGGCAGAAAAGAGTTAAACCAAATACAAAAGCCCTACAGCCCAGGGGCACAGACATAGCAGCGTGAAATTAGGCCAGTGTGAAGGGAGTGCAAAGTAATTCCCAACAGTGCTAGAGTGGGAGGTGTTTGGATTCGTTGTTGCTGGTGTGGCATTGCCTCAATTGGCCCTTAGCCATCTTGGCCACTTAAGATTGCGTTCTTAGTGTTTGTTTTAGAAAATCCTGGTAGCTGATACAATAGAATAAACAGGGAAGTATTAACATTCAAAGTCACTGATTTCATGAAAACATTAATTTTCTAAATTGTAGTTTATGTTACTCATAGTGTTCTGAGAGGAAAAAAAAATAGTACTAGAGTCCTGAAATCCAGAAACATCTGTTTGATTTATGGACTGGTAAGCACCTTCCTTTGCAGTTCACATTTGCATTTAGAATACCATTGAACCATATGACACATTTGAACAGAAAAGTCTTCTCCTCTTTCTGTTGTGCATGCTTACACAAATTAATAATGATGTATTTATTTATCAAGCAAAACACTGTAGTCTATACATTCTTGTTGCCAATGTATTCTAGGTCTACTTTTAAGCAAAATGAGAACTCCTGTATTTGGGGTGCTGATGGTTTTGTTCAAGTCACACACTGACTCTCATTCTATTACTTCCTAGACCAATGTGTGGTTCATAAAGCAATTATTCCTTGGATTTTGTGTTTCTCATAATTTTGTGATGCAGTTCTGAGGTCAAAATATTGCAGCTCAGTGTGTATTAAAGTATACACTGCAGGACCAATAGGTAATTCTATGGGCCAGAAGATATGCCAAATTTGTCCTTCTGAGGACAGAATAAAAGTGCACCCAAAGAGGGGAAGAGGTAACATTAGACCCCCCTGCTTCTGCTTTTGTCTAAATATCTGATGTTCTTATCTGATACTTTAGCCCTAATGTCAGAAAAGATGAAAAGGAACACACGCTTGGGATATGCTCAAGGAGTGATGAGAGGCTGTGCCAATCCCTTCCTTTGACATGCATCTCCAAAACCAGTGACAGATTAATTCTTTCCCACCAAAAGAAATGGTCAGGAAGGGTAATTTTTTAAAACCACCTCCTGCCTCCTTTCTAACATACTGCTGTGAACCTGGAAGAGTTCTGAGATACAAATTTTCATCTATCTCTACAGCTTAACCAATAGTTTTGGCCTGTTCCAAATGTGTTATCCTCTTTTGGGAGTTATTTTACCAGAATTCAGTACATAGTCTGTCTTATCCAATCTTCAGGTCAAATGAGAGGAATCTTAGTGTGTATATGCACACTTTCCTTATCTGTAAGACTGACACCATTTCCACATGGTGTTGCTGTCTTGCGATGGAGATGAGTTGGCAGTGGTTTGAGGGTTGTGTTACCTGATGTCATCTCAGTCCTGCTGCCAATGCATCCTCACCCATTGAGATTGTGGGATATTCCATTAATGGAACAAAATTCTGTTCGTGGCCTATGATCGCAAGATGTTCCTATCACCAACAGCCATGCAGAATGGAAGGAAGCATGATCTACACACTTCCTTTCCTAGTGCAGCACAGGAAAGAGACTGGCTGCACTATGGAAAGAAGGAGCGTGGTGCTCATGCCACCATCTGCAGAATGCCAGATGGGCGTGGAGAGGAGTGTTGGGGACACACTTCCATCCCAGGAAAGGCTTTGCCAGGATGATGCTGGGACAAAAATAGAAAACGGTAAGCTGAAGAAATAGCCCTTGTGTATTTATAGAATCATAGAAACATAGAGTTGGAAGAGACCACAATGGCCATTGAGTCCAACCCCCTGCTATGCAGGAACAAACACTCAAAGTACCCCTGGCAAATGACCATCCACCCTCTGCTTAAAAACCTCCAAAGAAAGAGAGTTCACCACACTCCGAGGCAGCATATTCCACTGCCGGACATCCCTGACTGTCAGGAAGTTCTTCCTGAGGTTCAAGTGGAATCTCTTTTCCTGTAGTTTGAATCCATTGCTCCTTGTCCTAGTCTCTGGAGCAGGGGAAAACAAGCCCACTCCCTCCTCAACATGGCATCCCTTCAAATATTTAAACATGGCTATCATGTGCCCTCTTAAACTTCTCTTCTGCAGACTCAACATACACAGCTCTCTAAGCTACTCCTCATAGGGCATGGTTTCCAGACTCTTCACCATTTTGGTTGTTATGTGAATGACCATATGGTATACATGTATTTTATTTAATGACACCAGAAAGAGATACCTCTTGTTATACCACCACGACTCAGCTCCTGTGACATCCTTTTCGGGTTTTGACCATGGAACATCAGGATCTGCAATAGTCCAGATCTGGCAACACTACTTGGAGTGGCATTCCACAAAGAGGGTGTCATCACTGAAAACGTCCTCTTTCATGTAGGAACTCTCTTTTCCTCATTTGATAGGGCGCCTAGAAGAAGGATTCAGACAGCAGACTTTGCTCTGGGTAAACATCTGTGTATATATATCTATAGATATATAGATATATACAGGCATAAATGTTTTTGAGGTCCCAATCCATTTAAGCAAAGAAGGACAATTGAAGCCTATGGAATGCATGAAGCTCCTAAGGCTGTGCCAATCCCTTCCTTTGACATGCATCTCCAAAACCAGTGACAGATTAAAATGGTGAGGGGGCTACAGAAAAATGTATTTTTTCCCACATCAAACTACAGCCAGCCCTCCATATTTGCAGGTTTTACTTTTGTGGATTGGATTATTCATGGATTATTTGCTGTCACCTCTGCTGCCTCCCTATGCCATTTTTAATAGGGACTGCATGCCTTATGAGACTGAGAAACTGCGAACCAGGCTTGTAAATCACTATTAAAAATGGTGTGGGGCAACAGTGGAGGTGGCAATAAGTGCCACCAGCCAACCATTTCTGCCTTGTGAATTCTACTCCCAAAGCCCTCATGGTGATGCTATTCACCATTTTACAGGAATTTATAGTGTTTTAGCCTCTTACATTTTTCTAAATGCCTAGAAAGCCTTTTTTTTTTTTCAAGCAGGAAAGGACCATACGGGTCTAAAAAATATAACCTCCCCATACCTAAACAAGCAGCATTCTTAAGCCACACATCTGTGATGGGGATTCATTCCTCCTCATAGTGGTCCCTTGTGTGATTCAGAACAGTAATAATCACACGGGAGCTTCAATGAGTTTAGAACATTTCCTGGAGCAGTAGTTTGGCTCCCCAGCATGTGAAAGATCAGACTGGGTTTATATATACACAATAAGTAAGCCATAGTGCGGGCCTCAGATTTTGATGGGCTCCAAACACTGCAGCCCTCATAAATATGGAAATGGGACCCATGGGACATGTGGTGTTGAATGGGGCTTACATCTCATCTATGAAGAGGAGGCATAAGACTTGTCTATTAACAATACTTTCTTTCTCCAGTGGCATATATTCTATCTCAGAAAAGGGAGGGAGATGCATTCTCCTCACCAGCTCCATTTCCGCACTAGCCTGTTATAGCATGATGATTCCACTTTCAACATCCTCTGGAATCCTGGGGTTTGCAGTTCGGGGGCCAGCTGGCCCCTCCCAAAACTGCAAACCCCAGGATTCCAGAGGATGTTGAAAGTGAAATCATTGCGCTATAACAGGCTAGTGCGGAAATGGCCCAGGTGACTGACTGTGCAATTACAGCTTTCCAATTCAAGTTTTAAAAGATAATTCAAGTTAAAAGATGGGAAATAAGCTAGTGAAAATTAGCCAGCAGTTACTGAGCAACAGGATGCACCATCAGGACAGGAACAAGGCTGTGTGTGTTTGGCTGTTTCCTGAAGAATGAGGTTTTGAACCCTTGAGTGAGTTTGACTTGAGGCCATTACTTTAAAAAGAGCATGGCAGGTCCCCTTCTGAACTCACACCAAAGGGGACAGTCTTGTGCTGGAAACTTTTTGCAAATAATGGCTGTGTCAGTGGGTCATTCAGATTTGGAACACAAAAAATACCTACTGTGGAGGTTATATCCATTGGATGATGTGTGTGTGGCAGGTGGGCATGCCACATAGAGGCCAAGAGAAGAAATAATACACAAATATTATTTTTGGAAGGACCTGTCAGAAAAGAAAAAGAAAAAGCATCATCATCAGTGTTTTCCATCTGCGTTTGTGTGTGTGTGTGTGTGTGTGTGTACACACACACACAAAACATAACCATAATCTTTATAATTTCTGATCTATCAGTTTTATTTTCTCTCAGATTCTTATCTTTCCAAACAGAATTTTGTTTTGTCTAATTCTGGTTACATTTTTAAAAAAGGGAATTGCCTGTAATTTTGTTTTTCCTAATGTATATTTTTTTTTGCAATTTTGCTTTGCTATTGAAATTCTTACAAAACATTTTCCGTAATGGAGTTTTGTTTGATATTTTCACTAACACTTGGATTTTGTTGTGTACATTTTCCATTAACACACGCATTTTTTTTCACTTTTCAAAATAGAGAAATGCATTGAAATTTGGAGTCTGATGAATATCAAAGTTTAACTGTGTTTCAGGTTGAGCACTGATTCAGGAAGTACAAATTTAGTATTGCTTGTACTAAAATGTGAATGAATCAAATGTCCTCTCATCTGTAGTCTTCATAAATCAAACGAAAACCCATATAGTCCAGCATTTAGAAAGTGGCTATTTAGATGCTTCTATGCAGCTTGATATGAATGACTGGATGATACAGCAGCTCCTCTGTATTGTTTGTCTCCAGATTCTAGTGTTTTGAGGCACAATCCCTTTGAATGTGAACATCCAGTTCATCAAGCGTAGCTGATGATAGATGACAGGCCTGTCACACTTGAACATGGCTGCCAATTCCAACATGTTAATATTGCATTTTTTTTCAGTTTTTAACATAAAAGTTTTGTAGTTCTTATTTATTCTGATAACAAATCCAGGAAGCTATGAAGTTCAGCACGTAACTTTCATAAGGAAATGGAAATCTGTCTGAAGATCTGGTCCATTTTAAGGTATGTACTCAAAATTACTTATATATAAAAAAAGAAATCAAAATGTGACTCATTTTCCTGGAGACTATTAGCCTTGGCAAGGTGATGCCCTTTAAGTATCTGCTCCTCCCACGTTGTTACCCTGTGTGTTGGGGGTCCTGGAAGGGGTGCCCAAATAACCAAACAACAACAAGCAAAGATGAGGAAATTAACTGGAGCACTCACTTAAGCTAATGAGAGGCAGGGTAACTTTGTGAGGATCTTGTAACCCAATGTATACGGGGTCAGGTCAGTCAAGCAGTCAGACAGTTTTAAAATAGCAAAAATGATGTTTTATTAAGGACAGACAAACACTTAAGACAACACAACCACACAGCTACCTAAGAAATAAGAAAAGAGAGTTTTCGGGGGAAATGGGTGATTCGACACCTTTTTCGTAGTCCTGAAGAAGCCGAGGATGGTAATGAAGAAACTCAGTGTGGTGGCCAAGGGGAGTTCGCTCAACAGAGTGGCAGCGAGGCTGGATAGAAGTCTGGAGCGATCTGAGTGGTCCGAGGAAGCTCTCGGAACTGGGGGTTTATATGGGGGGGAAATATGACTGTGGGCTAGTCTGTACTTGGGAGAGAACAATGACGTTTGGGTGCGAGACAATGTCTCCGAAAGGTCAGAATTTAACATGGTTGAGTTAAGTTCGAATTGACAATGGAACGACCAGTATGCAGATGCAGCTTGCCTGGGTGGCGGAGTGTCCAGCTCATCAGGGTGCCTGCTCGGGGCAGGGGGCTCTTTGTATTAGCGTGCATCCTTAATAAAGTGTTTGTTTCGGGAGGTCTCCTAAAGCAAGATCTGGCTGTGTCTGGCTTGCTGAGGTGGGAAAAGGAATGTTCAGCAATTAATGGCCCTGCCTAGCTCCGTGCTTGTTCGGGGGCCTCACAAACACTTGGTTGAGGGTGGCAGAATAAGACCGAATTGTAATATCAAAATGATATCTAATGTTTACCGAAGCCAGGCCAGTTCACGGTGATAACAATGTGATTTCAAAAACCTCACATATTACTGAAGAAGAATAAGAGGACTTTGCAATGGGCATGGATATAACAGCTATGGAGTCTCAGTACCATGAGCCAAGCCACACAATGGAATCAAGGCTTCCCATGATTTTTGTGTCTATTTTATTAGAAGAAGAGGAAGATGTTTAGTTCCCTCTTCTAATTTTGCCAATTAAACCTCCTTATTTTTGCCCTGGGGGAAAATAGCACATTGAGCTGAGAAGAAACATTTTCCTAATTTGTATCCAGTTATAAAGATTTCAGGGGCTATTTTGGATGTTACAGTGAGTGAGAGGAAGAGAGATTGCATTTGACTTGGTTTTTCTGTTTCCTGTGCTTTCCTGTCTTATCAAAGTGGAACCAGCATATCTCCTACAGTGGAAGATCAAGATCAATTTGCCAAGACAATTTTTTTGCACAAATCAGAGGTCTAAACTCAATTGCTTATTCCAATTAGGCTAAATCCATTCAGTCAATGGAGTTTGCATGAGCATTGACTTATCATTCAGCAACTGATTCAATGGGTTTATTCTAGCTCATTATTATTTTTTTTCTGTTCCTTTTCTTTCAAAATTTCAAACAGAAGATGGAATACTGAGGATCAATGTTTTCAAGAGGATCATGCAAAGAAAACTATTGCCATTGATGTGTGTTTTATAAGCCATTAGACAACCTACTTAACATCTACTGAACTAAAACACCTGATACGTTTTAGTTTCTGCAAAATGCTGCCTCCAGCACTTTGATTTCTGTTTTGTTATTGTGCAGGAAAGGGAAATGTGTGCAAGCGCACATACACACATACAATATAATCCATAGTAAAAGGATTCAAAACACGGGGAAGAAAATATAATAAACTGTATGTCATGAACCTGAAATAGCCACCATCAAAGCAACTGACACTTAAGTTCTTATTTTAAAGAGAGTCGTCTTGATTTTATGGAGAGCTCACATCCACAAAGATTGTAATTTTCTCAAAGGGAAAATGAACCCTTAAGAGTTAGAACTAATAAAAACCAGTGCCTCGATATGACTCAAAAAGCCTTCAGTGACAGAACTAGGACTTAGATAGAGAGATAATGGCACATCTTCTGTGGACAGGAGCTTTACAGAATCAAGTTCAAAGAGGGGAACAAATTAGAACTCCAATCTCAAACTTCCTTCCTTTCATTTTTAAATAGTAACGCCAGCTGAAATGCACAGCCAGTGATTTTGTTGTATATCTTTTCCTAACAAGAAAGCCTTCAAGGAGGATTTAGAAAAATAAATATTGACTTTCAGAAATATTAGGTGGCACTCTTCAAAAGCATAGGTGGATTTTACATGGTGAATCATGGGTTTTCTCTGAAGATACTAATCCAGTTGCTTTATTGTCTGATATTTTCTGCTCATTTATGTTCTAATTTGTCATACAGCACTAATCTATAACTGCATGACACAATATAAAAAACTAAGACACAGTTCTGTGCTTTCAAAAACAAATTAGGAAGTATGTATTATGTCTGAGATCCTAGCATGTACACATTTGCTGACCACCCAGGAAAATAATGAGACCAGACACAGAGAATGGGTAGCAAATGGGCCACTATATTTAAATTCTAACTTATTTCTTGCTTTATTCTTGAGAGCTGCAAAAGGGGGGGGCTAGTGTGGAAACAGCTGAGGCAAGTCCTCTCACACAGATATCCTCTGCAGCTTCCCCTTGGTGAAAGGCCTGATCCCTCAGGAAACCACAAAAGCTGGGTTGCTCGTCATCCAACTAAACTGGAAGGACAGCCTGAGATGCCCTTCCACATGTCCTAAGACTTAAAGTGAGGTTTTAGGCCTCAGGCCAGCCTCAAGGAAAGTCATCTTCCACACACCCTTCATTATATGACCTAAAGAGGCAGTTCCAGAGCCCTCTTCTTCACCAAATTGGTACCATAGGTGTTCACCACTACCTACTGCAGATAGAGGGCAGGTATCTGCTCAGCTCAGCTTGGCAAAATGGCCCTTACACCCCAGTGTGATCCTCCAAGAGCAGCATATTACCTGATTTGGATAGGTTTACACCATCTGCTCTGTAGAACTCTGAACTCTAGAAGATTATTTCCATGTGTGACAAATAGTGGTTCAGTCCCTTTGTTAGGGCATTGTGAATTTCCCTTTTAATGCTTCTCCATGTTCTATCAATACACTGTGGGTTCCCTTCTCCCTACCACATCTGCGAAGTCAAAATGATAGACTACATAATAGCTACCCCAGACCAGTTGTGTTGAATAACCTTAATATTATGGATGGCCTGCAGAATAAGGCCTTTCCTCTTCAAGAAAGCCAGTTTATTGTTGTCCAGGTGAATGACCAGGACATGTAGCAGAGGTCTACAGTGTTCCCGAATAACATTGGCGTCAGAGCTTGCCACCAGAGACTTTCCTTGCCCAGCTACTTGACTATAGCCATGCCGTCCGATCCCAGGTACAATCCAAAATAGCAACTGGGTATCATGTCATTGCTGCCATTCAGCACATCATACCTTATCAGCCATTACCTAGAATCTGAAAAACAAACCAACAACCCCTGTCCCCCATACCTGAGATGTTGTGTTAGCTGTGCAATTGGGCCAGGTACCCAGGCCTAAGCTGATTGGGTGATTGGCATCATGCTTGGAACCTTTGATGATCTGATTGCACCTTGTGTGTTCATTTAAAGGTAGGTGTTGCCCAGGCCCCCAGGGCCTACAGTAACCTCCACTGGACCACTGGGCATGTCGGGAACCTCATCTATTGCTGCCTCAGTTGTTAATGTATCTACCAATATGCCAATATCACTCAATGTTCCAACACTGTTTTGTCACCCTCCACAGCTGCAGCTGGTCTAGAGGGTTCTCAGTGCTGCTTCTGCCTCTCCAAGGCATCTAGACAGACCAAGATTTTTTAGTGACCCTCTTACTTTTGGATGTCCTGGACACCTTCTTGAGAAGTGGGGTTGCCTGCCTTGGGAACATTTCAAAAACATTTACTCTGGCTGGTATGGCTTCTAGTGTGACATCCTCCCTTTTAGCCTCTGACGATGATTACACTTTCAAGTTGGGTGCTTAGGGGCCTTGCCTCTGAGCTTGCTGCCACCCTCCTTGTGGCTCATTGCTCAACTCAAGACATGAATCCTAGTGCCCTAAATTCACACCCTTCAACCATAGGGCTGAATGGGCTTAACTGTATCAACGGGAGGGGTCAGTGATAGGATATGGAGTGGGGTGGAGGACCTTTAGGTCTCATCACCTAGTAACTTCTGGGGTAATCGTGTTTGACAAACAGGCCCAGTCCAGTCCTTGGCCTCGAGGGACCAAGTGTTTGTCTTGGGGGGCGGTGAACAAAGGCTGTGCCCTAGCTGTGGCTTCTGGACTATGATCCAGAGAAGGGTAAGTCTTAACAGGCCAGACTACCATTCAAAGACACGTGGATCTAAGAGGTTCTAGGCCTGATGCTCATCTGGATTGAGAGTCCGGGGCTGAGTTCAAGAGTCTGATGAACCACCTGCCTGGCATTACTATTGAGATGAGAAGGAAAGGGGTCAGGCCTAAACACCTGGTGTGGGTGTAGTATTATGCAACTCAGGACCCCCAAGCCTAAGCAGCCTAACCTAGACACTCTAACAGGGAGATGGTAGGTTGTGGGGTGGCGGGTCGGGTGAAACACTACAGCCTAGCAACCACATGCAGGCCCAACTAGATGAGAACACTCAAACACTCAAGTATGATCACATGGGCTTTTCACATTTTGTTTTCACATGCAGGTGAAGATTTTATTTATTTAGACTGGCCTGGGGCTGTTAACTGGGTTGTTACAGAAGGATTTCTTAATGAGGTGCACTGTAGTTTTATATTTTTTATTATGTCTTAAATGCCATCTGAACTGTTTTAAATAAATGTTTTTTAAAAGAACTGCTTCTGTATTATTATTTTTTTAAAAAACCTTTATTATTACCTTTTTAACTGTATTTTTTTTTTAAAAAAATTGCTTTTGTAAGCTGTCCAGTGGCAGAGCTTGGAGTGTGTGGAGGGGGGCGGGAGGGGTGTGCAGCTACGGCATGAGAGGTGGTGCTGCGGTGAGTGGGGGCACTGCAGTGGTGCATGGGGTGTGGCCAGTTGGCATGGCCAGGGCATGTGGGTGCATGGCTATGGGATAGGATGCCTCAAAAGCTTTGCTGCCCAGGGCAAATTGCCCCCCATCCCTGGTCCCTATGCAACTGGAGCTGTCTCCAATACTAAGAGAAAGGTGAGAAATGAATAGAATAAAATAAATAGTGCATAGAGTAGACCCAGCTGTAAGTGACAGCCAATGACCCCTCCTCCCAACTTGCATGGTAAGATAGGAGGGATCTCCTCAATCACAGGCTGTCACACAGGTTTCCCTGTCACCTGGGAGTGTCACCCTGTTCTCAGTGGTTGTTTGCAAGCCTCATTCCCAAGATCTTAGTTAGGGAAGCAATTGAACAAACCACTCTTCATTGTTCTTTACTCTTCCAAAATCACAGGAGAGCATTCATCATAGCCAGATAGACAGAACAGAAATAACTCTGATACACAAATGGTACATTCAAGTCATCATTAGACCGTGGCTGGAGAAACAGCAAGACACAATCACAGAATGACACCCAGCTTTTATTTCCTGGAGAGAGAGTGAAGCTGGACCCTTAAACAGGAACCAGAAGTTGGAAACATTACTACCCAAAGCAGAATGATGGAAAGCTCCACCATTCTTAGAAAGAACTTTTAAAAAACATTTTGTGTGCAGTGAGGGAAGGAAAAAAAACCTTCAAATATATGGACTCGCCCATTCTATTTCACTGAACTAGATTATAACCCGACATCTATTCTCCTCTTAATCAACAGAAAAACCAGTAGGATTCAGTAGAAAGCTTTAAGGCCAAATATCATGCCAGAGAGTGTATTTCTTGGGTATTATAAATCTCTGGATATATAGGTTGTTATCGGAAATGCTGACATCTTTCCATGCCTACATTCTCTATAAATGATTATGAAAGATTAAATGGATTTGTCAGTATTGCCCAAGGAGACAGAAAGGATTTTAAAGAAAGAAGTTTGAGGGCTTCTTTTTTAAGGTATATGTGTGAGGTGGGGGAAGACAGACCAAGGGTTTCTAGGCACATTCTATACTTCTACTAAAAGAAGTAGAATCTTGAAAAGAAAGAAAAAAGGTTGTGTGTGTGTGTGTGTGTCTGTGTGTGATGTCAGCTTGTTACATCTTTTAAGAAAACTGACTGCATTTTTGAGATTAATATGCCAACTGGAACTAGAAATATTTTTTTTTTTAAAAAAATAAAAATAAAAAATGATTATATTACTAGTACATTAAAAAAAAGAGATTGCTCATTCATTCATTCATTCAATCAATCATTTAACATCTCATATTTCTTCCAGCATGAGATTCAAAGCCGAATACAATTATTACTATCCATACAATTATTTTATCCATTGCTTTTTTTCCCCTTTACTTGTTACTCTTTAACAATTAATGTGGGAATCCTTAAAATCTCTAAAATGTAAGAAAGTGGTCTCAAGTCCGGAAAAAAAAAACCTCATTATAAAAAGTTGTTGTCAGCTATGGAAAAAGTAACAATATTTCTAGCCATTATGCTATTTTCTTGAAAACAATCATTATGCCCTCCTAATGTCTGGTTCATCGGAAGAAATTTCTCCTTTGGATTTTTCATTTTATGCTGGTTGTGGTTTGATGCACATGTATAAAAATGCATATATTGGAGAAAGATGTAACAAAAAGGTGCATATGTTGGGCAAACTGCATACATGAATCTAGGGAACATTGCATGCACTGAAAAGGGGGGAAAAAGAACAGACTGATGGAGAAAATGGAGGGAAAACATATATTGCTGAAGACATACACAAGAGGAATCAGAGATTAGGGATTCAATCAGATCCCTAATATACAGTCCTATACACTCCTTTAGATTCTGCCTTCCATAAATTCCTTTAGTTTCCACTATCAACCACAGAAAGAGGAAAAGCAACAAGGACCAAAATAACAGTGAGACGAGGAGAAAGAAAGGAAGCAAGCATCTAAACAGTACTGAAGCAAATTACAAAATTTGTAAACTAGTCACAAACTTGTAAATGGAGTTTTTGGTCCAAATTATATAGAATAAGCACTTTGGACATGGGCTTCTTATTTATCACACCATCCAAGCAGTCCCACTCAGTTACTGGTTCCTGGGCATGTAAGCCTCTTTCAGAAATCAGATGCATGCTTTGCCAGCCATTTAATAACTAAGGTGCTTGGTACTAGGGCATTTGGGAAGCATTTGGCTGGATTTATGTAGCTGGGCTCAAACAAGAACTGAGAACTGTGTTGCTTCCACGTCTCTAGTGAGTACCATGGAAAGCTAGGACTGAGACTCGTTTCAGTCAGATGCTGTTGCCCTGCTCCTTTGCCTGGTTGGTAAATGGTCAAGAGAGCATATGGTTGGTTTCTGCAGGAAACTTGTGGAACAGGGAAAAATGCTGCACATGGGGCTAGTGGATAGCTCTTTTGTCATGTCTCTGTTCCAGGACTCAGGTTCAGAGTCTCAGACAGATAGTGAAGCAGAAGGTCAGGGAGATGTGCCAGTTCTTGAGACAGACAGTGACACTCCCCAGCAGCCACGGCACACAGACAGGGGCTTAACCATATCTACCACAGCTGAATGCAGATGAGAAAGCGAGGGTCTATGATGCTTCGAACACTTGAAGAATAAATGCTCACTAATCAGGTAACATGTGTGGGAGACTGTGAGACCATAAATATCCCAGTACCTCCTTCAGAAAATTTGTTTCTGACAACCAAACATTCTGGAGAAAGCAACACTTTCATCTCTTGATTCCTAGCTCATGTTTTCAAAGAACCTTAGACTCTGCTTTGTTTGCTGACCATGTTACTCAACGCTTCCTTGGATTGATACCTTGCATTTATTGCTTTAGCCTGTTGACCTGAACTGCCTAGACTCCAAGAACTGTAATTACTTGGTTGATAAGCTCCTGTATACAAATGGGGCTGCTGAAGTCTCTGCTATCTGACAGATTCTACTTGAACCTTTGCCCCTGCCTAGCCTTCAAAACAGAACATTCCTATGCAATGAATGTAGCAGGACACATACATGCATGAAGTCACTAGCCATGCTGACTGATGGATTCTGGCATTTGTAGTAAATTAAATTAAAGTGGAATTATCAACTCGGATACTTGGAACTCTGATACTTGAAGTGGAATTTTCAAGCTCTGATAACAGCCCAAGTAGGAACATAACTAATACAAATTTTCCAAGTGATTGCCCTGTGAAGAGTTTGACCCAAGTGAAACACTATAGTAACTAAATGCCAAGGTTTCCTTAATGATGCAGCAATATTCTCCTGACATAATTTAATTAACCCAGTTGTAGATATTATACAAACCAATGTGAGTTAATCATTTCAGGGGAAGAATGATAATATCATAGTTGATGGCAAAGTGTGCATAATTTTTTTTTATTTTTTTTGGATGAGGATTCTTAGGGTTGAAACAATATGCTCCAAATTATGTCGTTGGAGACTCAGCAGACACAGTGCAACATATCCTATGGGTACAGAAATGCTATTAGAGAGTGAAATCAGATAATTAGAAAGTATAATTATACCCTGATAGGATTTCCTAAGGAAAAAGAAAAGAAAAGAATAAATACATAATTATCATGTTAGCATCTATTTTACCATTAACTAAATGCAAAATGAATCACAGAATCATACAACTGCAGTTCAGGAATCCACAGCTAAATTCACATTCCTGACAGGAATTCCTTAGGAAAATATTTCTAATATTTACATGGAATCTGCTTTCTTGTTTTTTGAATCCATAGGTTTAGGTCCTGTTTCCTAGAGCAGTGGTATTCAAGTTGGTGATCTGTGGACCAGTGCAAGCTGTAGGCTTGCAGTGAATTTCCAGAAAAGAAACAAACAGTTGTAGCACATAAGCCCAAATATGGTCCTGGTCAATGATGTCTTCTTCTCCTTCTTCTTCTAAAAACCAACCATCATATGAAAAGCACCAGTGTAAAGCAGCAGAACACAAATAAAATTAGATAGGGAAAGGAGCAATGGAGCATTTCCCATGTATGTTACAGTGAGAGGAGCAAAATCAAAGAGATACATGCCAATTAGAGCAAGGAAAAATTGATGGAGAAACATAATGTGAAAGGAGTGGTACTTGCTCTTTGGCATCAAGTACTGGGAGGTGACAGTGGAAGATGGGGTGATTCAATCTAGACTGTGTTGTTTCTATGTTGTTGTGACAAGCATTATCAGTATATTTGGTAGTGTAAGTTATCTGATGCTTCCTTCTAAAACCCAGGAAAAGCAGTTGAGTGGACAGACTAGCAGTAATCTCTCCAGCTAAATAAGTCTGGTGCATTTTCTCTGGCAAATTATTTACTGTAGTAAATCAGTGCCATCCAATGTACCAGAGATAGTTACAATGAGAAACCATGAGGGGAGACATGGATGCTCAGAAAGTTGTCTCTGCAGGTAGGAGGTTGGCCAAACTGTAGCGCACCTACAGGCTAAAATTCTGTATGGTCTGGGCCCTCCTGAAATTCTTCACATAGTCAATATCTTGCTTTTAATCTACTGTTACCAAACTGTTACAGCAGTAGCAGCAGTAATAGTAGTAACATAGGAAGGCAGCAGCATCAAGCTGTTTTCTTCACCAAACCCTTCAGGAACTGCACAAATGTCTAAAAATGCCTTAGAAAAAAATTAAAAGAAAAGAATATCTTTCTCCAGTTATGGAGAAATATCTTTTTTAAAAAAAATGTTAAGAAGTACAGCCCTCTACCCAAAAACCTCTTTAAAATGTGAATTGTAACTCCAGGAAATTGTCAGGAGAGGCAATTCAGTTTTTCCTCCTTTTTGTCAGAAAAGGATAGGCTGTGACAGGGAGAACCAACAATGATAAAGGCTCCTGAACCCTGTCCTCCAAACAGACTGAGAACCTTGGATAACTCCATTAAAGTTGGAGGGAAAAGTAGATTTACCACATGCCTGACATGGAGGCCACTGGTTAGTACTTATCCTGGGGGAAGGGATCCTCACAGTACCTTCACTGTCCTGTTTTGCCACCCATGGTGACATGTGTCAGGAACATAGCATATGGAAAGCATGGAATACATGGGAAGAGAGGTCACAATGACCAGCACTTGACAAATTCATCACAATATGTATTGGGCTCTGGGTCAAAGCACTAGGCCCAGACTTCTTCTGCACCATGGGGGATACTGAGGCAGTGGAAAGATTTCCCAAAGATAGTATTACTCTCTGGGTAGAGATTAAAATTACAGCACTCTCACATTGGTGTGGACTTGGACAAGGCAGCAGAAGTTACTCCCCCCTTCCCAACACACCAATTTCTTTTGTTTAGCAGAAACAAGGAAGCAGCAGCTAAGTTGCCTACATCTCCTAGCAACCTGTCTGCTGCCCGCTTTAGGAATGTGGACAAAAATGTTTCATAGGAATGATCACAATGTGGCTTTGTTCAGTTGGGGCATTTTACCCATTATTTTCAAAATGAACAGCACATTTTTAGAATAAAAAAAAAAGGAAAAAGGAAAAAGGAAAAGAAATGAAATGAAACCATCAGCCATATCATCCAAATGCAAGTCTTTTCTGCAATGGGGTTTGTGAGTGTCCCCTTAATGTGCCATGTGCGCTCATTTTAGAGGGTGATAGTACATGGGCTGACAAAGGTGGGAGAATTTTGCCCAACCTTATGTACATATATACATCTAATGTGTGTAGGTCCAAAGTCTCCAAATCAGTGATGGACACATCTGTAAAGGCTACATCTGTGTTCTTTCTCTCTCTTTCTCTCTCCTTACTCCATTTCTTGTCACCTAAGAAAAATGTTTTGAAATACTCTAGTCAAACTTCTTAAAACTCTGAGTGTGAGTTGAAAGTAGAAAGGAGAAGGAGACATTTAATGTGAGAAAAAAAAACTCAATTTAATTATCCATGTGCCTAACATTGTATGAACAATAATAAGCACACTAACAGAATATAAATTTCTTCCTTATAGCTCATTCCAAATAACAGTATCCTGTACTGTACATTATGCAACAAATACATTATACAACAAAAAAGATTCATGTTAATGTTGTTCCTGTCTACTAAAAAACAATAAATAGTGTTGTTCTTAACATTATTTATACCCCACCCTTTTCTCAAAACTGGAATTCAAGTCATCTTACAAACTGAAATAAATAGAAAAAAAGTTTTTAAAAGTTAAAACACACAACAGATCAACATTAAAATAAAAAATAAAATAAAATAAACTATTACTGACATTAAAAATGTCATAGGATTAAATATATGATTAAAACAATAAAATGCAATTCAGATAATACTGGAACCTCTTAAAACTCTTTTTTTAAAACCTCCAGTTCTCATAAAAAGCAAGCCAAGGCCATTCTGGCTTCTTTATGGCAGGAATTCCAAAACACAGGGGCTGATGCTGAGAGAGCCCTGTCTTGCATTCCCATCAGCTGTGCCTGTTGAGGTGGTGAGATGGGGAGAAGGGCCCTCTCCTTAGGATGTCAGGGCATAGGCAGGCTTGTAGGAGAAGGTCATAGCACTCTTTTCCTTTGCCGCTGGTTTTACTTTGGCTTTTACGTTATGACATTTTTTATTTTTGGTGGTAGATTTATTTTGGTAATCTGAAGTACTGTCTCCAGTTACTGTTTATACACAGGCAGTTGGTTTTTTTAAGTCTTTAATGTTCTGTGCACTGCTCAGAGAACATTTTTGATATCAGGTGGTTTAACAATAGACTAGAACACAATTGAAGATTTTTTGAAAGATTTGAAACTGCTTGTGGAATTTTTGAGCCATAAGAAAGCTAGCAATGCAATAATTTGTGGTCACAGTTCCTGTAATGGTAGACTACATATATATAGATACATACATACATACACACACACACACACACACACACATATATATCCTTTTTTTTAACATTTTTTCTCTTGCTACAATTTCACTTGAGAGGGTCAGAGCCCTTTTGTATTTTAGTAAGTTAGTATCTAGTATTTTAGTTAGTATTCAGTGTTTCAGTTTAGTTTGTTGGTATTATATTTTAGCATTAGTTTTCTTCTTTTCTTCTCTTTGCTTTTTTCTTTTTCATTTTTTTAATGCACATCTCTTTGTAAATTAGACTGCTTTTTAGTATTATAAAATATTTATTAAAATAAAGCATCTTCTTCAAACACAAAATGATACTACATAATAGTACTTTTGCAGAGTAAAATTAACAGTTAGCCCTGCATAAAGTAAAAGCGCACTGATTGGTACAGTCCTTGGCTCATCTTTGCATTGTTTTGGATAAAGTGTTTTCCAGGGTTGGATTAAAATGTACAGAACTTCACATTTGTCTGAGATTTTGGAAGATCTATTCCAATAAATCAGAACAACCCGGAAGCTTCCGACAGATGGAAAGATAAGGCGGCCCTGAAGTTCTGTCTACAAGAATGAAATTCACCAGGGCAAGAGAATGCACACTTGGGCATTTCGGTTTAGCTGGGCTCCATAGATCCCAAGCAAGTACCACTATTCATTTTGTGTGCTTTCACTGATTTGGCTGGACACATATTGTTTTCACAATTAACTCTTGTTTTTAAAAAAGGTTAAAAAATAAAATTATTATAAATTAATAAAATTATTAATAAAATATTTAAAAACTATTAAAATTATTCAAAATATTTAAAATATTTTAAAAAATTTAAGAAATACTCTGAAATATACAAACAATATATCCCCCCTAAAGATGTGATATTTTTGTGTGCATTTTAAAAAATATGTGTGCTTTTCTAATGCGCACATTAATCAGATGTCCATCTATCAGTGCAAGAACTCCAGAATGTGTAGCCCTTACTGCACGAAGTTGTCATACTGTCAGAGCAACCTGTTGTTCCCGGTCCAGGACCCAAGCTATCACACGATGTCATCACTAACCAACTGCTATCGAGTTGCCGTCTGTCAGAAATATGCCTTTATTCAATGCTGGTAAAAAAAATTCTGGTAATGACCCCCTTTCCCTCCACAATCCCGTCAGCTGTGTGATTGTGATTTCTCATTCGTGTTTGATAGTGCTTTCTTCCACAGCTGATCCAGGAGTGGGCGTGGTGCGGGCATTCCCAGTTTGTCCCTCCCTCAGCTACTCCCATGGTGTGGTAAGTTTGAAATCTATCACCCCTCTGTGTTCATTTTAAATTTCTGTTTTGAGTTAATTTTTTTTAAAAAAAAAATTAATACTTTTTTAGCATTATAGCACAAAAATGCAATAATGTACTGGTGAGTCATGACACTGTAATGTTGCTGTGCTAGTGTGGCAGGGGAAAGGCAGGGAAAATGACTCACCAATGATGCTGTAATGTGGTGGGAACACTGGTGGCAATAACCCTACTCATCTGCTTAAATTGAAAGGGTGTTGCATTGAGCATTCATAACACAGTACTGTCATGGAAATGGCAATGCTGGAGTTGTCATGCAACAATTCGCTAATGAGGCATGGTGCCGAAAGGACCTTGTTGAAAAACCCGCCAGGGGCATTACCATCAATAGGAAAAACGTCACAGCCAACACGAGGCAGCAGGCTAACAGTCTTTATTGCGGGCAATAGATCAAGTAGCAGACTATTAAGTTACAGCGCAGTGAGCCATCTCCTCGTCCAGAGCAGAAAGGAAAGGAAACAAGAAAAAGGCACAGCCTGTTCAAAAGCCGTGTTTTTAAGTATACATATTCAATAGCAAGGCGTTCCCTTAACCATAACAATGTTGCGACTGCAGGCAGGAGAAGACCTTGAATACGTTTAGGTTTCACACGGGAAGCGTTCACAGAAAGCTAGACTAAACAACTACAAGCAGCTTTGCGTTCTCACCCTCTAGTGGTGGGAAAATATGAAGCCAGGAGTAACAACAGGTCCCATCATGCTACTCAACCTGTGACACTCCCCTACTCCTTGCGAAATATTTTCAGCTACCTTGCTTTGGAGACTCCATCAACCCCAGTTTGCTAACGTGCTGACCAAATGCATTAGCAGGAAGTGGCTTGGTAAACACATCAGCCACGTTTTCTTCTGAAGACACATAGGTAAGGGACACTTTTCCTTCTTGTACATATTGTTTCACATTGTGAAATTTGATGTCAATGTGTTTTGATCGAGAAGACACCCAGTCAGACACTGCCATTTGAATGCAGGCTTGTGAATCACAACATATCTGTATTGGTAATGGCACAGACGCATGCAGATCTTGTAGCAACTGCAAGAACCAAACCAACTCAGTACAGAGCGCAGATAGGCTCACAAACTCTGCCTCTGCAGTTGATAAAGCAAGAGAAGACTGTTTTTTAGCCTTCCAGTCGATTGCTACACCACTGTATTTGACAAGAAAACCAGTTGTGCTTTTGCGGTCCACAGTATCCTCAGCGAAATCACTGTCTGATGAACAGACAAGGTTTGGCATCTGATCAGGACAAATGCTTAGGCAATAATCAAGGGAACCTTTTAGGTACCTGAGTACCCTTTTCACACCCTGCCAATGATACTGGGTTGGCTTAGCACACGCTCTGCCCAGAATGTTGACACTTACAGCAATATCAGGCCGGCTAGTACCAGCTAAATACAAAAGGCTCCCAATGACAGACTGATATAGGTGTATATCAGGAAATAATTCCTCACAGGTATTTTTCAAAAAACCTGGCACCATTGGAGTTTGTACCGGTTTGCAGTCAGACATTTGACACAATTCTAACAATTTTACAATCTTTTCTTTCTGACACAGCAGAATACCTTTTTCAGTTCTCTGTACTTCAATTCCAAGAAAGCTCTGTACTGGGCCTAGGTTTTTCACCTGAAACCTTTTCCCCAGCTCTTTCTCAAACACTTGCACTTGTTTTTGTGTAGCACTGACCAAGCATAGATCATCCACATATGCAAGGAGAATTTCCAAACTCTCCCCTTTCCCTCGAACATATACACAGGGATCAGCAAGGCAAGGATCTTGCAAGAACCCGCGTGCCACTAGGCGCGCTTTATATTTCACGTGCCCATCAGCAGTGGGTTTCAACTTGTAGACCCATTTGCTGTCAATTGGCTTCACACCCTTGGGCAAATTACAAAGAGAATACACGTCATGCTGAATAATGGAATCCATTTCACTCTGCATTGCATCCCACCAGGGTTCTGCCTGTTGCTCAGGCATTTTCACAACATCAGCAAAGCACTGAGGCTCACAGTTTACAGAGCACACACGAACTGCGAGAGACTCAGGGGAAAAACGTTTAGGTGGAATGCCTTTCGTTTTTCTTTGAGACCGTCTGGGGATGGGACGATCCTGCAAAGGTTCGTCCCTGTCCTCAGCACTGCGAGACCTTTTCACTGAGCCCTCGCGTTCTCTCTCCCCTGTGCAAGACCTTCGCACATCACTTACAGCTCTTCTCCTCCACGCGCCTCTCTCCTCTTCTGTTTCAACCCTTGAGGAACTGGGAGCGGAGGCTGGGAGTGGAGCAGAGACTGAAGGCTGCAGTGGCTGAGAAGCTGGCAGACCAGCCACAGGGAGAAAAACTTCAGATGCTGCCTGGACACGCGACCAACTAGCGTGTTCCTCAAAAGAGGCATTCCTAGACACCACACAGGAATTGCCACCAGCGTAAAAACGATACCCCTTGCAGTTGGGCTCATAGCCAACAAAACGCATACGCTGGGCCTTAGGCTTCCCCTTCCTTCTTTGCCCCTTGGGGATATGCACCCAAGCAAAACTCCCAAAGACTCTCAGATGTGCAATGGAAGGTTGTTTACCAAACAAACACTCATAGGGAGTAGTATTAACCACAGAACTCCACAGCCTGTTGTGTATGTAACAGGCAGTCAGAATTGCCTCACCCCAAAAACTCAGAGGCAGATCTGCATCAAGCAGCAAACTATGCATTCGAATCTGCAGAACTCCTGCATTCCGCTCAGCCACTCCATTCTGATGAGGAGAATAGCCGGCAGTCGCCCTGTGCACTATACCCTGTTTGTTGATCCATTGTTGCAAGTTCTCCGACAGGAATTCCATTCCTCTGTCGGTTTGAAGCTTTTGCAGGGAATAACCAAATTGCTTTTCAACCAAGGAACACCAGTTCTTGAGAACTTGACACACATCAGACTTTTGTTTCAACAAATAGCAGAAAATGAACCTGCTAAAATTGTCTACGAGAATGACGAAATATCTAGCTCCCCCTAGGGAAGGTTTACTCATAGGACCCACAATATCACAGTGTACCAACTGAAATGGGGCGGTTGGTACACGAAAACTAACTCTCAGTGCTGGGAGTTGTTTAGATTTAGCTTGCTTGCAAATAGCACAGTCAAGAAAGACATTACAAGGCTTCAAAGTACACCCTTTACAACAACCAGCAAGCCTCTTTAACACAGGAAAGCTTGCATGCGCTGCGCGCCGGTGGAGGAGATGAAGGCACTCATCATGTTGTGGGACATTGCCACACACATTACACACAGTGTGTCGTGGCTCAAGAAAGAACAGCCTCCCTTCTCGTGTAGCCACAGCACATACCACCCCATCTTTGAGGATTTTACCTTGCTTCCCATAGAACTCAACCTTGAACCCTGACTCTGTTAGTTGCCCCACAGAAAGCAAACAGAAATCAAGAGAGGGAACAAACAAAACATTTTTCAAACCCATGTCAAGGGCAGGGACAAAAACTACACCTTCGCCACAAACTTTAGCCTTTGTCCCATCAGCTAATGTCACAGAGGAAACACTGGCAGAATCCAAACAGTCAAATAAATCTTCAGAATTGACCAGGTGCTGGGAACAGCCGCTGTCTAGAAGCCAAACGAAATCACCTGCCTCCTCAGAGTCCGAAACAGTGTCCGCAACAGCATCTCCCACGGCAACAGCAACTCTCAGCCGTCCTCTGGCCCGACCTCCTCTGCCTCCTCTACCATGGCCCCTGGCACCGGCGCCTGTGAAGCTTTGCTCCCCTTGCTTCAGGAGCGGGCAATCACGCTTCAGATGAGAAGCAGACCCACAGCGAAAGCACCTTCGCACAGCATGGGCTCTAACCAGCCCCTCCTGCCTCGCCTCAGCAGCCGGAGAACTTTTCCTCCCGGCACAGGCCTCAGCAGCTGGAGCCATCTGAGTGGGAGTCGCTGCATTCCTCGCGCGCTTTTCCTCTTCTTCCAGCAGACGAGCAGAAACCAAAGGAACGGTTAACTCCCTCTCTGGCATGGATTGAAGAGAGGACACCACCAGATTCCAGGAACTATCAAGAGAATTCAAGATGCAAAATACACTTTCAGGCAACACTTTGCCTCTCTCCCGAAGTGACGAAAACAGCTCCAACATCTCAGCCAAATGCTGCCTCACTGGGACACCGGGGGCCAGTTTCATCCCATATAAACGGGCGCACAGGGTGTACTTGGCGGCTGCTGATTGACTCAAAAACAACTCCCGCAGCCTCGCCCAGGCCTCACGAGGGGTGGCAAGATCCCTGATATGCGTGAGCTGGTCATCCTCCACAGCCAGAAAGAGGACAGACATGGCACGCCTCGTTGCCGCTGCTATCTCCGCAGCAGTCCCCTGCAGAGTCAGGGGAGCTGTGAAAGCACCCCACAGCCCCTCAGCTTGCAAATACTTTTCCATGCGAGCTGACCATGCCAAGTAATTAGTTGCATTTAGCTTAACGAGAGGCAGGCCCCCAGGCACCACATGAGCCATCGTAAAAACACCTCAAAAAACACCTCTCAAAACCATCCTCTGCTACCATGTTGAAAAACCCGCCAGGGGCATTACCATCAATAGGAAAAACATCACAGCCAACACGAGGCAGCAGGCTAACAGTCTTTATTGCGGGCAATAGATCAAGTAGCAGACTATTAAGTTACAGCGCAGCGAGCCATCTCCTCGTCCAGAGCAGAAAGGAAAGGAAACAAGAAAAAGGCACAGCCTGTTCAAAAGCCGTGTTTTTAAGTATACATATTCAATAGCAAGGCGTTCCCTTAACCATAACAATGTTGCGGTTGCAGGCAGCAGAAGACCTTGAATACGTTTAGGTTTCACACGGGAAGCGTTCACAGAAAGCTAGACTAAACAACTACAAGCAGCTTTGCGTTCTCACCCTCTAGTGGTGGGAAAATATGAAGCCAGGAGTAACAACAGGTCCCATCATGCTACTCAACCTGTGACAGACCTGTATCTGCCTATAGGCATCATCCTTAGTCTAAAGTTCCCTGACTGTACATAACATTTTTTTTTATGTGTACTTTAAAAGGAAATCCTTTTTTTTTTTTTTTTTGCCTTACACAGTGAAAGATTTTGACTTTGTGGTCAGCTTGATTTATCATCCTTTTCAAGCAGTTACCCTCTATTCTGTCTGGGTCACTAAAATGGCCTATGATAACATACAGCTAAGCAAAGAAAACAGCGCTGTTAGTGGATGCGTTTTCTTCTGGGAGCTTGTATGACTTATATGATAAGAAAGCATTTTCTTTGTCTCTAGTGGCCAAAAAGAATCCTTTCCTGGCTGGGGATAAATACATACGTACATACATACATATATACTACAAATGTCCAAATAGTCAATTGTGGCACAGGGGAGGAATTGAGAGCAAATTCTCAAGGGGGACACGTGGCTGGATAGCAGTACGTGTGAAAGGGATCTAGGAGTCTTAATAGACCACAAGCTGAACATGAGTCAGCAGTGTGATGCGGCAGCCAAGAAAGCCAATGCAATTCTCGGCTGCATCAACAGGAGTATGGTGTCTAGATAGAGGGAGGTACTGGTACCACTCTACTCTGCTTTGGTTAGACCTCATCTTGAATACTGTGTCCAGTTCTGGGCACCCCAATTCAACAAGGATATGGTCAAGCTGGAGCAAGTACAGAGGAGGGCGACCAAAATGGTGAGGGACCTGGAAGCCATGCCCTATGAGGATAGACTTAGAGAGCTGGATATGTTTAGTCTGCAGAAGAGAAGGTTAAGAGGGGACATGATAGCCATGTTTAAATATTTGAAGAGATGCCATGTAGAGGAGGGACTGGGCTTGTTTTCTGCTGCTCCAGAGACTAGGACAAGGAGCAATGGATTCAAGTTGCAGGAAAGGAGATTTTACCTGAACCTCAGGAAGAACTTTCTGACAGTCAGGGTTGTTCGGCAGTGGAATCTGCTGCCTCAGAGTGTAGTGGAGTCTCCTTCCTTGGAGGTTTTTAAGCAGAGGCTAGATGGCCATCTGTCTGGAGTGCTTTGAGGGTGTTCCTGCATGGCAGGGGGCTGGACTGGATGGCCCCTGTGGTCTCTTCCAACTCTACATTTCTATGATTCTATGATCATAGAAGAGAAAAGAGAGAGATTGATTGATTGATTGATTGATTGATTGATTGATTGATTTAAAGCCAGCGTGCTGAGATAATGTGGTCAAACCTTTCACATTTGCTTGTTGGGATATGATCAAAAGCACTGCTTGGAAAAGTAACATTTTGGACTTTGAATCTTATGCCCTTTCCACATGTGGAGCGTGAATCAGGCAGAAACGGGACTCACCGGATTTCTTCTCCATCTGATTGAGTCTGTTGGGACGAGGAGCAATGCGAGTTCATTGCTCTGCACTGCTCCAGCATCCAAAATGGCGGCTTCCAGTTGGTGGAGACTCTCCACCAACCGGAGAAGCTCGCCAGCCTAAAGCCCGCCCCTGGCAGATCTGCAGGCATGCATTAGAGCGCACCTGCAAATCTGCACCGGAGCGCGGTGACGGAGCAATACGGGGTTGCGCGCTCCGTGAGTTTGAAAAACTTCTTAAAAGAGGTTTTTAAAAAGCATGCTGCACGACCAGTTCTGGTCGCTCCAGAGCAGACTGAGGTGCGGAACTACAAAAAGTAGTCCGACCCAGTCCACTCCACAGTGCAGAAGACCTATGTCAGAGGTCGCTCTGCGCCGTTTTAATAGCCCGGTGCGGAAAGGGCCTTAGAATTGCCCAGGGTCAAACAGTAACTTTTTCCATGTTCTGAGAATCTTCTGCACACCCCCTTGACAAATGATATGCAGAAGGCAGTCACTGGAGAGCGGTAGCAGTTCTCTTCTATAGTAGCAACAGCTTTGTGGAGTAGCCCCTAAGAGTCTCACCTAGCACCTGCTTTGTATTCGTTTTGGTGCCAGGTGTGGATTTTATTCCATGGCTTGGGCTTTTAAAGACATTTTTGGAGACTTTTAAAGACTCCTGAAGACTTTTGATGGCATTGAATGATTTCATAAGATTGAATGCTAAGATCAGTTCATGCTGTGAGAGTGCCATTGTATTGATTTTTTTTTATTGAATCTTTCTCCACTGCTGTTTGAATTTATGCTGCATTAATGTCCTGATTGTTTTTTGAACTGTCTGCTCATTGTATTTCTTGTTTTAAGTAGTCATAGAGAATATCACGTAGGGGCTGTTAGAGAAGTACTGTTTAATCACATCACCACCATCGTGGACTTCAGTGTTATAGGTACATTTTGTACTGTTCCTGTTCCTGTTGTGATGCTTCCATAAAAATGTATATGTAGAAAACAGGGAGGTTTTTTTTTTTCTGTCCAAGTAGTGCAAGCAAAGCACTGTAGTAGCTAGTTGCCTACAATAACTGGTTGTGTGTTTGTGTGCCTTCAAGTCATTTCTGACTTATGGTGACCCTAAGGTGAACCCATCATAGGGTTTTCTGGGGCTGAGTGTGTGTGGCATGTGCGACGTCACCCAGTGGGTTTCCATGGCCAATCAGGAAATCAAGTCCAATGCTAATAGTTCAGTCCTCAGACCACTACACCACATTGGTTCTCCCACACTGGTTATTTGCTCTCAGTTCATTTCCCCATAATCAAAGTGTAACTAAAAGAAATTGTGATGATAACTTAACAAAGGATGGCTGCACTATTTCTGTGGTGTAATTGCAATTGTTTAGTAACAATTTAGTAATGTAGGAATGTCACTAGAGTAGAGGAGGTATATCACATCATTCTGTTGCTCCCCTATGCTGTGCCTCATGCTCAGTTCTGGTTACTGAGGAAATACTGAGATGGCTGGCAGGAGATTATGTTTGGCATCACAGACCCAGTGGATGGTGGTATTCACAGTAATTGTTGTTAGGATGAATATGGGTGTGCAGAAAATAACGTAGAACATCTTAAGTTCCAGGAGATAAATTGAATGAAATTAGGTAAAATATATATAGTTGGGGGAATTGGTGGGAAATGACTGTCATACAGAAAGTGTTGCATTCCCAACAGTCTTTCACAAAGGTTTCACTTAGGCTACAATCCCATGCATATTTACCTGGGTGTAAATCCAATTGAAGTCATTGCAACTTAATGTCTGAGTAGATATGTGCATACTTGCATTGTTGATCTATATGGAATATTGCTCCACAGGCAGATTACAGTCTTCTCACATGCACACACATAAAACACATACACACATTTCTCCCTCTCGCACTCTATCATATGCTGCCTTACACAGATACAGAAATATATACATTTCCCCTACTTCTCTCTCTCTCTCGCTTTCTCTCTTTTCTTTCTCCTTCTCTCACACACATTTGCACCTATACTCCATCCTGCCTTGCTCACACACAGATATACGCAGAAACACATTCCCTACTTCTCTCACATATATAAATACACATGAACTGAGATCCTAGATTGTTGGTGGAGGGTATTAGCTAGCTAGCTGGTTAGCTGCCTGCTTGCCCCCTCCCCACCAGCCACGTCCCATGAGTCAGTGAATAGTCCTGGAAGGGGAGGGTAGTGAATGAGCAGCTGTGGCTCTCTCCCATCCCTACTGTATGTCTATTTAATCTGAATTAGTGTTGACTATATATTTAACAATTCATACCTTGGCCTTAATTTAGTTGTGACTACCAATATGATTTAGGTCTACGTCTCAGCAAGCCCAGTTTACTCCACTAAAGTATTTAATGGGAGTTAGGTCAGATCTAATATGAATTGTTGCTTGTCCTTTGAAAATCAGGGGTATACTAGATTTGCAGATTCCAGAGTTACTATTGTAATCTCAAAGAACAAGTAAAAGACATTGATATTTTCATTCTTGCATGTGAGAACGAAGTAGACAAAGAGTTGTATTACTGCTTTTCCATCCTTCAAGTGGTAATGGCATAGGCCATTTGACATCCTGAAGCAAACCACTCTGTACTGCAGCATTTCATTGCAGGTACCATCTGTAGTTTGTTACAGATGCATTTCTTCAGTTAGTAATGCATACTGTCAAGTTCCCTTCATTGTTCTGGACATTTCATCCACTAAACTATTAGTTTCTTTGGAGGAGAGACACAAATGGTACCATTTGTTCACTGGGAAGGTTGGCTGTTTTCAAAAATGTCTAGGAGCTTGTGGCAAATGGGTAGAAAGAAGTAAACAAGGCGGGGGGAAGGGCAGCTGAGCTAAATCTTTTATGATGACTTTTATCATTCATTTAAATGGGAGCAGGTTCTGGCAACAGATACAGGTGACAGGAAGCAACAAAGATTGCTGGTTCCTGAGGAAATGGGTTTAGTAATGGAGGTGATTTTCAAGGCAGGTGGGTTGAGATGTAATCTTGTAAAATTCTGAAGAAAAATGTAAAAACATGAACCTCTATAAACAATGGTCAGTGGAGTGAAATTATAGCAACAACAGCAGAAGAGACAGACACTGCAGTCAGTTAAACAACAAATTGCTTGAAAACACTGGGGTAAAACTAAGAGGGGAAACAGACACAATCTCTCACAAGATGTCAGCTACACTCAGACAGACACTTTAATAGCACCAGGTATAGATAAAATGGCAGAGGAGTTTATATGATGATGCCTGCCTTTTATAAGGCTTCAGAATCCCGTTTTACAAACTGTAAGTGTGCTAGGTGACAGTCTACTGTTCCGACTCACCTCAATGCTTATTATTCCCCTCTGCTGTTTGAGTAAACGTGTTCCTCAGCCTCTGTTAGGCCATTTCCACACTAGACTGTTATAGTTCTATTATTCCACTTTCAACATCTTATGGAATCCCGGGGTTTGTACTTTAGGAAGGGGCCTTTGACTATGGCCAAACTACTGCCACTGCCGGAATGGGAGCACAAAGCGAACACTTGCCTCTGCACCTGGCCAGCTGCCTGTGGAAAGGAAAATCAAGCAACACATGCCTTCTTTCCACCGTGCAGCTGGCCACTTCCTGTGCTGCAGCGGGAAAGGAATTGCCTAAATCGCACTTCCTCCCTTTCTGCATGACCACCAGCAATAGGAGCATTGTGCAATCAGGGGCCATTGCTGGATTTTTTTTCCAGTAATGAAATATCTTGCAGTCATGATGGGTGGGGACACATTGGCAGCAGGACTAGAACAATGTCATGCAAAAACACAACTCATGGACCACCAGCTATGCATCTTCATTGCAGGACAGTGACGTTGTGTGGAAATGGCCTATGAATTCACAGTTAGAGATTGTTACTATTATCTTTGCCTTAGAAAACACCATTTTCTGTGTAGACAACAGGCTAGCATTCCCTGACCCACAGTCCTCACACAGCAGTCACCCACTCCTGCCTTAGGCAAACCTTTTAAATGTCTGTGATCCTCTTCCCGGTGGCCTGCCCTCCATCATGTGTATTTGTACTTCTTACCTGTCTCATTTTCCTAAGGGAGGGCAAAAATTCTACTGATTGTATGCCCCAAAACATAAGTAATATTAAAAAAATAGCACATAGACAGGTATAATTGAAAATCTCCATGCCTTCCCCTCCAGACAAATGGTCCCGTTGCACGAGGTGGGGAGGGTTTATGAATGTCCTATACTATGATATTGAAAGAGGAAGATTTCATAATGAAAAAGCAATGGAAATGAAGATGGATTCTACACATAAGCTGCACAGCTTCGAAGAAGCTAAGGATTAATTTTCACAGACAGCATCCAGCAAAGTTTTGATTTCAGCAAAGTGACAATCTAAGCCCAAGGTGTATTTATAGTAAATGTCACTACTGGAAATCACAGAGGTGAGCTTTACCAAATGTCCAATTGGTGCATTTTATTCAACAAAAATAAAATAAAATAAACTCAGAAGGAGCAAATCTCAAATCAGTGATAGAGAACAAGTGTGTTTAAGCCAATTGTTAATTAGATAAGTTGTCTTGGAAACATCTTAAAGGTGAATCAGATGAAGTAAAGTTGAATTAGCAATGCATATATCAATAATCAGCCATCTTATCATAGTAACAGTATACTTTTCACTAGCAAATCAGTTTCAGGCCAGGAAAGGCTTACTGATACATACAGTTTCTAAAGGAAAACGTAACTAGCCTAAAGCCATACATCTGCAGCATGTGGATTAGACAAACATTTGTCCTAACGATGAGCCTGTAAGGCTGTTTTAAGAACTGTGCTGAGTGCAAAGTGGATAACTTTTCAACCAAGGGTAGAGAATGAGTGTAACTCCAAACCTTGTTGGATGGCAATTCACATTAGCCTTACCCGATGGAGAGGGATGATGGCAGCTGAAGTCCTTCATCTCAACAGTCACTCATTCCTGATCCTGATGCAAACATTTATTAGAAGAATTGACAACCAGAAGTGCAGGCACAAAGAAGTCATCATGCTTTAGGAAACACTCCTTTGACGGAGGACAGACAGGTGACTTATAGATGGAGAGGAAGAAGCTGTTCCCAGTACAGAGGCACAGAAGGCAAAGGGAACAAAGTAGGAGGGTTAACAACGTTTCAACTGGCCTCTGGAACTGGCTTTGAATGGCATTTATGTATTGTGACTTGCAAGTGAATGGCTTCTGTAAATCAAGTTCCCATTAGATTTTGGCCAGTTGCTTCTGTTCAACTGTCCATCTTACAAAAGGTCTAGCCTGAGTAGAACTTTGGGTATTATCAGCAATTTTATAGCGGCTATCTGGGAGTGAAATGTGTGCCATCTCCTTTGCTTACAAATTCCTTTTCAAACTTCCCAGCAGTTCACTTTACAATACTGCAGGTGATACCACTGATAATCACCTCAGTCCACTTTTCATCCTAGTTACCTCCTCCTGCTATGAAATGAAATAATAATTTTTCTGCCTTTCTCACAAATATCATTTCTGCCAGCTCCTGCCTAAATGGAAACTATTGTTGCAATTCCAAAAATAAATTATTCTCAACAAAGAAGCAGTGCATAAATATTTAAATGCTGCAGAAGACCACTATTATTGTGCTGTGTGCGTTGCAAACCACATTGGCTCTATTCTACAGATATCTAAACACACCCAGCAGATAAGAAGGGTCCCTAAAGAAGATCTGGTTACATAGAAGTTATATTTTATTGTGCAGTATTTGCATAGAAATTGCTGCTTCCCCATTGGCCTATAAGCTGGGGGATAGGAAAGTCAAGAAGGGGAAAGAAAAAAACCATACAGATAGTTTACAAGGCTTAGATCAATTTACCAGGAATAGTCTCGTCATGTATAATAGAGTCAACACCTAGTCTCATAAATTTGTGCTCAGTAGATTTTCCCCCTTTCTTTTTCTTTAGTGCATCTGAGACTGGGTTTAGATTTTTTGTGCAATAGCCTACCATTAGCTCTTTTCTGGTGATATTAAGGTTTGTTATAGTTGTTGCTGTTTCTGCTGCTGTGTGTCTTCAAATCAATTTGGACTTGTGGCAAACTTAAGATGAACCTATAACAGGGTTTTTGTTCAGCAGGGTTTGTAATTGCCTTCCTGTGAGGCTGAGAAGGTATGACTTGTTCAAGGTCACCTCACGGGTTTCCATGGCCGAATCCTGGTGTCTCTGAGTCCCAGTGTAAAACTGGAACCACTGTATCATGCTAGCTCTCTGATATTGAAATATAACCCCTCAAATCCAAGTTTTTTTAAAATATTTTTTAAATTGACAGTCTAAATTTGAAAGTCTAAGAGAAAATATTGAACTGGTTGTATTTCCATCCTCCATAACGTTTTTATGGCAGCATAAAAAAGATGAGGAGAAGGAACACTTTTTGTAGCAGTGCTTCTCTACCCCAAGTCTTATCCAGGTACCCCATTCATCATTATTTCTGCTGCTCTTCTAATGTGGAGGGTGATGGTCTGAAGAAGAAAGCCTTCTCTATCTGTTCTTCATCTGATCTGGAACCCTGTGTTGCTGATTCAGCTTGAAATATTTCATCAAATGCCAGAATGTCTAATACTACAATGACAGAACTGTGTTGCTGACATGATATGCAACCATGTCAGTGCATTGTGATGATGCACAATGGGACACTATGCAAGATGTCTTATTGTGCAATGGTGACTCCTATCGTGCAATATGTCCTGATGCATGACACATCCCAACGGATAACATTGGGAAATGTTGTGAGTCAGGACATGTGAATTGGGACCATTGCATAATTGTTATGCTGCAGGCTCCATTTGCACCGTGGTCCCAGAGATGTAGCCATGGCCAGAATCCTCTATTAGAATCATAGAGTCATAGAAAGGTAGAGTTGGAAGAGACCACAGGGGCCATCGAGTCCAACCCCCTGCCATGCAGGAACACCTTCAAAGCACTCCCGAGAGATGACCATCCAGCCTCTGTTTAAAAACTTCCAAAGAAGGAAACTCCACTACACTCTGAGGCAGCATATTCCACTGCCAGACAGCCCTGACTGTCAGGAAATTCTTCCTGAGGTTCAGGTGGAATCTCCTTTCCTGCAGCTTGAATCCATTGCTCCTTGTCCTGGTCTCTGGAGCAGCAGAAAACAAGCCCTCTCCTTCCTCTACATGGCATCCCTTCAAATATTTAAACAAGGCTATCATGTCCCCTCTTAACCTTCTCTTCTGCAGACCAAGCATACCCAGCTCTCTAAGTCTATCCTCATACGGCATGGCTTCCAGGCCTCCCACCATTTTGGTCGCCCTCCTCTGGACTTGCTCCAGCTTGACCATGTCCTTGTTGAATTGGGGTGCCCAGAACTGGACACAGTATTCAAGATGAGGTCTAACCAAAGCAGAGTAGAGTGGCACCAGTACCTCCCTTGATCTAGACACCATACTCCTATTGATACAGCTGAGAATTGCATTGGCTTTCTTGGCTGCCGCATCACACTGCTGACTCATGTTCAGCTTGTGGTCTATCAAGACTCCTAGATCCCTTTCACACATACTGCTATCCAGCCATGTGTCCCCCATCCTATATTTCTGTATTCCATTTTTTCTACCTAAGTGTAGGACCTTACACTTCTCTCTGTTGAATTTCATTTTGTTAGCCTTGGCCCAGCTCTCCAATCTATCCAGGTCATTTTGAATTTTGATCCTGTCCTCTGGCATATTAGCAACCCCTCCCAATTTGGTGTCATCTGCGAATTTGATGAGCATGCCCTCTGTTCGTTCATCTAAGTCGTTGATGAAGATATTGAACAGCACTGGGCCGAGGACAGAATCCTGTGGCACCCCGCTAGTCACTTCTCTCCAGGATGAAAAGCAGCCATTGGTGAGCACCCTTTGGTGTTGATGTAGCTAAGCAACTTCTCCTGTCCCGGTATTTTATATTCATAATCACTACTTAGTCACAATTTTGATATTATTCCCACAATCAGAACTTTTCACCTAACCTACTTTACTGGGTGTCAGCTGCATAGGGAGAAGGGGAGCCATTCTGCCAAGGATCAGAGGACAGCTGAATGACATTTCTGTCACATTTGGATCATGTGGGCCAGGAGAAATTACTTAGTTAAATACTTAGTTAAATATAAGTTGATACAGGATTCTGCCCTCTGTATCTGCTCCCTTCCTGAGAATCTGAGTATTACGCAAGATCACAGTTCACTTTTGATTGTAAGTCAGCTTATAATGATGATTTAGCCATCTTGAAATCTTGGATAAAGGAACTCCTTAAATACTTTATTAAATCAATTTACTTTCTTATTCATTCTGTTGACCTGTGTTATCTTTGGTGGATGCCACGCAAAGCATAGAGCAGAGTAACTTGCCTTGTATTGAGTCAGATCTTTGGTTTGTATACCTTATCACTTATTCCTTGTGGCAGCAGGTCTTCACACAGATGTCAAGAGTCATCCTTGTCTGAAAGTGGCAGGAACTGAAGCTGAGATTATTTATATGCAGTGAATCTCCCATATGCAGAACTGTGCCATTGAGCCCTCAGGTAATCTCTATTTATGTGATTTTGAACCATCATGATATAGACAAATGAATGACTGTTTTAAGTAGCTTTGTTTTTCCTGTTTTCATATAATGAAATGTGTGGTCTGTATGGTAAATGCATGGTTACACTCACATAGAGAGCCAGAGTGATGTAATGGTTTGGGCGTTGGACTATGATCTTGAAGACTAAGGTTTGATTCCCTATCCAGTCATGGAAATCCACTGAGTGATCTTGCATGCATCACACATTCTCAGTCCCAGAAAACCCCACGATAGTCTGCCATAAGTCAGAAATGATTTGAAGGCACACAGCAACAAATACGCACAGTACCTGAGTGAGATATTGGTACAGTGTGAACCAAGACTGGATTTTTTTTAACTATTTGCATTTTTTTAAAAACATTGAGACTGTTAGCTCCATAAGAAGTGGTTGAAGTAGTCATCTTACCTGTATATTCTGTTAATCCTGTCCCAGTAATTCAAATAAATAGATAAAGAAGTCAATGAATTTCTGAGGAACTTTGCAAATTTTAGAAATCTGCTACTTTTGGAAAATTCACCAAACAGAATCCTCACCCATCCCTACTGCTACTGTGAACTAATTGTTTAACAGTGCATCACTTATGCTGGCATATCTTGTCCCCCTTTTTGAACCAGTGTGGAATGGGCAAAATCTGATTTGCAAGCAAGGAAAAAAAAATAAAAGATCCCATTCACTTCCTATTCTGACCAAAAGTGAACCATTGTAGCACATGTCACTGAGCAAGGAAGATGGGCAGCAAGCCAATTTAGATATGGGCTAACACTGCATGGAATAGATTTCTGTCGTCTCATACTCCATATATATATCCCTCTGCTCTGCCTTCTTCTGGGAATGAGAGAAATACTGCTCTTTGTATCTGGTTTCAGACAAAGAAATGACAGAATGACATAGGAGAAAATGCATTGCATTAAGTGATAGGTTGGGAATAGTTCAGAGGTCTTCCTTTGGATTTCACACAGTGATTTTCAGCATTCATTGGAGTGCACAGTAAATAAAAATCTTCTGGACATATTTAGAGCACTATCCTAATTAAAATGTTTGTTGTATTTGCATAGTGAAGCTCATCCTTTTATCTACATGGTAATGATCCTGTCTTCTTGGTATGAGAATCGTTTGTGGGTGGATACAATGAGACGGAGTCATTTAATGAGCCGCCAGATAAGTACAATAGACTTTGCTTTTCTTTGAGTCATCCATCCACCCTGCTGCATTAATCAGAATATAATGTGAACCTATAAATGAATAATGCTTTAAATGAATTTTTCAAATATTTGTCATTGCACTAGCATTTCTTGATCATCAGACAATTGATGGAGACAAAGCCTAGACATACAATTCTAATTTTAAATCTACTGATACTTGAAGAACTTGGGATGTGGGAACTGAAGAACTTGCGAGACAAACAAAGTGGTGAAGTTCCCCCACCTTAGCCCACATCAAAAAAAAAAAAAAAAAGCATCATGCAAATGAGATTTTCTGGTCAGTGTCAGAGCTCTCTAACAGAATAGCAATATATTCTGTAGGGGTTTAGTGCAGAGCAGAGTACTAACTAAGGGGTCAAAGGTTTATGAATATTTTAAATCACATTAGTAAACTTAATGAAAATGTTCAATGTTGATGTTCAACATAATGAAGCAGGCAGGATAGGAAACATCAGCCTTCTGTACTCATTGTATTCCAAAGACTGCTGCTTGTCAGCCAATTGGGGGAAAAAAGTCATCATCATAAATTAAGTGGGATATTCCTGTCTACTGCTACTATCTATTAATTCACTATGTAATGAACAGTTCAGTACTGGGCCAGTACGTACCAAGTAGAGGATGTCCATTAAGTTCACCATTTCAATTTTATTTTGAGAGAAGTATAACCATGCACTGATGACTGCAAATCAGTTCTACATGTTTTTTCTTTTAAAGGATTTTTTTTCCTCAAAGAGAGTAATGTTAACAATTTACTTCCCATTGTGAGAAAGTCCTCACAGACTGCAGTTTTCAAAGCCTATTCACAATTCAGGATACTCTGTGCAAAATGTTCACATGGCATTTTTGTGCAGGAAACAGCATTTTCTACACAGGGCACAGCATTATTTTCTGTACAAATTTTGCATAGAATAAGTCCTGAAGTGCAAAGATTGTCATCAGTTCAAGTTTCTTTTCATTAGGGTTTCTTAACACTCAGCTTCCAACCTCCCCCCCCAATATTTTTAAACCATTTTCCAAACATTTTTGAATACTTTTTCCATCTGCAGTGGTGTGACATGGGGATATCTGCAGGATCTAGATCTTGGATCCATAGAATAAAAGGTCTACTGGCCTCTATATGCCTTCCGTACCATGAAAATTGTACACCAGCATAGATTTCTTTCCTGGTATTTTATTATGTGTTTTTGAAATTGCTTTTAACCTGCAAGTTAAAGTTAAGTTGTTGTTGTTGTTGTTGTTGTTGTTTAAAAAAAGAAATAGAAATTTGATTTAATTGTGCTTCAGTAGTGGATCCCATGGATCCCACATTGGGGGAAAGGTGAGATGGACATTAAATAACTAAATGAAACAAACAAAAAAACTAGCAATGAAACAAAATTCTAGGTAGAAGGAAAAAATGTTACTGCACTTCTGCCCTGTGAATAAGTACAGCAGTGTGACTTAGCAGTGTTTAGCCTCTACAAATAGGATTCACCTGCCCATTTTATATAAAGTTTTCTGTGTCTGGGGATATTTGTCCCATATTCCGGCCTTGTTGTATCATGCATTCTGGGGGCATTTATCCTGAATTCTTTCTCAAGATGACAATGTTTCATGTTATCTACTCATTTCATAGACACTTATATTTGAAATAATACAAATTGGGTAAAAATGTGTATACTAAGTTCGCATACTTAACAAAGTAGCTGATATAGAATACAGGCCAATCTCTCTGAATTTTACCTGTGACAACCTTTGCTAGAGCAAGCAGATTTTCATTAATTTCTTTCCCTTTTTTTCCCCTGGTGGCAAGAATTTGACGTAGGATAAACATTGTGATGTCAGTGTCTAACAGGGTTGAGGACCCACCCCTAAACAAATAAAAAATGAAAAAATAAATCTGTGCTTGTGTTCATTGACCATTGTGAATCATGCTACTTGAAAGATTCCATGTTATTGTAGCTTATGATCCCCAAAATCCAATAAGCAATATCAGAAGTAACATTTAATATACGATTTATTCCATACTTGAAACAGACATAAATTTTAAAACTGGAACTCTCAGAGCAGATTTTTTTTTCTTTGAGAAAAAATGAAATATTTACCAGTGTATTTACCAGCTTAGTCAAATATAGGTTTCTGACTATAAATGCATAAAACTCTCTAAATTTGGATGGAGTGAAGAGAGTCATTTCATTAGGTGTGCAAGAAAGTGTATTATAAAGACAATAGGGTAAATTTGTGTGTTTGTTGAGGGAATAGTTTCAAGCATCTGCTTACAGATAAGAAGCTGACTGAATTTTCATGGGCGGATAGTGAATATGAAGTAGGGCAATCCCAAGGAACTTGACTGAACTTTTTGAAGGAAAAAGAATAACTATTTTTTGCAAGACGTTCAGAGAAGCCTAAACTACATGGTGGTAGAATTGTGAGGTTTCAGCCAAATCTTGCATTCTCAACAGGGAGAACCACTTCTTTACTTCCAGCAAGTCTAAGAACAATTCTGGGCAAAACCGAATGCTATCAATCACTAGAGGATCCCCATTTGAGAATTTACAGCCCCCTTCACAGTTCAAAACAACATGCAGACTACATGGCTTTTCAAATCATATGTTCTTCCTGTCCTTTAATCTATAAATATCCAAATCATATAAACTACAGGATCAAGGGCCATGCTGTCACATAACTGTTGGGGACTATAGCTCAAAAATGAAACCTTTCCATGCTCAGATTGGAACCCATTGCAAAAGAAATATAGATTAGATTTAAAGTGTTTGCTACCTAAATGAAAAGAGCATGTATTCATGGAAAGAGAGAATTCCACTCATGTTAGGGAATTTTCGAGAACACAACTTTCCTTCTATAAATGAGAGCTTCATCTATTTATAGAAGAAAGACTAAAGATCCAAAGCTGGCATGTTGCTAAGTATTTCCATCAATGTAAACTGACTTGTGATAATGGGAAAGTGAATCAGAATGTGGTATCACTCCTGTTCTCAAGAGGGAGCATAGACATAATTATACCTCTGGGACCATTGCACAAATGGCATCAGCACAACAGGACATGTACATCAGGACACTGTGTATCAGGTTACATGGTACATTGATACATTTTGCTTATTGGGAATCCATGTTGCACAGTGGGACATCTTGCATAATATTGTCCATTGTTGCAATTTATTGGCATGCCATGTTGGTGATCCAGTTATGCATCATAGCTGCTAGTGCAGGATCACACTCAGACCATTATTTTTATATTATTCTGTTCAGAAAATGTTCTTTGCACTGTCATCAGATTAAGTCTTACAACAGAACAGATTGAGAAATCTAACACAACACATGGGCCCTTTTCGCAAGGTATTTTCCAGGGCCTGGAGCGTCGTGCAATTGCGAGGAGCGATCTGCATGATGCACTCACAATCGCGTGATGCTCCAGGGGCTGGCAGGGGCCGATTGTGCACCTTTTCATTTTCGGCTAGAAGCCAAAAATGGTGCGTGATCATGCATTGCTCCCGGGCCCTGTGTGCACTTACCTGGCATGCAGAGCCTCTGGAACTGGGCTGGTCGTGCTTCCTGCCAGTGCAGCCTGGGAAGGTCCCAGGCTGCACTGCAGAAGGAAGAAGCAGGGCTCTTGTGAGACTAGGCAGCTCATGCAGAGCTGAAGCAGCAGGGAAGGGCGAGCTTCTCAGCAGAAGCTGCTCACGCTATCCCCGCACCCCAGCGCTGGAACAAGGTAAGGTGCAAAAGGGCCATGGACTGACAATATGTACTAGAACAACAGAAATACAGGGTTATAGTATGGGTACTGCTATGTCCACTTTGTCTTGATAATATTTCAATGGAGACTATATCTATAACATGACATTCTTGCAATGAAGCTGGTAAAATGTGGGCTGGACAGGGCTACTGTTAGTTGGATTTGTAATTGGTTGACCGACTGAACCCAAAGAGTGATCATGAATGGCTGCTTTTCATCCTGGAGAGAAGTGACTAGTGGGGTGCCACAGGATTCTGTCCTGTTCCCAGTGCTGTTCAATATTTTTATCAATGACTTGGACGAAGGAATAGAGGGCACGCTCATCAAATTTGCAGATGACACCAAATTGGGAGGGGTTACTAATATGCTAGAGGACAGGATCAAAATTCAAAATGACCTGGATAGATTGGAGAGCTGGGCCAAGGCTAACAAAATGAAATTCAACAGAGAGAAGTGTAAGGTCCTACACGTAGGTAGAAAAAATGGAATACAGAAATATAGGATGGGGGACACGTGGCTGGATAGCAGTACGTGTGAAAGGGATCTAGGAGTCTTGATAGACCACAAGCTGAACATGAGTCAGCAGTGTGATGCGGCAGCCAAGAAAGCCAATGCAATTCTGGCTGCATCGAATAGGAGTGTGGTGTCTAGATCGAGGGAGGTACTGGTACCACTCTGCTCTGCTTTGGTTAGACCTCATCTTGAATACTGTGTCCAGTTCTGGGCACCTCAGTTCAACAAGGACATGGTCAAGCTGGAGCATGTCCAGAGGAGGGCGACCAAAATGGTGAGAGGCCTGGAAGTATGAGGACAGACTTAGAGAGCTGGGTATGTTTAATCTGCAGAAGAGAATGTTAAGAGGGGACATGATAACCATGTTTAAATATTTGAAGGGATGCCATGCAGAGGAAGGAGAGGGCTTGTTTTCTGTTGCTCCAGAGACCAGGACAAGGAGCAATGGATTCAAGTTGCAGGAAAGGAGATTCCTCCTGAACCTCAGGAAGAATTTCCTGACAATCAGGGCTGTCCAGCAGTGGAATATGCTGCCTTGGAGTGTAGTGGAGTCTCCTTCCTTGGAGGTTTTTAAGCAGAAGCTAGACGACCATCTATCGGGATTGCTTTGAAGGTGTTCCTGCATGGGAGGGCGTTGGACTGGATGGCCCATGTGGTCTGTTCCAATTCTACATTTCTATGATTCTATGATTCTATGACTCTATGTTGTAAATAACGCAAGGAAAATATTAATGTAAGGAAAGTGTGTTACTTCAAGTATGTTCTTGAATCGTTTTTTAAAAGGAACAGGTTTGAAGGCATATCAAAGTTTGGGAACGTTCTTTATGGCATGGTGGCTTTAGCATCATTTAAGACTAATGCAGCAAAGGAAGGTGGGAACAAAATACTATAAGCCATGAGTGGAAAGTCTGTACATTTCTTCCTTTAAAAGAAAACATACCAACTGTACAAATGAGAAATGACAACTAAGCAAATAGCAGATGATAAAAACATACAGCTGGAACACTGATATCTCAGATTCTGAAAACTTCTAGTATGAGCTGTGCTCGGGTTAATCTGCTTTGTGCCGAACTCCAAACAAACTAGAATTATCAAATTATATTGCCTCAAAGAGTAACATTGATGATTCGCTACACATTGTCATTGAGGAAACAGTAAAATATGATTAACTGGAGGAACTTGTGCATTGCATGGAGAAAAAAAAATGAGTTGCTGTTGTTGTTGCTACCGTGCATTTTTCCACCAAAGATGAACAAACACATAAAAACATAACCTGGAGCAAATCATAATTTTGAAGTCCCGTTTCGGGTACACTCGACTCCTAGATATCATAATAGATTTACAAACCAGAGCCTTATACAGCTGAGGCCCAGGTTATTTGAAGAATTTGTATTCTCCCCTATGAACCTTTCTGTGTTTTGAGAGTTCCTGGGCAGGCCCTTCTCTCTATCTCACCATACTCACAGGCACATCAGATGGGAATACTGTTATAGTGCTATTATTCCAATGTCAACATCCTGAGTAATTCTGGAGTTTGTAGTTTATTGAGGCCAAAGAGCTCTCTGGCTGACAATTCTACATGCCTCTGCCTAACTACAAACCCCAGGATTCCATACAATGTTGAAAGTGGAATAATAGCGTGATAATAATGTAGTGCGGCAAGGCCCTTAGAGTTGGAAGACACCATATGGATGATCTAGTTCAATGTCCTGCTATACAAGAATAGATAACTACAGCACTCCTGAAAGACTGATTCCCATCCAACCTCTATTTAAAGACCTCTAAAAAAAGAGAGTCGATCCACTCTCTGAGGCAACCTATTCCACTTTCAAACGGTTCATAAGCTAAAAGTGCTCTTTCTAATGTTTAGCTAGAATCTTTTTTCCTTCTAAATTGAATCTGTTATTTCATGCTGTAGTTTCCTGAGAAGCAGAATGCAAGCTCTCTCTGTCTGCTACATGACATCCCTTCAGATATTTAAAGCTGGCTATCGTGTTACCTCTCAATCTTTTTCTTCTCCAAGCTAAACATATCCAGCTCCTCAAGTTGTTTTCCATAATGCTTGGTTTAAAAATTTTTGATCACTCTTCTCCGGACACATTCCAGCTCATCAGTATCCTTCTTCACATTCTTTTAGAGCAGGGGTGAGAAAAGTGGAGCTTTGGGTTGACATGTTCCCCATATTCTTTATGCAGTGCCTCCAGATTCTGCACCTGCCTGTTGCTTCCCTCCTCTGGGATTTGCCTCTCCCAGAAGCCTCCAAAGGTAGTAACTCACATTTCATATAAGTCGCAAGGCTTCCTACACTGTTCAACATTTTAGAAACATCCTCCCCCCAAAAAACACACACACACACCCATAAATGGATATATGGCTGCTTTTGCTCTTTTGCTTTGCTTTTTATATGTTAGGTTGATTGATTTTGGAATTCTTTTGCAGTTTGTGTGGCTTTTGGAAGGTCCCAGGGCAGAAAAAAAGACCCAGATGCATTAAAGTTTCCCATCCCTCTTTTAGAGAAAGAAACCTCATGTTCAATTGATTTTGTCAGTGGCTTACCTTTACCTGTGCCATATAATCTGAGAGTACAAACACAGCCTAACACATGAGCAAAAGAAATAGGTCACTTTTTTTAACCTAGATTTTCTTTTTATACCTTGAATATCCCACATTTGCAAAGTGCTATTCTTTCAAGGAGGAAGAAAGACCATCTTTCTGTTTGATAAATTTGAACAGTATCACCTGCTACGATTACTCGGTTTGAACAATAAGAATTCTGCAGCAACCTGGATTATTTTTATGTCAGCATCACTTGGGGTTTGAATGAAAGAGTCCTCTTTTTTTTAAAAAAAAAAAAAAGTGTCCAGACAATGCATCTTGAAAACTTATTGTTCTTCAGCCAAATCAGATTTTTCATCCTTTCCTGTGTTTCAAGAGCATGCATGCTAAATATGTATTGTAGGACACTATCAGTAGATTTTATTTCATATAGAAGTAATCAGTGATAACCACATGGGAGTAGATTTCAGTTGATGTTGGGGAAAACTTATGAATTTAAGAACTGCTTGGCAGTGAACCTGACTAAGTTTTAAATTGTCTGGGGAAGGGCTTTCTCTCATTCCAACCACCCCCAAAGGAAGGTTTGGTGAGGACATGAGAATGAACTTTCTCAGTGGCTGCTCTCAGGCTATGCAATTCCCTTCCACTGGAGGATCATTTGCCTCTGTTTCTGATCTCTTTCAAGGGCAGAGACTTTTTTTTAGATGGGCCTTTTTCCGTTAAGTCATTGTGGATGTTTTACCACGTGTCCTCAGAGCACATAAACGATACATATTTTGAGTGCACATGCCTGAGCGCACTTGCCTTGGCTATAGCACATTTGAGCAAACTGGACTAAAAAAAAAAATCCACTTTCACCCAGAGCTGTCTAAAAGGAGATTTTATTGAAAATATAGCAGTCAAGATATACATAATATCTTCACTGGGGAATAGCAAATATTGAACAGCCCATGTGAAACAGAACACAATTGCTTTAGGATGGGGAGATACCCAAAGGCATTTCCACACTACACTGTTATAGTGCTATTATTCCACTTTCAATATCCTGTGGAATTCTGGGGTTTCCTGCAGCCAAAGAGCTTTCTGGCTGAGAATTCTAAATTCCTTTCCCTAAACTGCAAACCCCAGGATTTCATAGGATGTTGAAAGTAGAATAATAGCACTATAACAGTGTAATGTAAAGGCCCAAAGTGAGCAACCTTGAAAGACTGCAGGGCTTGGAACTAGGCAATTTGAAGCATTGGAGAGACAGATGAGAGAAAGAAAGAGATTTAAAACTAAGAGCAATATAATACTTTCCATAGTCCACAAACACAACAAAGAAAGAAGAGCCAGTTTTGGGGGAGCTGAAATGTTCAAGAAAATACTCCACAAAAGATAGATTTAAGAGATATTCGAAATTAATTCTCCTTTGTCCTGTTGGACTTGTGAGAAGGTAAGGACTCCTGGCTAGAACAGTGCAAAGTTGAGTTGGATAAGCTATCCAAAGTTCTTTGTACCAGACCAAGCCTTTGGGAAAGAGAATGACTTAAAGAAATTATCTGGCCAAAATCATGAATTCTGGGGACTGAAATAATGATTTCAACTGGAAGGAGTGAAACTTAATTTAGGCAGTGATGTAAACAAGGAAGGACCTAAATTAGATCAGTGATTTTTAGGAAAGAGCCTCCAGAATGTGGAGGTAAACAGATCAAGCTTTTCGTTCAAATAGATCCCATTCCCAGAATGGCTAATTTTAATTTGGATTCCTTTTTAAGGCATCTCAGGTGTGGAAGTTTATACTGTACATGACATCAACATTTCTCTAAAACAAAGAAACTTCTTTAAATAAATGGTGTTCATCTGACCTTCCTGTTTTTTTTAAAAAAAGGTAATAATGTCCCACACAAACACCCACTTAAGAAAGATATCACAGAAGCATTAAATTAATCACCCTTGCCCAAAAGGTGACATTTCCCTTCAGCAGCTTTTTCTGTCTATCGTGGGATCCCATGCTGAGTGAGACAGAACTTTGTATGCAGAGAGGTATTCAGTATTCAAATGTTTAATCCAAGAACCTGTTAATTGAGTTCATTGGGGTGATGGCTACAAAATTTGACAAAGAGAGGCGTTTTCAGCTAACCTTTGTACTCCTAGGGGACACAGAGAGGTTCCAATTTTGGACATACACATGCACATCTTGGCAGGAGAGTCATACACATATGGCCATCTTGGGCTAGAGCTGAAGTCATTTTAAATGGAGCATGTTGTACTTTTAGCTTCTTTACTGTTTTTTAAATGCATTTTAGGCTGTTTTAAATTAGTGTTTTTATTTAATTGCTTATTAAATTGTCCCCCACATTTTTTAGTTTTTTTTTAATCTATACTGTAAGTGGCTTGGGTCCCATGCTGGGGAAAGGCAGAACACAAACTGAATACGTGTGTGTGTGTGTTGACCCACACTGACTAAGAAGGTGGAAGACTCTTCTTTTTCTGGACCAGAGATAAAATGTCCATCTATCAAGAAGGGAGCAGGTGCACCCTGCATTGATTAGTATTCTATTAGGTAATTTTTGAGGTACCTTCCAGATCTTTGTACTTACCATCAAGGAGATTTGTTATCTTGTAATAATTTTTGGACATATTCACTTAAAGTAGGTAATCCACCATAGTAGGCTTGGAATCTTAATTTCTGGCACCTCTGTTCAAATAGATAAAGCTTAATTCTCAATTTATTAAAAAGAAAAAAAAGCAATGTTTGCCAACAATTCAGTAGTTAGAACTGGGTGGCAAATCTCATCAAATGGAATTTGATCCATATGCTTATGCTAATGTGACTTTATGGGGAATCTAGAGTTGAAAATAGGTAAGGAACTATTTTCAATCAAGATGTGGACTGATAATGGGATTGTTACTTTAAATTAGATACTTGGTGTTGATGATGAGTTTTTGCCTCCTTCAGTTTTTCAGGGAGTAGTTTAAACTATCTCTTTCAGCTAAATGGCAATATTTACAAATGAAATGTTTTTTACAATCCAGGTTTGGTCCTGCAGCTTTAAGTGCATCTGAGGTTCCCTTAATATTAGAGACATTGAGTCCAACCAAGCATCCAAACTCATAGTTTATATACATAAATTTCTGTTATCTATAAATAAATATGGAATAGAAAACTGGAATATCCAGTTCTGATTAACCAATAGTCATCATTGTCTACCTTTTCCAAAATGCCCTGGGCCAAATGCCATCCAAAGAAAATAGAGTACAGCATGCTGAGTAAATGGTTGAAAGTGGTCTTGAAGCTAGTATACAAGCACTCTAACAAACTTCAACTGATATTTCCGAATATTTAAAAACTCATATGAATGAATCTTCTATTGAATTTATTTTGTTAACCTGTGTCCAAATAATGTATCAATGAATCATATAGAATCTTGTGATTCCCATAGAATAATAAAGATCACTTCCCATAAAGCATTTGTGTGATAGCGTCTGGGAGTGTGGCTAGCAGACAAGCCCTTGTGACAGGTGGTAATTCAACCTGGCAAGAAGGAGGGGCTGTAGATGAGACAGCAGAAGGCACATATACAGGGAGCACGAATTGGATTCTAGCTTCCTTCAGTGAGATTCCTAGAGAGAACTTTAAGTTAAACCCTTCAGTTAACCAAAGGCGGTTGCCTGGTTGTCTTCTCAGTGGCCTAGTGAGGGGCAGAGAAGAAACCAAACCACTTCCAAGTGGGTCAGAAAGTGGGACTCTAGGTTGGATGATACACCTTTGTGCTAAGGGGAATCAAGATCTCTCTCTGTGTGAAAGCTCTGTTCTGGAATGCTGTCGTAATTTGACAAAACTGAAGAGTAATATTTAAGGAAGTGTTATTTTGGTTGAATATTCTTGAAAACCTCAATACCTTTTTACTCTGTGTGTTATTTTAATAAAGATTACGTTCTATATTTATAATTTCTGCCTCAACAGAGTATATTCTTCAGTTTTGCTTTTATAAGAACATACTACCATGGGTTATCAATCCTTTTTGAATAATCATTGATAAGCTATGACCTTTGTCACTAAGATGATGGTTTTAAAGGGAAAGCAGGGTTAATAGGTGGGAGGGAGAGAACTAGCATGCTATAGCAGGATTAAAGGACCACTGCAACTCCAATAAAAGAGAAATAAAAGCAGGCCTAGCCTGGGTTGGCCCTCCCTCATCTCCCAGTATGCCATGCCCCTGCCTCAGGAATCAGACAAGACTCTTCCCAACAGTCACACTCTACAAACATGAGAGGGACAGTATGTATGGAAGCCAGTGCAAGTAGAAAAGGAAAAGTTTGTTAATTAGGCCACAGCTGGCCAGGATGCTGAGGCTATATAATCAGAGGTCAGGACAGCAGAAAGCTGTTGGAATCTACTGACTCCATTGGTGGTACCAGACTTGCTGACTACTGGTTCTCTGCTTGTGTTCTTTAGACCTTGGATCTTTGCCTGGATTATAGATTCTGCTTGTGGACACTCTCTCCCTGTGCTCTTGATAAATTCAGACTTGGTAGCTTTGGACTGCTTTAACAAACACTGTTTGCTAGTTAATGCTGATTACACAGCAGTGAAGCCTTGGCAGGCCGCAAGCACAGGACATCTACAACTTGTCTTCTTGTCTCTTTTTCAGCCTCTAATTAAATTCATTAACTTTACAATATAGACCAGAGGTAACTACCAGAAGTTGGATGGGTGCATTAACTCTCAAAAAGGATTTAGAGGGCTATATGCCTCTTCCATACCTCTGAACCCCATTTTTTTAAACTTCTCCTTTATATATACTCTAAAAATGTTCCCATGTTGGGCACTGGATGTTCTGGGGACTATTTTGCACATACCTTTATTATGTTAGGCCCTGGAGAAGTCTTTTTTGAACCAGGAAAAGTGAAAAAAGAGCCCTCTTCTACCATGAGGCAACACACACACACAAATGCAAACCTGCCCCTCTGCCCCCTTCCAGCCTTGTCTTTGTAGATATCTCAATACTGCCTATGCAGAGGGGGTGTCCCCCAGTCCTTCAGAGTAGTTTTTCATCTACCCAGGTGAGATGCAGTGAGAAGGGGTGATCACTCCTCACACCTCTTGTGCATTCTGCTGCGCTTGTAATGGAAGTCCAGCATTCAGTCCTTCCCAGTCTTAAAACTAGACAGTGGCCAGAATCCTGTTTCCTCATTTCCCCATGGAAGAGGTTGAATTATTTGAAGGCCCATAAGTACAACAAATCCTAATGTAGGATCTCAGCCTGTAGGTATCACTAAACTGCAAGGGATATACAACTAAGTTTTAAAAAATGGATTGAATGCAAGAAGAGCTGTTAAAAGTCAAGGTTTAGGACAACCTAATCCTTTGCAGGCTTAGGCTGCCTGGTGCACACTGAGTTCTTGCTTCAGCAAGGTCTTCCTCACTGAGTTTGGTGGAAATGATGATGTAATCTGCACAAGCAGTTACACAGTAATCTTCCAATATTTACTCTGAAATAGCAGTTGAGTGGAGAAAGATGGACTTTATGACTCATGTGGGCATTTCATCATGAATAGCACAAGAAAAAAACTCTCCAAGCCTCAAGAGGTTATACTGTATTCTTAAACATATCTGAATGGTAAATAATTTTCTTTTAATCAATATCACATAGCTATGTTTACCGAGCATATTATTAAAATGTAATAGACCACATTAATTTGTTTCCAGTAACAAATGAAACAATTTTAGCAGGTGTAGTAAGAGTTCAAGTTGCCCACATTATAATTGCAGTAAACAAATATTGAGAAATACTTTTCAACATGCTTATCAGCCTTAAGTTTTAATTATGTTTGGGATGTAAGGGAACAGAAATGGCATATTCGGTCTCAAGGCAATTGTTTCTTCATATTTAGAGTACAGATTCATATATTAAAAGGCATGCTAATAGGCTTGCCTGTTTTCCCGAATGTCATAAAAGGAAATAAAGAGAAAGGCACCCTAATTCAGCCAAATCATCAGCTGAAGGGTGCAATATAATGAAACATAGGGCTTGATCTCACTCAAGGTAATGAACTTGTGTTTTGGTTGTACCACTTAAGACCAAAGGTTAAGGCTCCCAGGACTGAATGCTTTTCCCTAGCAAAATTGTAGAGACATGGAACATTTTCATGGCAGAATTGACGCTGGGCTAGAAGGCTTCCACAACATGGATAATAATGAGGCTGCTGCTGAGATTTCAACTTATATCTTGATAAGGGCAGCCAGCAACCGTCAGAAAAACACAGATAAAATCAGGAATTACAAATGTCTAAAATCACATAGTACCCTTCTAAAATTAGAAATATCTAAATGCACAAATTAAAAAGCCAGCTAAAATATAAGCAGTGCAAGCAATGACACATTAAAGACTTGGTCATTCTTTCAAAGCCTGTATGAAAAGCAAAAGTGTTGGGGATGACCACATGGAAGAGTGTTACATAACCAGATGTTACCACTGAGAAAACCCTGTCCCATGTGGTAGTCCTTTGAGTCATTACTACTAAAACCTCTCCTCTTCCTCCTTCCTTACCCTGCCCTTCCTGTAGATCAAGGTGGGAAATAATAAAATACAGTAACAGACACCAACTAAAAACACAGCACATCAGTTAAAATGCATAATCAGTTAAAAGAGCATATTATCAGTTAAAAGAACATACATATTAATCAATTCATAATTTTAAAATTATCTGGATAGGCCCACTGAAAGAGATTAACCTTCAGCACTTTTTTAAACTCAGAAAGCATATCCAGCTGTTGATTCACTTCTGGCAGCCCATTCAATTTGGGACTGGTTGAAGAAAATGTCTTCTGGCAGACAGTTGTCAGCTGGCTGACTGAACATCCCCTAGAAGACCTGAGTGCATTGGGCAAATTATATAAGTGAAGGTGATCCCAAAGGTAACCTGGACCCCAACCATGTGGGGCTTTAAAGGTACAACACTTTGAATGTTGCTAGGAAACCAGTTGGCAGCCAGTGGAATAATTTTAATGTAAATGTAATATGATCACGCTGAGATGTGCCTGTAGCCAATCTGGCCGCTATGTTTTGAACTAATTGAAGTTTCTGAACTAGGTATGGAGGTAGCCCAATGCACAGCACATTGCAGAACTATAGCCTTGAGGTTATCAGCACGCACATTTTCGCCTTTAGGATCTTTATATTAAAGTCTATGACTATACAGAATGTATAGAGGGGAGGATTTTATTATGCAAGCTCTCACCTGCAGTCTGAAGCAGCGCAGCCTAGAAACAGGCTTGTTTCTGCACTGTGAAATCGCATTGAAAATCTTGCATTAAATTTTAGCCATGACACTACTTAATCCTTGTATACCTCCTGAAGATAAAGCAGAATTTTATAGGTAGTATCTTGAGCTAATTCACATACAAATATGATAGACAGCTGGTCTGAATTCTGTAGTTTTAATACACTTCATTTCATGGAACAAAAATTCTGAGATCTTACTAGCCCATGGTCTAGTGGCAGTTGGTGGCTCCAGGGGGCAGAAAATCCTTTCCTGGAGCTCTTCTCAGTGCTGAGTCTATTTAGGAATGGGTTCAACACCTTGTGAAGCTATTTTAAAAGCCAGATTAATGCCTGGAGTAGATTTACAGTTGTTCCTGTGTACCTTCAAGTCATTTCCAACACATGGTAACCCTAAGGTGACCCTATCATGAGGTTTTCTGGTGCTGACAGTGTGTGATGCACCCAATATCACCCAGTGAGTTTCCATGGCTGAGTGGGGAATCAAACTCTGGTCTCCAGGTTTGTAACTACTGAAACTACTACACCATGTTGATTTTTAGTAGATTCACTATCCCATCAATATTACTCTAGCCATCACACTGAAGGACATTGTTTCTTCTTCTTCATTTCTTTCCCAGATGCACAACAACAGGTGGGAGTTTAAAGGCACATTTCTGTCCTCCAGGCACTGTTTGTCTGTAGGGAACACCTGGCTGCATTCTGGCCACCCTTCCACACCTGAGAAAGACAAAACCTCATTCCCTCAATGAAAGTCTTCTCCTTCCTCAGTAAGTGTTCAAGATGGGAAACCACCAATGAATATCAGGTGTTGTAGGCTATATTTCAGAGAAAGCAACTAGCAAAACCACCTCTGAATATTCCTTGCCGAAGAAAACTCTATGAAATCCAGGTGGTCATTATCAACAGGCAACTTGAACATACATACACACAACAAGAAAGGAAACTGGTTCAACATGGAGGTTACTACATCATGACATTCAACATTCACTTTGATAAATGCATTTATTAAACATAATTTCAGTGAAATTTGTGCGGCACATAACAGATCACAACTGGGTTCAAAAAATAGGGATGAGGCTTTCAAGTATGCTGAACTCTTTATTTTAGTGTAGAATGGGAAATGTGGAGTCTTTCTGGTGTTGTTGGGCTGTAGCTCTTAGCAGAACTAGCAGTTTAGTCAATGACAAGGGATACTGCCTAAAGCAAGTTCTAGTATGTTGTAAAATAAAAAGCTAATATGTTATACATTGCATATTATTCTCTTTTCAACAGGAAATCTCATAGCAGTGAATCAATAGAAGGTAGAAACAATGGAGTGGTCTGAGAAACACCACAATGCCTTTAGATGATCTTTCCATAGGTTATATGACACAACCACAGGGACAGAAGCAGAAATGGAATAGTTGTTTTTTTTCACTGGAGAATAAAATGATGCAACAAGAAAAAATAAATTTCAGTTCTGAAAATTGTAGATTATCTGCAAGTGAGGCATCACTTCATCTGTCTTATTGATTAATAATTGATTAATGCAACTGACAAAATATGAGGTTTTATGGTTCCACAAAACCATGATGTTTTTGTTACAACAGACAAGTAAATCTACTCCCCTACACACACACACAGAGAGAGAGAGAGAGAGAGAGAGAGAGAGTTGGGTATTCCTTGACATTCCTTTTGTATTTTGGTTGAAAATGGCCTCCAAACATTCTGAACTTTTACTTTAGGTGAGAGCTTATGATAGTTTAAACCTATGCAGAAACCCCTTGATGAATTTCACTATTTTCCTCCAACGTCTTTTCCTCTTTTTATCTGAAATCTAGCTTTTGTGGATGTTGTGTACTGTTAACAATAGCTGACATTTTGTTAGGGAGATATGTATGTGTAACTTCCCCTTCCACTTGGCAGTGCCCTTTTTTGGTCACTGTAGGTGTTGGCATTATCTTCCCACAATTTTCTGGACAGCCTCTGAAGTAGACAAGGTCACATATGTGTCCCTCCTTAGCAAGAGACAAAATGAGGACATCAGTGCTGAGACCCTCTGAGATCTTTTGGAGGCTTCAGTATTGCCATGATCATTCCATATCTGGCTATGGTGACACACACAAATACTATTGAGATCTGCTTGTTCCCATGAGGCAGGGAATGGCCATGTTTGTGGATGGGGGGACTTTGGAGGTTGTTCAGTAAATCTTCAGGGATGGGTATATGGCTCAGCCGAGCCTAAAGCGCTTTGGGCATTGTGGAGGAGGGAAGGGAAAACCAACTCCCACAGTACCCCTAAAAAGATATACGCACATGGAAGGCATACTTACACATGTGTATGTCCCTCACCTGCAAGATGAACAAGTCAAAAGATCAGATTTTATACTGTTTTGAATTAGTGGTGCTTTAATACGATAGGGTTTTTTTTTTAAACCCTTTTAACCTTTTTAAAAAACCTTTTTTTAAAAAAAGTTATCAGATTTTAGCTATATAGTTTGTTCTACAGCAGATTCTATATCCACAAATTCAAGAACCACAGCTTGAAAATATTTTTAAAACATCTAAAAAGCAAACTTGGATTTTGCCATTTTATATAAGGGACACCATTTTACTACACCATTTTTCATAACGGGACTTGAGCATCCACAAATTTTGATATCCACAGAGGGTCCTGGAACTAATCGCTAGTGGATACTGAGGGTCCACTGTATCTTGTTTTAACCTTGTTGTAAACCACTTTAAGTTCCATGTAGGGAGAAAGGTGGGATATAAACTAATTAATTAACTGAACATATTATCCTGATGCTTGTTCAGTATTGTACAAAAGTGCGTCGGCACAAGTATTACATCTAAAATTTAATAAGCATTTGGAAATGTCTTCCCTGTGTATGAGTGAGTTGTTGTTTAAACAAGTATTCATGACTTGGCATTTAAGTATTTTCTTGGAGAATCAATAGGGATCTGGAGTTTTGTTTTGTTTGGGCTAGGATCAACTAATTTGCAAATATAGGGGTCACAGTGTCAACCGCAGTCTACTCTACAGACTGAAACTGAAATCTATTTTGCAATACATTAATGCAAGCAACATAATTATAGCCTTGGCTCAGAGCCAGTAGGAACTGATGCATGATTAAGATGTTTAAGGATTTGATTGACTTGGATTTAAAGATAGAAATACTTGGGGGCACTCAATAATACCAACCAAAGGGTAAAATCTTTGCAATGACAGGTTTGGAAAAGGCACTGAAATAGAAGCAAACACATTCACACACACACACAGCCTCTAATGAAAAGGGAGGGGAAAGAGAGAGAGAAAAAGAATAGGCTGTGAGGAAATAATGCTGGCATAATCTTTGAGTGTTTTTTGAGAATGCACAGGCAGAATTGCATGTACTACTTTTATTACAATATTTCTAAGAAGATTATTGTGATATTGATAGATACAGCAGTCAAACAGAGATGGAAAACAATTCTGTAACACAGAAATTTTTTTACAGCTTTATCCAGTTCATGGTCTAATGATGGTATTTCTGAATATGTATGTATCCGTCACAGCCAGTATTCTGCAGCAGCTAGTTAGCTGAGTTAATGGATCTATTGTGGCAATAGTGTCACAATTGTGATTAAGTAGCAATTGTGAACATGGAATTGTTAAGGATTAATAAATCTAGGTTACTGTTCTACATTCTTGAGCAGTACTTAATCATTTTTGTGACACTATTGCCAAAATAGTAATCACCCAACCTACATTACAGGGGATCAGTAGCATGGGGAGAAGGAGGTCCGTTCTGCTGGCTATTGAAGCATGGGTTAATGATGTTTCCACTAGATCTGAAGGAAGTTGAGCCAAGAGAGTTTATTGAACCAGTTTCCTACCACTGAGGGAAAATACAAACATGACATCCCAACTAAATTATATATAAGAAGGTACACAAAAATGTGTGCTTTGGATAAAAAAATAGGAAGTCATGTGGACAATGCACAACAAAATGTATTCTCTAGAAATAGTGTTTTCCAAACAAAATTTCCACATAAAAATAAACTTCCTCCATAAGAAAAGTAAAACTTTTGGCAAAACCAAAGCCGAATGTGTGAGAAAGAATGGATTGCCTGAATATGGCCATTTCTGCACGTTACTGGATCTCGTTGTCCTGTTGCAATCCTGGCAGCTCCTTTGCTGGGGAGGGAGCATAGCAGGAATACTCCCTTCTGCACACGGCTGGCTCCCTGTGGAATGGAGGGTGAGTGCAGACAGGCCCTTTCCCATGCTTCTCTGGGAAAGGAAGTGCTTCCATCATGCTTCCTGCCCTTCTGCTTGGCAGAGAAGGATGGGAGCATTGTGTGATCAGGGGCACTTAACAGATTTTTTCCGCTAAGTGAATATTCCTCAGTTGCAATGAGGGAGGGAGGGATGACAACGAGACCATGACAATGTCTTTGAGAGCATGACCGGTGGACCGCTGCCATTGTGTCCCTAACCTACAACTGTGATACTATGAGGAAACAGCCTGTGTGACAAATTGACATGGGCCTCATATATACTGACTTGTACTTTCCTAATTTCTAACACATGACCTCAGAATCATGGTAGGATAATTTGAAATTCCACATGTCATGGAGAATTTGGATGAGGAGGATTTTGGAGGCCACAATTACATTGCTGATATAACTTCTTATTCACGAAGTTATATCTATTATTCTAGTTCTTCCTTGTAAATGAAAGGAGGCTGATAATACAAGTAGTTGCCTTGTTTGCCCTTGTGGCAGAAAGATTTACATTTACTTGAAAACTGAAATAGCAGACTGTTTTAAGAATAGTGAGTATTGCTGACGGCTACAGTATATTTATTATTTTTGTTATGACCTACAATCATGACAACAAAATGAGGTGAAAGAAAATTAAAACTATTTTAAGGGGAAAAAAATATACAGTAGCTTCTCCTCGTCACCGTACTCAGACCTAAATCAATTACTGAATGGTGTGTAAACACATGAGTAAATATCATTGATTCAATGGACCTACTCATGTTGGTATTACCAATAGGATTCAGGCCTATGTGATTTACATTATTGACGACTAGCTGAACCATTGTCATAGTGTTTTTCTTCTGTTGACCCTTAGTGCTGTCAGTGGGGTCTTACTAGATAGACCTGTTCCTAATCCAGTAATTACTGCGGCTGTGAATGTAATAGCTAGCAGGGTTTTTTTTAACTAACATATGATCCTTGACATCATGTCTAGCATATCCTAACAATTTTTTAACAGTGATGGGTGAAATATCCTCACTATATTTCAGAATGAGGCCATCATATACAAGCTCAAATACTAGCCCATTGTGGCACATAGCAATGGACTTCTCCAGACATGGAAAATATATTGGTAGCCCTCAGGATTTTTTTTTTCAATATTCAAACATTATTTCTTTTGTCCTAGACTATTTTCTAGCAACTCTCAACACCAGCTGCAACCTTTTATTTCCTCAGGTAGATTTCTTTTTAATTCAGAGATACTTCAGAACAATATAATCCCTTCTGTTCTCCTCTTTTGTCTCTTTCTTTCTTTCTTTCTTTCTTTCTTTCTTTCTTTCTTTCTTTCTTTCTTTCTTTTCCTCCTCCTCATTCACCTCTTTCCTTCCTTCCTTCCTTCCTTCCTTCCTTCCTTCCTTCCTTCCTTCCTTCCTTCCCTCCCCTCCTCTTCCTCTTCCTCCTCTTCCTCCTCCTCCTCCTGCTCCTCCACCACTACCTCCTCCTTCAAGTTACGATGCTGCCATGCATCTGTAAAATGGCCCTTTGCTATATAGATCTATGATTTTATAAAGAAAATTTTTAAAAAATCAGAAAGGAAACAACTTCAGCCAACTATGTCTCAATTTAAAACAAGTTAAAATATGTAGACCTTTAATGTAGATGCAAAAAAAAAAAAAAAAAAATTGCTACTAACACCCCCTTCCCCCCTCCCAAAAAAGAAGGGAATGAGTTATAGAAGATACAACAACCAGCAAAACCTGGCAAAATCCATGCAGTTATATTCTGAGAACTCGTGTTTCTTTAGACAAATCTGGATGAGCTCTGTCTCAAACTCTTTTCTCAAGACTCTGAATTTTGCTGGCTACTATCTTATGGCTGCAGTGATAGTAGTTCTTGGCATCAGACAGTATGGGATGTGTAGTTCCTATACATCATGAAAGGAAATGTATTTCCTATATGACTTGCAGTCTATAAAAAGTCCACACAAAGGCCGTTTTCACACTTTACCCTGCTGCAGAGGCAGCCGGTGCAGATACTGTTGTCATCTCTGCCAGGAGGGGAGTACAACAGGAGAGCTCCCCTCTGCACTGTCTGCCTCCAGGATCCAGGAAGAGTGATGGCCCTACCTCTTCCTGCTGCAGTGCAGCCAGGTACTTTCCTAGGCTACACTGGGGTAAGTAGCATGGTCATTATGCTTCCAGGATCTCTGCAAGCAAGGTAATGTGGGTGCGTGGTGGGATGGTGGTGCATTCACCAGTCATTGACGGGGAAAACCCGTCAGTGATTTCTGGTGAGATCACACCACCAAGGGATGGGGGAAGGATGGGACCGTGATGACATTGTGCATAAGCATCGTCGCGGTTCTGCCCTTCTTCCATCCCTATGGTGGGTTGGGAGGTGGTATGGAAGGGCCAAAGAATCCAGATGCCTGGGGAAATTATATTTCCATGCTCCCTATGGCTAGAACACTACCATGGTAACAATCAAAGAAACAGAAAGGGAAAGAATGATACTCTCCTTAAACAACTCGTACCAAGGACTTTTATATGAGGAGACAGAGAAAAGGGAAGTGGGTAAATGAGACAAACGTGCTTCACATTAGATTACAATCTGTTTTGTGAAATAATCATGAGGCCATAATAGTAACATACTGAGGAACATATAAGTAGATATCTTCATAGTCTCTGTTCTCATAGACAAGAATAATAATTCTCCCAGTATTCATTCACCTGGGCAAAACATGAAGGTTTCTGCTATCACTACTCACACATTGGGAAGTCATGTTTAGAGCAGAACTGCATGTGGTTTTTCTGGACAGCTGGGTGGTTCTGCAACAAAAAATGGTGTTGTTTTTTTTTTGTGCATAATATACTGTTCTCTAAAAAGGAGGCACATTTTTGGCTTGTATATTTTTGTGAAAATGAATAAAGCTGAAGGAGAGGAATACCACACCAACCTTGTGGCTGCCTTTCCTTTTGCCTTTCAAAGCTGGAAAATAAATAATAATGCAATAATAACGAATAGTTTTCCCATTCTTACTATCAATGTGAATTTCATAGAGGATTTGGCACACCTTGCTCAGTGTTGTCTACACATAATGGCAACAACTCTCCAAGGATTTAGGACAGCATTTCTCTCAGACTTATCTAGAGAGGTCAGTGACTGCACTTGAAAACTTTCTTTATGAAAAATGTGTACAGAACTTACCTATTATTTGAAGATGCTTTTGTGGATTTGCTGAGATTTATATATTGTATCAGAACATTACCAACTAAGATGATGTCATTATTTCTTAATGAATACTTGTCTGGTCCTCTGGTTCAGTGGGTAATTGTTCCATTTTAAACCCCAAGGATTAGAATATCAAGACTGCAAAGATAAAGAGGACACTGAACTGTGTTTATGTGTATGTTACTTAACAGGTTTAATTAATGGAACGAACCATGAGCTATCTCAGCTATCATTCAGAAGAGTCAAAGATTTTTTGGTTTCAAAAATGCTGAAGATTTCTTGAAAATAATAATAATAAAAAATATGATGTGTAGTCCCTGGGCATATTTTCCCACAGTGGCACAGTTCTAATTACTATATGCAACATCTTCCTAGACTTCTGCTTCATCACTCAAAAATATAAAACAGAGAGAGAAGGGAGAAAGAGAGAGAGAGAGAGAGAGAGAGAGATCTATTTTGAATGTTTCTTTGAACTTCATAAGTCAATGGTTTCTTATATAACTGTAATAAAAACCTCTGGGAAAGAACCTATTACGAGGACTGTGTCAGCAATTTTAGCTTATTACAGATGGCTTGTTCCCCTTTCCACATAACTATTTAATGAATTTAAACTAAAGATTGTATAATTTCATAGCTGGTAGCAACCCTGTACTTCTTTTTTTCCTTGAGTTTTTAAAACTGGAATTACAGACCAATTTAGTAAGGGAATTTAATGAAGAAAATAATTCTTAAATGCTGCTGCGCTGTGTTTGCCTTCAGTCATTTTACTAGGGATTCAGCAGTAGACTACATCTTGCTAAAGCCATTTCAGAAACTTAAGCAGCTTTTAAAATTGTGTCAGACCACAAAACACAATGGAAACATGAGGGAGGGCAGGACAGAATTCAAATAGCTTCTCTCATACTTCAGTTTTGCTTGAAGAAAGTTTCTACCTCACTGAGATACTCAGTCTGGCTTGGCTGCTAAGATTTTTTTTAACAGTTTCTTAAGTCTTAGGAATGTCTGTTAAGATTTTCTTAATCTGGGAAGGAACATTGATAGGAAATGAGCACAGGAAGAAATGCCAACAAGGGAAAGTTGCTTATATTCAATTTATTATATATATTATTTAATTTATAGTCTACATTTCTCTTGATATGAGGCCTTAGCCCCACAACAAAATATTTTCTCAAGGTTTAATATCATGGGAAGGCCTACTAAGGGGGTAGACTTCCTAGAGCTAGGAAGGAATTCTGTGTAGAAAATTGGCATAAAATTCAAAAGCAGAACAACAATTAGTGCTTCCCAAAATTTGCAATCAAGGTAAAATATTATACCAAATTTGCAAGTTCTTGAAATTTCAAGGGACACTCCTCATGAGGTATGAGGACTTAAATCAAGTTCTGCATGCCTATAGCACAACTCATCTCCAACTCAATAAGGCATGTGGAATATTTCAGTCTTCTCTAGCACTGAGAATATGGAGTTTTAAAAACTCCTTGCAAAACTTTCTAGATTCTTCTTTCTCAACGTGACCTTTTTGTTACTGTTTTTTTTTACAAAGGAGTTGCTGAAGTCATAATATTTGGATCAAGTCATAGATATGCCTTAGGCTGCTGTACTCTGGATCTTGTATGCCTCGGGCCAGTTTAGGCTCTTTGTAAAAGCTATTGTTGTTTATTGCAGAGTTCTGTTACCTGTGAGCACAAAAGCCTAGAAGGTGAGCTCAGCAAAAATGTGGGTAATATCCTGCCTTGACATTATCTAAAAGTGAATAGTATCACTTTGACTTTGGTTGATATGATAATCAGTAAATAGAATCTTACTAATATTTCAACATTCTTGTAATGGGAATGTTTCTTTCCAGAAGAGTTGGCAAAACCATTTAAAGGACTAATGAGATATACTTGGCATCATGGTTAGACAGCAGGACTGAGTGTCTTGTTTAGAAAAACAGAACATAGAAGAAATTTTGTCTGAAAGATTCAGGAACTGTGGAAGAACGGCTATAAGCCATTTCTGTAGTCAACTGTCAAAATCTCCCCCTGCCAAGCCGCAGCCAGCAAGGGAGGAGAGAGGTCAAGAATACTTGGAGAGTCCGAATATACCAAAACACAAGCCAAACCAGGTCAAGGTCCAGTCCAAAGGTTCAGGAGGCAGAGATCCATCCGGAGGGTTTCAGGGAACAGGAGACACGAAGGTCATGAGGGCTTGCAAATAATTTGCTGCAAGCAAGGAGCAGCCACGCTGGCAGACATAAACAGCCCCTGAGAGCAGGTGCTGCTTGCTATTGGTCCTCAGCCTAGTCCATGCAGCCTCCCTCTGAGCAGCCCGTTTCAGCCTTCTGTGTGATTGAGGGCTGATGGGCACAGCTGGCTGCAACTCTGCATCACTGCTGGTTCCCTCTCCATCAAGAGCTGGCTGGTCTGTTTGACCTTTCAGTGCAGGGGATGTTTGCAGGTTGACTTGCTCACTCCCTGGCACGGCCCCATGCACAATCAATTGCTCCTCAATCACTGCAGCATCATCTATCACACTAACAAGCACATCTTAAATATTAGTTTCCTAAGTTTAAGGGATCAGTATTTGGTTTTTCTGACAATATGACCACAGATTACATGTCAAGGAAGAAAGACAAACAAATGAAAAAACAAAGATGTATGCACACAGCAGCCTGAATCTTATTGGTAGTCCCATATAATCCATAAGATCTAGCTAAGTGTTGAATCACCTTAATTTATTCTTGTTTGGACTAACCAGTGTCTCTAGTCAAACATCATAGATTCACCATCTTAAACCCATTTGGAAGATGCTGATCTCATCTTACAGTTAAGAAACACAGAGGCCCAAGATCACGCAATGAATTCATGGCTAAAATGCTTAAGCAGAAATAACAATTAATGAAATCAGATGGGTGAACTGCTATATTTTTAAGGAGTTGTTAATGCACAAGTCTTCATCATTCCCTATTCAGAATTCACATGTTTCATACCTTGCTTCAACTTATCCAAAAAGAGACAGGAGGACAAAGAAGAAAGGGGAAAATGTGGTGATAGTATGTGAGCAGTATCAAAAATGGGATTACTGCGTTGACAAAACAAACAAACAGAATTGGGAGGAAAAGCACATTTACACAGTGGTAGCTTGGGAACTATGACAATGGCTGAAAGTCTGCTACATGCTGAGGTGGGTGTTTCTTGGTAACAATTCAAAGGTGGTACAACTTGTAGCAGGAAATAACAGAGGCCTGGGCATGTGTATGTGTAGGAACAAACAGTGGTGCCTCGTTGGTACAGAAGCAGCCAAGTTCATGTTTTAGAATGCTGGTGTGGGGAGATAAGTAAGTGGTATTTTTTTCTTTTTTTCCCCCCATGGTGGATCACTTGGAGGGAATGTTATGATGCCATACACCTCCACTCCATGATATGATTGGCAATGAACATTATTTAATCGGCACAAAATATAAAGCATACATTTATGACTGAAAAGACATGCTGGCAAACAGGACTGGCTGAACACATGCAAAAGAAGGTCAGAAGTGACCTCAACATATAACCAGATCATAAGTTCACTGAGGATTAGTCAGAGAAGATGGTCCTCTCAATAGCACAAACCTAGAAGACAATAGCCACTGAAACGTCCAGACAAGCAACATTGGCCAACACCCTATAACCTCCTTCCTACTGAACTTCCCCTTTTGTTTCCTCATCTGCCCAGACATTAAGAAGCTATCATGATTCCCATCCGTGCTTTGTAACCTAATGCTAAGACCGTTAGCCACCTCCAGACCCCTTTGTTTACTCTCCCATAGAGCCATTAACATCTTCCCCTTCAGGGCTGAAAAAGGGTATTTAGACCCCAATCCAAGCCAGATGGTCCATACACTGGACATAGCTCATCACTCTGTTCCTCAGATTCTTATCTTGTGCTGCCCTCAGACTGCTACTCTGAGCCACATCATTTCATCTCTTCTCTTCAGTACAAGTAAATATTGCCCATTTTGTCCTAGCTCCTTGTTATCCAATTTTCCTCGTTTTCTTCAGTTAGCCTTGTATGGTTGTGAGACTGCTTGAATCTTGTATGTGCTTGTGATTTTCTCCTCACAATAAAACATTCTTTTAATCTCCAACTGGTGTCCCTGCATTAGTACCAGCATACAAAAGTGAAAAGATCCTGGAAGTTATCCTGCTATCACAGGCCTCCCTTTTGAGGAAATAATTCCCCATCTGTCCACAGAGGCATTGCCATTGTAGGTAGACCCCTGAGTCATCCACCTTTCAGGGTAACAGGAAGGAGAAGCAAGCAGCAAAGATAATCAGTAACTTTGATGCAAGGAGCCTGCAAAAGTCACAGGAGAAGCTTGGGAACTATGACAAAGGCTGCAAGACTGTTACATCCCAAAGGAAGTGGTTGACTCCACAGTGATTCACTTGTTCTGCAGAGCAACCTGTGGCAGGCATCAACAAATGTGAGCTTGGGCATGTGTGTATGAAGTACTTGGGTTGCCAAACTCTTTCCAATTAGGAACACAAGGACCAACAACATCTATTCAGGACAATAGATAGGTGAAATTGTTCTTTGTTTTGGGAATCCGTGAAAGCTCATGGAATACAGGGCCTGCCTTTTAATAGTGATAAAAGTATTCTACAAAATCACATCCACCCTTTTGGTTTAACCTAAGTTACTCTTAAAGAATCTATTATTTCTGGAATGATATTTTTTGGTGAGGTTTCTGCAGTCTTGATATAAGAAATGGTCAGTCAATGGTTTGGAAAATCAGATAGAGATATAAATTTCCATTCACATTGCAAGATTCATGAGAACACAGGAAGCTCACAAGTTTTGTCAGACCAATGGACTATTTGTGTTATTGTCATCTATCCTATGTGACAGTGGCTTCGTAGGCAAGGGTCTTTTTCCAGGCTTTTTCAAGACACATACACCAAGTAGCAAGGGATCTTTCACATGTGTAAGTGTAGTTTCTAGGTAACTACACCTATGTAGATGACCATTTGAATGTATCCACATGCATATGCTGTATCAATACAACCATGTACATAATGCCACCCTGCAGCAGTATAATTATTCTGTTAGAATATGAAGTCCAGATTGTAACAATTTATCAGAGCAGTTACATTATTAGTCTGTTGCAGGGGGGAAATGGCAATTCTTGTAGCACTTTCAAACCAACAATTTTTTTAGGGCACAAACTTTTGTTGATCGGTAGGTCGATAATTTCAGTACTGAATCCAGTAGGAGAAATCTGGATGATATACCCTCAGTTGTGCCTCTCTTCTGCCTGATTTTGACACTTCCATGTTCCCTTGTCCTTGTTCTGTTAATGTATATTATGAGTATATAACTGCTCAAAAGGAAACAAAAGGCAAATGAATGAAACTGCTATCCCTGCCACTGTGACCTGTTTGCATAGAAGAAAAACCAGCGATAACAAGGTTGGAAGAGAAGGAGAGTCACTGGTCTTCTAATATGGATATGATGGAATTGATATTGGTCGTCTAATACCTGACATAGCAGGTGTGGGACATATAGGTGCTCAATGGTGCCAATATACTATATTGGCCTTGAATTGTTTACTGTGGCTGCCTCGATCTAGAAGTGTAAATATTTGCTTATTTTGGACTCATATGCAAGAACAAATAATACCCTCAATGATATCTGTACAATTTTCAGGGTTGATTCCTAATTTGGAGACTTGCTGGGGAAAATTCTTCCATGGAAAAATGCAGTTGGTTTTCCTTAATGCAAAATATGTTTTGTGAAGAAGAAGAAAATGTGTAAATACAAATATGTAAATTCCTGCACAAATATATTATTTTACATCCCTTCACTCTCAAAGCAGATACAGGAAAGTTTCATTTTTTAAATAAGCATAGGAATCTGCAAATTTTATGTTAACACAATCACATATATTTTGTGCAACAGAGGTAAACATTAGGCAAAGTGTTTTTCCTCTGTGTAAGAAAAAAAAAAGTTTTTCTGTTGTATTATCTGCATTAAAAAAAAGCAATATTTTTCTATAACCCTTTTTTTTTTTGCACAAAATACATACTTTTTGTGAAGAAAGCCCCATGTCTTTTTTGCACAAAGTGATTTCCTCCCATGAAATCCCAAAGTGTGAAGAATCTTACAGCTGCTTCCCCATTCTTTCATGGTTTCTCAAGTCTCAATACTGCTTTTCTTCATTGGGAAAGCAATTATTAATGAGTATTCATATCCAGACTTCCTTATCATTGGAATAATATCACTGGAAAAAATGAAGTGAAGTTCCTCAAAAGCAAGGGGAACAGAAGGGCTGAAAATATTTGTTTGACCACAAAACACAGAAACATGGCATCACGTAAAGAACTTTCAGTTCTCAGAAACTTTTTTCGTATTTCTGCGAAACGAATCACACAGGATTTTTTTTTCTTCTGAAAATGGCTGGTTATCATGTTTTCCTCCTTTCTTAACACCACTACTGTATCTTAAAAGCAATTAATGCTTTATGCTTTATGCTATCCTATTTCAACATTATTTTTCACTTCAGGACTTCAGGACTGCTATGTCTAGTTTTCCCTTAGATTTTCTTAGGATGCTTGTTTCTTTCTAAAACTAGAAAGAAATTATATTGTTCTCTTTTTCTGATACTGTACAGGGTTCTCCCTGAAGGAATTATAATTGAAAAGAGACACAATATGCCTTTTAGACTCTCAACTGGTTTATCCCTGACAGTGTACTCATTTTCCCCTCTTTAGTTAGATTTCCCCTAAAACTCATGGGTTTACAATTACCAAAGTCACCTTTAGCACAGGTTTGAAAGAGAAGCAACACATTGTCCACCCCTTTGTCCTCTTGGTTTTAATGATTTCTATCTCTCTCTATCCCTCTTTCCATCCCTCTCCATATGTGTGTGCGCACACGCGTGTGTGTGTGTGTATTTGTGAGTAGAGCATATCTGGTACTTCAGCCTTAAAATTCCACACACAAAAAAATAGATAAATATTTCTGTCTAGAGAAGCATGCAATTTAGATTATCAATACATACTCAGACCCACACACTCTTTAGCCACACTTGAGCATCTTGATAGCTGTTCAGATTTATCCTAACTAAAGAGAACTTTGAAGAGGGTATATCCCTGCTGTCCATTGTCATCTTACAAACAGCACCCTTGGGCTTTCAGTTGAGCTGCCTTCCTGAAGATCGACTACCAAACTAAACCACATTTAATAAATCTCATACAGAGTGTTCATAACAATACTGCTGACAGCAACCTCCAAATGCAACAAAGCTCAGTTGTGTTTCTTAATCAATAAGAGGACTATACTGAGGACTAATTAGCAATGTGTTTGTATATGAAAGACTCACAAGGTAGTTCATAAAACTTTGGAACAATAAAATGAAGTTTTTCACGGCTTAGCTTTTTTAAGAGCCTTCATAAATGGAACAACATTGTTAGTTTAGAGCAGAGGTGGTACAATTTTGTCTCCTCACAATCATCTTGTGTGAAAGTCCTTTTAAAACTACTTTGCAATCTTACTGCAGAGAATAAGGTGTAACAACAGCCTAGGGTAGAGATGAGGAAAACTTTACCTTTGCCTTTTCTTTTTCGTTCTTTTTTTTTTTTTGAATTCATTTTTTTTTTTAATCATCCCCTCAATATGAAAACAGTAAATCTTGATATTCTGGTATTTTCAAAAATAAAGAGAAATGAAAGTCTACTTCATTTGCACTGGCTAATTTCAATAGGTATAGCCATTTCCAGCACAGAAGGGACTGTGTTGTAACTTTTTTCTAAATAGGTATTTAAAAAGAATGATACATCAATTCAGCATGACAATCATGGCTGAACCTATACAGTTATTCAATCAGTCGAGATAGAGTTAAGTAGTCAAAGCATGGATTGCTGATTTTGTCAAATACATTTTTCCCCCATTTTTTTTCTCCAGATTTCAGGCACTTTCTATTTCAAGTTTATGAGCCTTGATAAGCTTTTATGAAAAGAAAAATAATGTCTGTAACAAAATATCCAAATAAAATGGCCCTAGCTGTATGGCCCATGCATGATTTTTTCTGCATGCCAAAGAGCCCAGTGGATCAGGGAAATAGTAAGAAGAAAAAGATTTAACCCTGATGCCCTTTCTACCATCAGAACTCCAAAGCAAGAGACCTTCATGAGTACAAATGTTTATTTACAGACCTCCCATGATATTTTCTAGTTGCATTGAAAAATGTCAGCATTTTTACTTTTAAAATGGCCTATAGATATTCCATATAAATAGTCCATATGAAAGAAACTTAGAATGTTGTTTACTGCCTTAATAGGAATGTAATGACCATGCCATCACACAAAAGGTCTATCTAGTTCAGTATTCTGTTCACACAGTGATGTACCATCTTGAGTTCCCCAGCAACTGGTCTAGAGAAGCATACTGCCTCTAGATATTGAAGATGATCCATTACCATCATGACTAATGGTTATTTATGACCCTAAGTTCTGTGGATTTATCTAATCCCTTTTAACATAGCAGAAGTCAAGCACCAGGGTATCTTATGTACATGAATTAGAAGGTTTAACTATGTACTACGTGAAGAAATACTTTCATTTATTTGTCTTGAATCACCTATCATTCTTCATCAATGGATGCTAGCATTATGGAGGAGAAAAGTATGTATAATTTTATACATTTCTGCCTTATCTCACCTGACTCATGCTTTTGTGTCAGCTAAACAGATCCAAACTTTGTAACTTGTCTTTATGTGGAAGTTGCTTCAGTCTCAATCATTTTGGTTGCCCTTCTCTGTCTATTTTCCAGGACCATAATATAGTTTTGTTTTGTTTTTCAGGTGGAGTGGCCAGAATTGCACACACTATTCTGTTATGTGATCACACTAGCAATTTTACTGGCTAGAGCAGTAGTTCTAAGGCATATTCCTAATGATGGCTTCAATTATATACACAATCCATAAGGTCAGGGAATTAATGAACTGTGTAACAAACTGAGAAACAAATGATACTTTCTATGGCATCTGGAAAAATAAATAGTAATATAATTGAAGAGTCAGAAGAAGAAGCAGAAACAATGAGCAAGCTTCTAGTGATAAAACACCCAAGCCTCTGATGGCCACATTTTAAAGGTACTAGCTGTTAATTAATAAACAATACTCAGTCTTGCCTTAGGCCTAGCCTTGAGCCAAATGTCAAAAGAAATCTGCTCCACAGATGCCTTCAGAATTACAAAATCAAGCTGAAAATTGCAAATTCATATTTAAAAGTAGGGCCTACAGCCAGATGTCACAGTGTGGAATCTTCTTTGTTCAGGATCATAGCTTTTCTCTTCTAATCCTTATCTCTCAGGCTTTCTATTTATTTTCTCTTCACTCACTTGCCAATTCACTCTCACTAAGTATATTCAGGCCTACTTGGGATTCCTTTCCCTTACCCATACCAGACACAGAGATGTCTCATGACTTTTTAAAAAGTTTCCAAAACTCTTATTTTCTCAAGTTTTACTGATACTTATTTCTTTCAAGCAGGTTACTACATTTCAACTATCAGAAGGAAACAGATTTTTTTTTAAAAAAACTTCTTCCCTTCTGATAGCCAAAATTTTATATTAAAAAAAAACATGCAAGGCCTGAGAAAGAAAATATTTTATTCCAATTAGCATAGTATATTTTGAACAAATTGTTCTTCTTATGGGCATTGTACAAAATTAGAGATGGGCTTCTGATTATCATTTCTTCCCACAAGGAAGAACAAATAACTTAACAAATTTTCTCTTTGTTGTGGGAATGTCCTTGAAAATAGTCCAGTTTTTGAAGATGTTCTTGCATGAGGTACAAGGTCCCCGCCTCTACAGTCACCATTTTCTTGGCCCCCTTACACAGGTGTGTATTGGCCATAGAGAAGGTGGGAAACAGCTGAAGATTAGCTATGCTCTAATAACTAGGGCATGAAAAGGACATCATCCTCCAGGACTTCTGAAGGAACCAGTGGCTATTGTAACATAGCAAGATGATGATCCTCAGATACCCCATCTTCCCTTCAGACACTACATGGCCGTGTCAGGTAGGTAAGAAAATGGAGAATATGAAGGCTGGGAATAGTCCTCCAGGTCTCTTTGAAGTCTCAGAAAATGAAGTGAGAAGCTGGGAAAGCCTGGGTAGTATCAGCACTAGAATAGTCTAGTGTGGAAATGACCCAAGTCCTGCAAGTAAACAGTCACCACCTTTCCAGCCTTAATAAATAAATAATAAATCAATATATTGGCCCTGATGGCCTATGGAGGACCTTATTGGTGCTCAGCAACAAAGAAGTTCCTCATCATCTGAGAGTAAAATACTTATTTTGTCCATAAATCATCAATAATGGTTACACTGCCCCAATGTTAGTCTCTGTATGACACAATATTTTAGAAACCTGAAATTGGGTTAGATTCTAGCTCAGAACAGGAAACTTTATTGTAGAACAAATAGACAGAAATGCTACTAAAACTCAGCAACACCTCAGAATTGAATAGATAATTGCCTCATATGCACACAGATAAAATAACTTACTTATATATATGAGAATATTAAAAACAAATAAACCCTTCTCACTCAGGCCCTTATCGCACTATGGCCTAATAGCGCTTTGTCCCAATCCTATCCTGGCACTGCCATTGCTGACATAGATTTGGGAGCTGAATGCTCCCCACTGCACACATTTGGCTGCTGGCAGATGGGTAGCATTTAAGGGAACTCTCCTGCCTTCTGCAGTACGGCATGAATGGTGGATCCTTTTCCCTGCCTCTTCCTGAACTATGTTGTGGAAGGAAGCACTTGACAGTGCTTCTGCCCTGACCGCATGCCTACAGCCAATGGGATCATCATGGAAAAGGGGCTATTATTAGACTGAAAGCAACATGTTGCCATGCAGGAATGGCACCGTCATCCCTGCGCTGTCATCTCAGATGTCCACAGTAAAACAAACTCCATACAGAGTACCTTTTAATCCAAACTCATTCAGAGGATACTCATGTAATTGCATGATATTGGACTGATATCTGAAAAACACAAAATGAGCATACTAAGAAATTTATCTTTCAAAACCTAAGAAAATTAGTATGAATATGATAACAAAGCTGATGTGCAGATTGTTGTTGCTATTGTGTACCCTCAAGTCATTTCTGACTTATGGCTACCCTAAGGTGAACCTATCTTTTAAAAAAAAAAACTGGAAAGATTTGTTTAGAGAGGAGTTGCATCTTTGCCTTTCTCTGGGGCAGAGAGAATGTGATTTGCCAAGATCACCCAGTGGGTTTCCATGGCTAAGCAGGGATTCAAACCCTGGTCTCCAGAGTCATAGGCCGATGCTCTGACCGCTACACCTGTCACTCTGCCTCTCTGTGTGTATAACCATGCATTTATCATATAGGTCACACATTTTATTATGTTAAAACAGGAAAAAACAAACAAAACAAAGTTACTTAAAACAGTCGCCCTTGTGTCTACATCTGGCTCTCTTGGGTTATTTATATCCTTCCATTTCGTTATTGGGAAATAACTGAGGCTTCAGGTTTAAAATATGTTTATACAGAGTAAGAATGAGACAGAAGGTAATAGGATCCAGAAAGATACAAATCATGACCCTTGCCTTAAATTTTCAAAATGCTAAATAAAGTGATACAGATTTTTCAGATTTTTATAGTGGTCAGTCAGTGTTATGTGAAAGCAATAAATCTGTTTAGCACCAGTCAGGTTCCCAGGTCCAAAACTCTATCTGAGAAGATCTCCATCGCTGCCTAATTTCTTCTAAAATCTTGCTCTATTGTGAGATGATATCTGACTCAGATGACAGGCAGTGCATTCCTTGACAGGTGAGCTGTCTGGTAAACTGACCAGCACCCAAACTTTATCTTGTCTTCATCGAATGGACTCAAGAACAATAACAGGTCTGCAAAATGTGTGACTAAAACCTTTCCCCACAAAAATAGTGGAATTATGTTTTTGTTTTTTCTTTAAAAATGGTCAAATCTTCCATAGTAGAGACAGATTGGTTTATTGGATGTGAGGGCCAAAAATGCTGTCCCACCAAATCATAAATCCACTTCAGGTGTTGTAAAACACATTTTTTTAAAACAAAAACAATAAAGTGTATGAGGGCTCTGCAATCAGTTTTAAAGGTGATTCAGGATTCCTTTATGCTTCTATGAGGTCTGTCTTTCCTCTTTATTCTTGTATTTGATAGAAGGCATGTTAAATATAATGATTGTAGTTTCCTGATACTATCATTAAATATAATGATTGTAGTTTCCCAACATTTTTGAAGGATGTAAATGACCCAAGAGAACCAGCATGGTGTAGTGGTTTGGGTGTTGGACTAGGAGCATGGAGACCAAGGAAACCCACTGGGTGACCTTGGACAAGTCACACTCTCTCAGGCAGAGAGGAAGGCAGTGGCAAAACCTGAACAAATCTTGCCGAGAAAATCTCATGATAAGTTCACCTTAGGGTTACCATGAATTGAAAATGACTTCAAGGAACACAGCAATAAGACCAAATAATCCAATGTAGCACGTTGCCATTCTCATTGTCAAACATGCTTCTGTATTTTTTTTAAAAAAGGCCTCAGTCCCAATTACAGTTCTGTGTTTGTTGTGGTTGTGTGTCTTCAAGTTGCTTCTGATTTATCACCACTGTAAGTCAACTTTTTTCATGGGTTTTCCTTGTCAATATTTATTCAGGGGTTTTTTCTTTGCCTACAGTCACTCCGTGGGCTTCTGTGGCTGAGTGGAGATTTAAACCCTGTTGTCAAACACTCACAGTACTAGGCTACACAGGCTCTTCATTGTATCTTTCTGTGCACCTGTACATTAAAGAAACAAAAGGGTTCAATGAAGTAAAGATAAACATGCTTAATAAAAAAAAACCAGAGACCCCTTAAAGACATATAAATTTACTCAGCATAAGCTTTATGAACTACAACCATCTTCATCAGTGATTCGTTGGGCTATGGTCCGCAAATGCTGATGTCAAATAAAATTTGTTTGTCTTCAAGGTGCAACTTGACTCCTGGTTATTTTTGCTATAACAGATTAACATGTCTAGCCACCTAACTCTGGAATTTTTAAAAATATTGAGCCAAGAATATCTTTCCCGTCACTAAAGTTTGAACACAGTTAGAACTGAATGTTATTATACATTTGTAGGTGAAAAATGTAGCTTAAAAATATTTAGGAATTTCTTTTTTACTATCTAAGGAGATGCATATCAACATGTCTGCTTTTTACCCACAGGTTTTTAAACACGTCTGCTTTTTGCCCATAGGTTTTTAATTTATTTTACATTCTTCTGTCACAATTGTGTGCCACCCACAATTTGAAAATTAGACTGTTTTTAGTATGATATTTTTTAAAAAAATGTATTGATGTTGTCAAAAGATTGTACACCTTACTATTCTGCTTGTTGTTGGTTAGTTAGTCAATTAATTAATTAATTAGTTAGCTAGTTAATTAGTTAGTTTCAGTAAGATAGTTTCCTTTGTTTTGCATCTTTGTGGGGAGGACAGAGACAAGGGAGGGAGGAAGAAAGAAAGGCAGAGGGGGTGAGGGAGAGCGAAAGACAGAGGGAGACCATTTAAATTATGGCAGAGCAAATACCACCCAAGTGCCTAAATACACTAAAGGCACCAGATCCCATCTGTTCTTGGAAGCTAAGCAGGATTAATACTTGGATAGGAAGTGACCAATTCATACCTGGTGCTGTGGGTTATATGAGAGGAAGAAATTGGCAAAATGACATCTGAGTATTCCCTGTCTAAGAAAACCCTATCAGAAAACCCTATGAAAACCCTATGAGAGCCCTGATGGTACAGTGGTTAAATGCCAGTACTGCAGCCACAATGTTGTGAGTTCAATCCTGCAGGGCTCCAGGTAGACTCAGCCTCCCATCCTTCCATAGGTCAGTAAAATGAATACCCAGCTTGTTGGGAGCAATTAGCTAAACACATTGTACACCACTTAGGGAGTGCTTTGCACTGATAAGTGGTATAGAAATGTAACTGCTATTGCTATCTGCTATAGATTCATGCAATCAGCATTAATTGACTGGTGCCTGGTGATGATTGGCTTTATATGCCTGTGGGTGAAAACTATTGGGCTTCCCCCAGCACACAGAGAGATATGAGGGAAAAGCTTTAAGAGACAGGAGAAGGAACTTGCTGTAGCTGCTTCAGTTACAGTTGGGACTGTAATTATCCCACAGAACAGGAAGGTCCATAAAGCATTCAGTTTTCTAGGCTCCAACAAGCTGGTGAGGAAAGTGGTGTTTTTTTGTGTGCCTTCAAGACCACACCCCCAGAATGTCAAGTTGGGGTGAGTAAAATCTCAGTTCACCTATGTACCTATGGTATTGACTATTTTATCTGCAACACAACCTTTCCCTGGCTTTTCTGTACTCTTTCATTGACTTTCTGTGAACAGCTTCATGAGCTGGTCTTTCACATGATTTTTTTTTTTTTTTTTGGTTACATGGGGTTCAGTAAGATGTATGACCCCCTGCTATTGCTAATTTTATCAGCATATTTTTTTTTCTCCTCCCCTCCATTAATAAAAGAGATCAGAAACAAAAATGGCCAATTTATTAAAATTCTTATAAAAATAAAACTGAAGGGAAATTTTCATGCATCTGTACTGGTTGGTTCAGTAGGTACAGTAGTTCCCAGCATGGAGCCCATGCTGTATATAACTATGTGGATAATCTCAGGAGAGAAAATAGAGGTGTCTCCTTTAGTTGAGTACCAGGAGGCAAATCAATATATGTGAAGCTTCAGCTTTTAAGAGTTAAAGAATCAAATGTCTGAGCCTGAGCCTGAGCCTGAATTAGTAAATCTTTCAGTATTAGTTTTGCCTGTCCACAAATAAATTCCTATAAAATTCTTTCTATCTTGTATGTGAAGACATTTTCAAATTTCAGTATCTTCTTATCCATCCCTGTCCTACATTGTTATGGTTGTGGTGATGGTTTTTCTTTTCTTTGCTTTCCCCCCCAATTTAGTACTTTGTAATGGCATGACTGTACAATAGTATAACTGTAAAATGCAATTAAAACTTATAAAAATCAATGTGTCTCAGCTTATAGTAGTAAGGAGAATTTTGTTGTTGTTGTTGCTTCTTCCTCTGTTACATCTTTGGGCTGAAGGGACAGAAAAAATAAAGTGACTCAACCGAACAGTATTCAGATACTGGTAATATATTCTGGATGGGTGTATTTTTCCCCCACTGTATGTAGTCCAGTCCTGTTCAACAATAAATCAGCACTTCAGGTCTATGATTTCTGTCAAGATTTCCAAACTTGTCTGTTGTCTAATTTACTTTCTGTGGCATTTGCTAATTTATTTATGACATAAAGACTAGTCTAGACATTTCAGAAAGTGTGAGTCATTTGAACCACTGAATTGTGATATCTTTGTTAAGGGATTTGAGTTGCAGAAAAACAGTATTTACTCATTCAAGGTAAATCCAGAAGAGTTTTAAAAGCATCTTATTTCTCTTCTCTTTCATTCTTTCTTAATCAAGAAAAGATTCTGCAAAGCTCTTTCATAACTTTGAATTTCAGCATATTGTTGCTTGGTTCATTTGTGCCAATGAGCTGCATAGGTAGCAGACATTTGTACATTTTATGAGAGACTTTTCTCTGGAGTTTTGTCCTCACACATGTGTGTTGCTTATTCTCTGAAACTGATTTTTGGAAGATTCAAGATGAATAAAGAAAAATATAGTGGTGGAGCTTGGAGTGTGGGGTGGGTGGGAGGGGGCATGGCTACGGCACAAGAGACGTGACCACTGTGCATGAGGGTGTGGCTGCAGTGCGTGGGGGCGTGGCCAGAGTCTGTGGAGGCATGGCCAGGGTGTGCATGGGCATGGCTACAGGCTGGGAGACCCCAAGAACATTGCCACCTGGGGCGAACTCCCTCATCCCTACACAACTGGAGAAATACATCTTCACACAATACTTAGACTACATATCTGCTTCCAGGTTGTTTGCAAGACTCTTTCAGATAAGGAGAGCAGTGTAGTGATATCATTCAAACTTTGTCCTTGCCCTTATAAGTATAAATTACAATTTTTCCATGGTACATCTTGACTAGAGATCTATGCTTCCATTTTTCAGCTGGTTACACTTTTTGGGTGTTACATATGATCAACAACATGTGTTAACAATTCCCTTAGTAACACAGGAAAGTTCAGGTACTTTTGTCAAGGTCAGAGACCTGGGCAGTGAGCCAGCCCAGAAAAGAGAGTGGGAGAGCCAGCAAAGTCCAGCTGGGAGGAGACAAGCAAGCACTTACTCAAGGAAGTTCATCTACCAGAACGCCAAGCAAAGCCATAGTCAGAGTTCTAAAGCCAAGGCTCAAGAGTCCAGAGATCAATTCAAGGTATCAGGGACCAGGTGCTGGGAGTGAGGTACAGGAAAGAGGAGCGCTTGTAAGAAGTTTGCCACAAGCAAAAGGAAACTTCCAGGCAGGCAGCTATATAGCCCCAGGCACAGGTGTGTCCGGTCACTGCTTCTTAAACTTAGTCAAGGAAGCCTCCCTTTGCACAGCCCTCCTGAGTCTCCACCTTGATTGGGGGGTTATTGAACCAGGCTCCAGGGCCTCTTCAGAATCGGATCCCTGTTGCCCTAAAGGAGCAGGCAGAGGAACGTCCGAGCCTGCTTGGTCCATGGCAGCAGGGGTTGCTCTTGAGCTGCAGGACTCATCTCCAGCCAGAGCCACAGGGACCAACAGCTGCTGCTTGTCATCAGCAGCTCTGACAGGGGCTTCAGTTATCACAATTTTGTAAGCTCATGCAGGGTCAGTGAGACATGATTATTGCTCTCATCCAAATGCTCCGTCCTCTCAAAGTGGATTTAGGCCTGAAATAAACAACACAAAAGGTGGAGGACGGGGAGAGAGAAGAGATATTGAAAGCAAACACAGTTTCTGACATTCTACATTATTCCTGCTCATAGGGTACACTGGCAAATTAAAAAATCGTTATTTTCCAGTTTCCTGTCTTTCAGCCTGTCTAGACAAGAAAAAAAAGTCTCTGAAAATCCTAAGTTTTCTTTTGGTACAAGCCAATTTTATTTTGATGATCTATATGACCTTCCCCCCTTCCCTGCCATTCCAGAATATTTCCTGGGAAAGTCCAGCATTACCAAGTACTTTTCATTCTTACTTCCAAAGTCAGTTTAAATTAACTCAGTATTTTCCAAAATGGAATGCTTCACTAGTGGGTTGTCTGTTCATATTATCCCAGAACTAGTTAAGATAGCTGCCACCACTAAACATAACTATTATTTCCAGGACAGATTCAGCAGAGGTCAACTGAGGGAAAGAAGAATGTCTGCACCAAAACAGTGGTCAGTAGGAGAGAGAGAGAGAGGAAAAAGAACTCAAGTGTGTGTGGCGGGGGAGAGAATGAGAGAAACCTGTTATATCTCAAGAAAGAGTTTTGAAGCACCTGCGAATAGCAGGTAAAATCAAAGTTAAAAGACATGCAAACTCTCAATACTTCCAGCAATTTCCCCCCCTTTTGTACGAGCCCGTTGTTGAGCTATGTTCAGTATGGGATAATCTCTGGACTTAAACATCTACCAGTTTTGCTGAAAACTGGTAAAAGATTGTTTAATATTAAACCTGCTATTTTCACTGAAATTCTTACTAACTTCAATGAAAGTATATAAATTTTGGAGCTATACGCATTATAGGTGAAGACACAAAGTTCTGTAATGTCAAACCCCTTACCCTCAGTGAAATTTAGTTGTTCTGAAGCAACACGAACTACAAAGTCAGATGCTTTGTAGAACCATAAAATTCTTTAATGTTTGCCCCTTATGCTTAGTTAAATTCTCATTGATTGCACTCAAACTGCATGACCAGATCACCTACCTGACTAAGCAGCATCAGGGAAAATATCTTCCCCATTTGTTTTCTGAACAAATGTTTTATGTGATTCCACACCCACATGCATTTTGCAATCTTATCAAACTCCAACATTCATTTGGAGAAACAGAGAGTTTGAATCATTTAGCACATCTCTCTCTCTCATTTGCTGTAAACAAAAATTCACAGATAAAGTAAATCCATGCACCAATATTATGTGCCAAAGACAGCTCCTTGGAGCTTCAGTTGTGTTGGCCCTTTCTAATAACAAAATTTGCATGTGGTTATTTTGCACAGAACACATCATTTTCTGTGCGGGAACCTTCATTTTTCCATGGAAGATAAAACTTCTATGCAGAAATCTTAATTTCTGTTCAGGAAATGCTGCTTCCGCACAGAAGATGACATAACTGAGGATTTATTTTGATTAAAATTCATGAATTTATGGTTGATTTGCATAGAAAACAGCATTTTCTGTGTGAATAATAGCATTTGTCTGTGTATAAATTAATATTTTTGCATTGAAATAGTATTTTCCATGCAGAAAATGCTGTTTCCTGCACGGAATGTTATTTTATGTGCAAAACAAGTTGGTCCAAATGTTGAATGGAATAAGATCTAAACTGTGAAAATTCTCAGCAGTCCAGGATTCTTCTCATCAAGATATCCAACACACACACAAAAAATGTTTTTCAACCATTGTTGAATATTTGTGAATATTCTTTCCACACCTGTTTTGCAGTAAAGCATTTCCTAAGCCTGGCTGGTTTCATAATTTTCAACTTTTTCAACTTTTCTCATGACAAGAAGGACAGGAGCAGCAGCATTTAAACTTAGAAGGACCTTAAATTCACTCTGTTAATTTTAGAACTTAGTACTACTAAGAACAAGTTTTACCCTAACGTGATATAGCAATTATACCTTGGATCTTCAAAATAAGGCATTTGCTTGAGTATTCCAAAATGAAATCCAAGCTTTTGTGGGAAGATTGTGATACCATGGACTGTTTTCCCTTTGACTTAATTCTGTGAGTATCATAGCAGGGTAGATGTAACAGTGCTCATTAGAGGTGATAATCATTGCTAGCTGCTTGACTATTATGACACAATTTAAAACAGTATAAAAGTGCTGGAACATTTACAGCACCCATGATGCATTCCTCAACATCTGAACATTGTAGCATATACAGGGATGTGATGATTCAATTTCATTTGGGAACAAGTGGACTTCCCACTTCTCAATCTAGCTGTCAGAGACAGTAGGGAAGAGATTTTGGTATAATTGCTTTTCTTTCCTATTCTCGGAACTTGTGGAGGAAACCTGTAATGGTGAATGTGTCAGGTCTTCCTGGGGCCCACCAGAAATTAGTTCCCTTTCCCACCAGGAAATGCACCTTGCACCACCCTGAGTTGCATTGCAAAAGTAAAGTTGTGGTATAAATTTATCGTCAATTAATAAATTAATAAATCTGGGTTAGTGGTAGATATAAAAAGCTTGAAATATTATCCAATAGATTCCTGTGGCATTATAAAGAGAATCATAAACAAACAAATAAAAGAAGACAAGACCCTCACTCTAAGTAAATTACCACCTAAATTTCAGCAATGGGAGGACAATGCAAAAGGCATACAGAAAGAAAGAAAATGAAGAGGAGACAGAGTAAAAATGGAATGTTTTCCATGACAAATAATTATTCTATTTCTCTGCCAGAGATATGAACAAGTATTCAAAGTGGCAGTGTTTATGCTTAACAATGAAAACTAAATTCACTGGAATCACATTCCATTATGAAAACATCTATTTCACACCTGCTGAGACTGCCAGTGGTACAGAACATAGCTCGCCTTGGAAATCTGTACATTGGTGAAGCTTGCAATGCATTTCAGACAGAGAAGATGCACACATTTGAAAAACCTGCAGAAACACACTTTAGCCAGATGTAAAACATTCATTAAATGGTATATCAAATGTCTGAAAAAGTACTTCAAATGAATACACTTGTGGGAAGTGAGTGTGCATTTATTTTAATGTAGAATAAACAACAGCCAGCTTCTAACAACTCAGGAGGGGAATGAGACAGAATGGCATATATCACTGGGAAACTGGGATACTGTGTGAAAATAAACTGTTACCCTGTTCTCTGGGGGTCCCGAGAGGGACACCTAAGCAACCAAACAACAACAAGCAATATTTGGAGAAAATTAGCTGGAGCACTCACTTAAGCTAGCGAGAGGCAGAGTAACTTCGCAGGATCTTGCAACCCAAAGTCTATGGGGTCAGGTCAGCCAAGCAGCCCACCGATGTACAGTAATAAAAATGATGTTTTATTGCAGACAAACAATTATTATAGACACCACATTCGCACAGCTAACTAAGAAATTTGAGATTGAATTAAGGATAGAGATTTTCAGGGAAAATGGGTGATACGACACCTGTCTCGTCATCCTGGAGAATCCGGGGGTGCAGAGAAGAAACTCAGCTCAATTAGCTGAGGGGAGCTCGTCAAGCACAGCAGCAGCAGGATGGGATGAACCTCAGGAGTGATCCGAGGTTGCTGCGGTCTCAGCTACTGGAGCTGAGGGGAAGGCTCGCCAGATGAAGCAGCAGCAAGGCTGGATGGTAGTTCGGAGCAATCCGAGGAATGTCTTAGAATCGAGGGTTTTTATAGGGTGAATTGGGACTGCAGGCCATGCCTTACTCGGGGACAACAATGTGTTTTGGGTGCAAGACAATGTCTCGGAAAGGTCACAACTTTGCATGATTGAGTCAAGGCCGAATTAACAATAGTGTAGCCAGTATGCAAATACGCGGCGCTTACCAGTGGACAGTATAACCTTTGTCCAGTAGCCTGCTTGGGGCAGGAAGCCTTTGTTAGTATCACGCATATGTGATGAGGTGTTTGCCGGAGAGGTCCCTGAAGTGACGGACTGGCTGTGTCTGGCCTGCCTAGGCAGAGAAAGGAATGTCCAGCAATTATCAGCCTTGCCTGTTTGTGTGCTGGTTCGGTGGCCTCGCAAACACATGGAGCGGGGTGGCAGGGGAAAACCGAATGTTTGATGTCAAAAACAATATCAGGTGCTATCTCCTGGTAGGCCTAGGCTGCAGTAACAAAACCATCAAGAAAACAAAAGTTTACATCTCTAGCACCTGCATTGGGGTACCTGTGTTGCTGCTGCCTGCAATCTACCTATTCTTTTCTTTTCTTTTCTTTTTTTTAAAGGCAGGAGTTGCCAGCTTCAAAATTCATCCCTCTTCTGATTTCTAACTCCAACTGAGAATGAATTCCATGCAGTTCTCCTTTATTGTTCAGAGCTTGCCTGCAGCAAGTACCCACACCCTTGAAAAATTCAGGACATCAAGGTATCCCTTACCCTGTACCTTTATATGGATTTGGCATGTAATGGGAGAGAAGATGAACAAATCCCAAGTAATACTTAGAGGAAGGACTTGAGAGACCACCTGATCCAATACTGGCCCACCCAGGATTAAAGATTAGACAGAGAAGCTCTGCTTGTGTGCTTCATGAAGCTGCCACAGGTAGATGGGCTTTCTTCACGTTGCTGTTCAAGTTCCAGATTCCACTACCACCAGAGATACATTAATTCAAATATCTATTTTACAAGTTTGGGGAAAATATGCAAATATTTAATTTGTCTACTGTTCGTTTTGTTAGATTTTCATAAATATTGCACCTCCAGACCCATGTTACACAAGGCACGGGGGTGGATAGGCCGCCTTTGATGGCCCCCATGGGGAAGAGGCCAGTGACATTTGCATCAGGTGCAAGGAGGCAGAGCCAGACAGTTTTTAAGATCTGCCTACCCCCTTCACAGAGTCTTTGGATGACATTTTCAGAGCATCAAGGGGAATGGGCATTTGTATTTGGCATTGCATCAGTTGCTATTTGATTGTGGCCAGGGAGTATGGGACTGAGTGGTGAGCATGGCTTGAATGCTTGAATTGCTTGCCACAAAATTTGCCACTCAATATTTTGCAGTCCTGAGTGGATGGTGCAGACAGTTTCTGGAGGAGTGGGGGCAATTGACAGATGGCGTGGGATGGTTAGCAGGGCTTGGCAGGCCTTTGGGTTACATGGGGTAGACTATAAGTCCTCTCAGGGCCTCATTAGGCCACATTGTGGGTTTGGCCAGTCTGGCCACATAGACAGAAACTTTATCATACAGGTTGCATGATTAGTTTATAGGCCTCTTTTCATTTGCCCCATGGATTGTGTTGAACATGGAAAGGAGCAATTCCATCTTATCCCAAGGGGTGGTTGATCAATGATGTCATTCTTCCAGAACTTTGCTCTCTGTGTTATAGGTCTTTTGACGAAGTGGTTCAACTGATGAAATGTGATGTTAAGGGATTTGTGACCAGGAGTGAGGGCCCTATTGGGTAGCCTGGTGGGGGAAAGGGACTAAGTAGACACTTGTTCATTGTCCGGGCAGATCATGAGAGGAGATAAAGTAAGAGTAATGTTGAACACCTTGGCACCTGTTTGATGAAAGGTAAGGCTCTGGAACTGCCTCTTTAGGAAGAATACACTTTGAACAGACCTGGGGTTTTGCCCTCAAAGTGAGGGCAACTTCAGGGTGCTTTTGGTCCGTCTTCTAGCAGACGGCCAGATGAGTAGCAATCCACCTATTGGATTGCCCTCGTGGCTCACATCAAGGATGACAACTACCTCAGCTGATCCCATACCTCTTGCTCCTTTCTAAGTTTAACACTATTTAAATAGGTTTTAGGTTAAATAAAGTGGCCTTTGTTCAACCCAATTCACTATCCAGTCCCTTAATTCCATTGCTTAGCAACAACTTTAATTTGTAATTATAATTCTAAATGTGTGTAACTCATCATTTTGGATTTGTCAATTGAGATTTATTATTTTTAACTGTGTGTTTTATGTGGAATTATTATCCACATTGAGTACTTATGAAGCAACAATAATAGCAACAGATTATCTTCTCTTTCATAGCTAAAGTGAAAAAGTATTTTTCCAGAGAGAAAGACACCAGAGTTATCTGAGGTCTGATCAACAGCACCCACATTTTGCTGTTTGAGAGGTAAGAGATGTAATTATGCACTAAGTTTCTTCTCAAAGATAGCAACAAGTAATTTCACTAATTTTCTCATTGCTATGAGAAAATACTAAAAAAACAGTTTTTCACAGCTATTTTCAATATGAAACTTTCTGTGTAAAATTTGCACACAATTCTTTTGCACATAAAAATATTTCTTATACAGAAAATAATATCTGAAAGCATGGGTATTATTTCTTGTGCAGAAAATGCTGTGTTTTGCACAGAAAATGCTGTTTTTTGCACAAAATGACCACATGCAAATTTTGCCCAGACTAAGTCCCAAACTACAAAGATTCTTGTCAGTCCAGTATTTTTTCATCAGCATTTCTCAACACTCAAACATCATGGGGTTGTTGTTTTTTAAACCATTTTTTTGAATATTTTCAAATGTTCTTTCCATCTCAATCTGAAAGTAGAAATCTTTTCAGCAGAAATCCTTTCAGAAATATTTCTTATTGGATTGATTATTTACTAGTTACCTAAAAAACTTGTGTGTCACATATCATTTTAGCTATTTTGTCATAATATATATTGTAGGCTACTTTGAGTCCTATTTGAGGAAGCAAATAGTTCGATAGATAAATAGGTTGATAGATAGATAGATAGATAGATAGATAGATAGATAGATAGATAGATAGATAACCTGCAGGTCAGGAAGCTACATTCATTTTTGTCTGTTGCTTCTGATGACTGAATGCTTAATATCTCCTGTTTTGTCTACTGATAGATATGTTAACATTAAACAGAAAAAGGAATAAGAATTCAAGGTGGGCACATGCTACTTAACTATTCCCCTTGAGGTATACTTGGGGTATTTTTCCCCTTCTTTACTTTAATTAAGTTTCCAAAAATGTTATATTTATGACCCCACTCCTCACAAAAAAGGTTATATTAATTTCACCTGTACCATTACAAAATATAATTTAATATATATGTTTGCAGCCCCTTTGTTTTTTTTAAAAAAAGAAAAGGAAAACCACTGATACGTCCAAAGATAAGATATTTCCAAAAGAACAATATCCTCAGTTTTGTCATTTGTTTTTCTGTATAAGCGTTGGGGCAAAGAGGGAAGGCAGCAAAGAGAGGCTAGATCAGTGGTTCTCAACCTGTGGGTCCCCAGATGTTCGTGGACTTCAGCTCCCAGAAGGCCCAACCACTATGGTCAATGCTCAGGGCTTCTGGGAGCTGAAGTTCACAAACATCTGGGGACCCACAGGTTGAGAACCACTAGGCTAGATGGTGAGGTGGACCACACCTGGCTCATGGGATGGAAGTTTCCCTCCCTGGACTTGGAGAGCTGAAGGCAAAGAATTTATTCATCGTGCAGAGATAAACAATATAAAAAGTGTGTCAGTTTCATCTATTAGTTTGCAGATGTTGTTTTGATTCTTTTTGTGGAGTTCATTGATGCAGTTCATCTGTGGTGATTTCTGAGACAAGTAGTTGGTTAACAGATATCCTAAACTCATTTCTTTTGCCATCCTAGTGATGGAACTTTAGGTTGACTTGGGTTCAAACCTATACTTTGAAAAGCAGTATAAAATTGCCTAAAGAGAACATATCCTTCTGTGCCCAAAACTGGTAATTTACATGGGGGTTAGGGCTGACCTTAATTGAAATGTAAAATACCTGAATGACAATCTCATTTTCAGGCGAAGCTGAAAACTATTGCAATATCTCAGTATTATTTCAAATAAATTGTGTAACAGTCAGATGCATCTTGTTTAGAATAGAGTAAGGAAGCTTTTAGGAAGGTCAACAAATGAAGACACAAGCAAGACCATGCTGAATTTTTCCTTTAGTTTTTTTAGCATTGTTGAACACCTACTCAATGCCCATTATAAATTACTGGCAAAGAATTATGTTACACAGTTGATATGCATGATATTGAATGGTGAACCACCCAAGAAAAACTATCATAGCATAGACTATCGCTTGCCCTCTGCTGAAATTTACATTTATGACATATATAACATGCCATTTAGACTTAGAGCAGAAAATTACATGCCTTTTCCTTCTATAAAAAGTCAGTTTCCCAAAGCCTATCAGTATAATAATAAAAATGTTTTCACCTTCAATAAAGGTGAAGTCAGAAGCCAGTCCAGCTTCTTTAGGAAGTTAATTCTAGAGATTCAAAGCAGCCACAGGGAAGCACCTCACTAAATATGCTTCTCAGGGTATCAGAACTGACTGAAGGACCTCCCCTAAAGCTAGACAGGCTCATTCAGATATTGTTACTAGCCAGTTTCAGATTAGGGCATTGTGTCTTCATAAGAGGACTTATGTCTGCAGCGCTTAGAGTTGCTCAGTGGAGTAACATCCACATCCAATAGAGGGCTGCTGTTATGTTATGTATAGCAGAGCTGACAAAGTGACTGATGTTCACTGATGTCAATGCCAATGCACAATGGGACTGATGCACCACAGAACTGATGTGCATCACACTGGTCCCAATGGGCATTGAGCACCAAAACTCATTGGGCACTTTTGCCAGTACCCTTTTATTCATCTTTGCAATTCAGTAACCAGGTTTCTGAGCAGCTCCTGCTACTTAGCTAGGTATACACAAAGTTACATTACATGAAAGGTTATGTTTTATTCAAGTAATGAAGAGAATAATGATGATGGGAAGGAAGAGTAAGAGGAGGAGGAATCTCATTTATGTTTAATGTTTCTCTCAATATCCAAAATTTTGTAATTACATAACTACAATATTTTCAATTGTGCTGAACAACAGATCTGTAGCCAGCAGAACTGTTGTAGCACAATGTCAAAATGTGTCTGTGTGAGTACAGAGGGCAAAGCAGGGGAGATAAATCATTTCCAACTTAATGTACGGCAAGCTTGGAAGTGGTTGTTCATCTCACTAAAAATGTAAGAACAAAAATAAACAGCCCGTAAAATTAATAAGCGGTGTTGTTTGCTGTTAGAGACTCAGAACATCTGACACTCAAAGGGTAGCATGTTGATATTAACCTGATGTGCTGAAATGGAGAGGGGAAGTGTGACCTGCCCAATATGGGCACCGTCAGAGAGGTTTCTGTCTCTGGTAACCCCCTGCCCAGTTTCAAAAAGTGGCAGACATGGGGTGAGACAGAACCAGAAAACATTGCTGTTCTACCTTCCTATTCAAAAGGAACTTTTCCATTTGTGTCTTGCATTTATATCATTCAAGAATGGGCAGCTGCCAGGGCTAAGCAAATGCCTTGCTCCCCATAGGAACCTGGAGGGCTGTACCACCTGAACATTTCCTGAACCCCTCAGCATCCAAATATGGGTGAAAATTTTTGTTCCCAGAATGATTAGTAGCACCTTTAAAACTTGTAAAGGAGGCAATTGGCCCTTCCCCCAGTTTTTCAGGTTGTGTGCCCACAAATATCCAGAAATGTGAAATGGCTGGTTTTATTCCTGTTCCAAAAAAACTTTGCTGTTTGGGGGGGGGGACTGATTTTTTAGAGGGGGGAGTGGAGAGTCATGTGTGGACCCCTGGGGGCTGCAAAAACAGCTTTGGGGGCCACATTCTGCCCATCCCTAACGTAAGCTGATGCTGTGCACAATTTGAGAATAGACTTGAAGTTATTCTTCCTGTTTATGCTCTACCCACAAGGAATGCATTTTCATTTTAATAAAATCACGTGCTTCCCCAAGCAATGATTAGTAAATGCAATTTTCGAAGGCAAACTTTATTTGAAAAGGATCACTTAATAGCTATTTCCAGTATGTTTCATAATTCTCTTCCTGTGCTACTTGAATATTCTCTAGTGAGTCCTCTGGCATCAGTGGAATGGTATCAGCAGTGAAAAGGGGAAAACAAGAACAGTAGTTAAAACAAACAACTAAGGGATACCAGCAGCCAGGGATGGCAGACTTTTGAAAAGCTCATATTCACAGGCATCATGAAATGTGTAACTTAAAAAATGTATGTTAAGAAGACATCTAGACTACTACAAATGCACATATTGATACCTTTTGTGCATGTTTGTATACAATGAATATTCATACATGATAGAAATGCATTTGTATTCACTCATAATTATGCAGATATACAGAGCACACACAATTCTTCCACCACCGGTGGCATGGAGCACATGTCTGAGGTGGTTCCCACTCCTGCCAATCCTAGGATTCTAGGATCTGAGCTGGAGGCTTGGGCTCATTGGTCAACGGGTTGGTTGATTGATACCTAGATCTAGACCAATGTGTGTGCCAACCCAATCAGTATGACCTTTTCTACTCCAGCTAAGTGGTTTTGTCTTTCTTTGGAGTGATTGTTGTTCCTGATCAAGCAAATTATAAAATTAAGCTACTTTTATATGCTTTAAAAAAAATATTAAGCTTGTTTCTTTTCTCTGCTAGACCTTCTGTGTATGCGTAGTTATGGGAATGGTTGTTGCTCAGTTTCTACCTTATCAATTTGATGCTGCTGCTTGAGAGAGCTCTCATATTTATTATCATGATCTGGTATTATTTTTCAAATTGAGGTTCAGGTGAGGGAGGATGAATTACTGTGATTGCAAACTTCAAAGCTCCTTATCTCCATTCATTTCACTGGAACTACTTTTGAGTAAGTGGAGTAAGCATGTGACTCAAATATCGTAATTCTCAAACTATGAAGGACTAACAAAAAGAAAAAAAAACAGTTTAACAAAAGTCCAAGAGAACTAGGTTTTGTATGAAGAATCAACTGGATAATGTAACATTTGTAGCACTGTGAGTCACTTAATTAATACCTTGACTAATTACTCAACTCTAGAGAAATGTTTATGCTAACAATCTGACTTAAGTCATCAATCTACTTAAAATAGATCTAACTTAGTTGCCTCTTTTGCTTAAAAATGTCCAATTTAACTGAAAATGAACTAATTTTAAACTGGTTGGTTCCTTTCTCTGCTCAGAACTGTGGTTCTAGGCTTTTGTATTCCTAATCCCTATATTTTCAACTATGCTCCAGGGATAGGGAAATGCACTTATGAAAATTCTTACTTTGTATACCAAAACAACTTGGTGAGTTTTGGGTTTTATGTACTTTGACATAAATGGACTATACAGGTATTATTTTCAGCTCCGCCTCAGATGGCAAAATGTCTTGAGCTGGCCCTGGATTGTCACAGAGCTACAAATATGTTGTTTTCTGGACTATATATTTCAGAATTCTCCCTGTCAGCTGCTGGAAGATTCTTGGAAGCGAAGTTGAAAAATAACCTTCACAAAGTCTGAGTTGTGAGTAGACTCAAAGAGGGTAAAAATGAAAGCAAAAACAAAAAGGGGGAAAAAGCTTGTCATTTTGGACTGAATAGAGTGAGAAAGTAAGTTAGTAAACACCTGGCTGTTTGATTCTACTGGTGTCAGACAGTGGCAATAAGTGTCAGCATGCCATTTTAATGAAAACTCTGTGTCTGGGCCTGGAAGATGAAGTGAAACAGAAAGGAGCTCAAGCACTTGAGAGGAAGCAGGTGGTATGGCGGTGCCAAACGCTCAGTCTTCAGGCTGAGTCGGTTACTAGACAGGAAAATTTAAGTCAAGGAGAATCAAGAAAGGATTGAGGAACCACACTGTCTAGAGGTTGCTATGTTTTATCCAAATCTCTCCCCTACCTATTTTGTTTTTATCTGACTTTTGATGAAAGCTTATTTATTTGCACAGTAACAAGGAGATTTGAAGGATAGCAAAGCAGTATGCAGCTGGAAGGAGAGGGTTTTTTAAAATAGATATTCCAGCTGTGCAAATTCCTCTACCACCACGCCCAAAGAAAAAGGAAGGTAGGATGTGAGACAGGTCTGAGGCATAAAAACAAGAGTACTTCAAGATATTTAGAAGAACATGACATAGTTTTGTTGGTTTTTAAAAAACTAAGTGCTGACCTGTGTACATACTATCCCCTTCATTTACATGTAATTAATAAACACTTAGTAAGTCTAATGCACTTAGTTCCCTTCCTCCACATTTTTCCAGTTGCACGCTATCAGCTTTCCAAGTGCATATTTTGTGCCCAATGACACACTAATTCCCCTCCCCCAGTGATGCCAATGAGTTTCTAGCTGCCTTGTATATGGGGTGCTGGACATGATAAAAGAACTGGGGAGATCAAGTATGGTTCAAGTGGTGACTGAAGACTTTCCAACAAATGCCGTGACTAGGTAGGCATTCCTAAGAGTTACAAAATGAATGAAGGCATATATTTTGGTAATCCTTTTGTGCTGACATTGAAACTGCAAATTCAAAAATAAGTTTTGTTATCAGGTGGAAACCTCATTTCTCTCCCAGATCATGTGAGTATCTCTGAAATGAGCTGAGCTACTGTCAAAATAATTCCCTAACCCAATACCTGCCAATCACCATATCCCTTCTACCCTCCAATGAAGTTAAGGTGGCATGCACAGCTATCCTCCCCACTTTATCCTAACAACAATCATATTAATTGGGCCTATATTAATTGGGTATATGGCCATTTCCACACAGGGTGATGGAATCGCCCCGTGCCACTACTTACTGGACTTTTCGGCTCCCTGGCCCGGTCCACGCCACTCCGGAGCAGTGCATGCTCGTCGATACGCACTGCTCCGGTGTCCCAAATGGTGGCTTCCAGTTGGTCGAGGGCCTTGGCCAACTGCTGAAGCTCACCAGCCTAAAGCCCACCCCCGGCAGATTGCAGGCTCGCACCAATGCAAGCCTGAGAATCTGCATAAGGGAGCAGGCTCGCAGTAGCGCGCTCCGTGCTTTTGAAAGACTTGATTTTTCAGGTCTTTCAAAAGCACACTGGACAACCACTTGGGGTCATTCCGGAGTGGGCTGAGGTGCGGATCTACATTAAGTAGGTCTGACCCAGTCCGCTCCCAGGTGCAGACCTCCTCCTTGGAGGATGGACTGTACCATTTTAAAAACCCCGTGCAGAAATGGCCTATATCATCCAAGGTCACCTGGTCAGTTTCGTGGTTCAGTGGGGATTTTAACATAGATCACTCAAGTCCGTGTCAAACACTATGGCCATTTCCACATGATATTGCTGGGGACATGTTGGCAGTGGTCTGTGAGTTGAGCTACCACACAGTGTCATTGCAGTCCTGCTGCCAATGTATCCACACCCATCATGATTGTGGGATATACCATTAACGGAAAAAATTTATTAATGGCCCATGATCACACAACACTCCTGTCACCAGAGGCCATGCAAAATGGGATGAAGAATGATCTGTGCACTTCCTTCACCACTGCAGAACAGGAAACAGTCCAGCTGCATTGCTGAAGAAAGGAATGTGTCGCTGGTGCTCCCATTTGCTGACAGCTGGCTGGATGCAAAGCGGAGTGTTGGGGACACACTCCCATCCCAGCAAAGGTGCTGATGGGATGATGCTGGGACAACAACGGAAAAAGGTGAGGTGTATAAATGGCCTGTGATCACTCTACCATGTTAGTTCTCAATGATACTTGGATATCAGTTTATCAGCCCCACCTCCCCTTTACCAACTTGTCATAGCAACGCTGGAAGCAAGACATGGAAAGAGAGAGAAGGAGGTCTTTATTGCCATTATTCTCTGTGGGGGCAGCCAGAGTTTTTTTTTTCTTCTTTTCTAAAAGGGAAATGTGGGAAAGTAACCCTATTATTTTAAAGATAATATATGGCCAAGGAGGGCCAAGATGATATTGTGGTCATGCAGTTCTCTGTCTCATCCTTTCTCAGAGGGAGCTTGCACATCCACATAGCACCCAACAGCAGTTCAGGTGAGGAAAGCTAACATCATCTTCCCTTATCTCCAGTAAGTTTCTGGACACCTGGGGAAGGCAACTGAACTGTAAAATGAACTAAAAAGCTGAATAATGCCAAAAGTCAGTGCACTAAGCTTTTCAAGATAGAATTTTTGTGAAAAAGGTGATTTTTAGCTCATGGGTGGACTAATGTAGCTCTCTAGATGTTTTCGACATACAACTTCCAACATCCCTATACAGTTTAGCCAACAGGGAGGGATTTGGAGATTGAACTTTTGGATGTTCATTGTGTAATCAAACATAACTTTACCCTGCCTTGCAGGAAGGTGTACTAGAACTTGCTCAAGGAAAGTTTTAGAAATGTAAGTAATTTGTATGAGAATTCAAACATCCTGGAAACAGATGAGGATTTCTGACAATTCCAACTCCAGAGAGGAGGTTATAGGTATGGCAGCTGGGGAAATGTTAGCACAGTTTCAAAACAATATTTGTATAGTTACATGTTTTCTTACAATATCTTCATTCATCAGTCCCAGCAAGAGCTGGTGCATGATTGATGAATCTCAGCAGGCTGTTAAGGTTATTCAGGGACCTAGCTATGTTTTCATTTATACTTCATTATTTTAAATGCCAAACTTTACATGCTTTGTATTTTTTTTAAAAAAAAAACATATCCAGTCAACAGCAGTAAAGTGAAAGCTGTACTTATTTATTGATGTTCAAATCCATAGCACCGATTTCCTTTGTTCAACAGGGATGGGCAGATGTCTCAAGCTTATTTCCACAAATCTTCTCTTTTGTATGTGTCTCCAGCTAATCCCCATGCTAGTTTACTGAAGACTGTGTGTTTGTATGGTAGCCAGTTGTACATCCCCATGCTTTGATATGGCTTACTTGGCAAAAATATGAAATATACCCTACTATGGGTGCATGGCCCTGCTGGCTAAGAGGAAAAGCTGGCTGCACAAGTACATTGCAACATCAGGTCAGAAGAGACCTCAAGGCATAGCCAGGTCATATTCAGGAAATCACCAGGAAACTCCAGTGATAATGGACTTGCAGCTAGCTTCTGATGACTCAACCTTTAAGAGACAATAACATCTGTATGATTGCAATTTCACCAATAAAACATATAAGCTCACTTTTGGAGTTCCGGATGGTTTTTCCCTGCACTATTATCGGTAAACGTAGGTGTAAAATATCTCGCAAGGTTATTCTTCTCTCTCAGGCCTCCTCTTTGAGCTAATATTCCCCACCATTTCATGGAAGCACTGGTATCGTGGGTAGACCCATGAGTCAGTCACATTTTGGGGTAACATGAATGCACATAAATAATTTTTTGCATGGAGTTATTATTAGAAGCATGTTTCCAACCACTGTTGCATGTTTTGGCGTTTTTCAAACATTTACATGTTTTCAAGCCCCCTCTCTGGTACCAGGAATATATCAGAAACCTGGAATTGTACATACTGGTTGAGCTAGTGTGGCATAGAGACCAGGGTTCGATTCCTTGCTCAGCCATGAAAACTCACTGTGCAACCTTGGATGCATCCCACACACTCAGTTCCAGAAAACCCTGTGACAGATTCCTGCAGGGTTGCCATAAGTTGGGACTGACCTGAAGGCACCAAACAACAACAACAATAACAACAAGATTTAGCTTTACTCTCCAGGATAGCAGATATGAAGTTGTTGACCTATGTGACAGTCCTTTTGATATTGGAGGAATGTTGTCCTATCAAGATTCTCTTCAAAATGTGAAGTATATCAAATAGATAAATTGCTAAGAGCAAACACAGGTGATATCAGAGATACATTAACAACTTTAAAACAGAATTAGGATACTCAGGATACTCCAGATGGTATTGCAGAAAATATTTTTTCTTTTTTTTTAAGTAATTCCTTTCACATAGCATTATTGTGATCTAAATCACCCTACCCCACCCCACTCCTGCAGACAACATATGGAGTTACATTTACATCCATAGGCTAATAACAGCTTCGAGATTGTTTTATACTAAGGGAAGACTATGGGGAGGAAAAAACTAAGCATTCTCTCTTTCATTGCCGCTGCTCCAATGAAATCTAGATCCCCCTCAAACTATTAACTTTCTGTTTTATAGTGATATCCAGTCCAAGATCTCTGGGTAATTAAGTGGTTTTGCCCTGAGCTAAGAATGTGGCCTCATGAACGTGGAGTCCATACAATAGCTGTTGCTATAAGTTGTTTTACTCTCTTCCAGAGAAGACAGGTACAGAGGACTTAATGAACAATGGTTAAGATGCTGCAGGTGAATTGGAGTTGCCTGTATTTAAGATGGTGCCATCCTTTCCCCTAACATCTTATCATTTCTCTGCTTCATTCACCAATCTTTTCTAATGCCAGTGTTTTGGCTGGCTATTTTGGTTCTGATTAGGAATTTTTACCGACTATGTGAAACAATATTTTGAGTGGTAGTTCTTCTGCCTACATTTCTTTGTGTGATGAAACACAAGGGTGCCAATAATTTTTTAGCTGCCTTTCCATCTGCCTTCCTTGATGGGATGATTGGCAGGAATGGCACAGTTTAAATAACTGCTCATCTTAGTTGGTTAATGCAGAGGAGGTTTAAACACCCCTCCTGTTACCGCAGTTTCTAGCCAGACTTGGGGGATACCAGATATCATTTTGACATCAATAATTTGGCCTTCCTTACCCATTACTTCCCATATGCTTGTGAGGCCCCCAGACAAGCACGCAAACAGGCTTGGCCGCTAATCGCTGGCATATTCAAAACAAATACAGGCTGGCCAGAAATAGCCAAACTGCTGCATCAGGAGACCTCATGGCAAGTATCCTCATTATGTATGCACGCTACTTACAAAGAACTCCCTGACCGAGCAGGCAACTTGACGAGCTGAATACTCAAGCGTCAAGCACTCCACGTTTGCATACCGACTACTTTATTGACAATTCGGACTTAACTCAATCATGCTAAATTCTGACCTTTTGGAGGCTTTGTCTCCAACCCAAAACTCATTGTTTTCCCCAAGTACGGACTAGCCTACGGCCACATTTTTCCCTATAAGAACCCCTGACTTTGAGAGCTTCCTCGGATCGCTCCCGACTTCCATACCGCCTTGCTGCCACTTTGCTTGGTGAGCCTCCCCTCAGTCCCACGTACTGAGAACCTCCATATCCACGAACTCCATCTTCAGACTACCCAGGCTTCAGGACAGGTGCAGTATTTCTCATACCAAAAACCTCCTCTCAAAATATCTCTATCTCACTCCAACCTTTATTTCTATAGTTATCTGTGTGAGTGTGCTGCATACACTTGTATGATTGTATTTTAATAAAACAACAATTATTATTTCACTTCTGTTTGCTCCTTGACTCGGCCTGACCCTGTAGACACTGGGTAAAAGATCTCGCTCCGTTGCCCTGCCTCTCGTATTGCTTACTTGTGCTCTTTGACTAATTTCCCCAACTTGTATAATTTGAAGAGCATTTAGGTGTCCCTCACGGGACCCCCAGAAATCAGGGTAACACTCCCCAACCATGAGGAGTACCCATTTTGATGAAGGGTAATTCTACCTATCAGGTTATGAGGCCCAAGAGTGGGCAAGGGAAAACTTTGAGACTAATTGAAAATAGGACCGTTATTTCAGGCCATTTCCACACTACTCTGTTATAGTACTTTTATTCCACTGGCAACATCCTATGGAATGCTGGGGTTTGCATTTTAGGAGGGGGCATTTAGAATTCTCAGCCAGAAAGAGCTCTTTGGCCTCAGTAAACTGCAAAGCCCAGAATTCCACAGGATGTTGAAAGTGGACTAATAGCACTATAACAGTGCAATGCAGAAATAGCCTCAGTTTTAGACCTTGGAGGAAGAGTATGGCTGGTTTGAGGTAAGGTATTTATTATGGCTAGCTACTGGGGTGACTTGACCATGGCAGGGCTGAGATGTGTGTTGTATCCTGGTTCCACCTAAATCCACACCATTTGAAATTCTACACAAACCTTTGTAAACAATCAAATAAGTTTGTCCAACTCATGTGTCCAGGTCCTATCTTCCTACAGAATGTGTAAGAAAAAGCCATCCCTTTTCATGGCCCTACAAAACACATCTTGAAGATTCAAATATCACCCACTTCTCTCTAGGAATGGCAAGTAACAGCTCCTCCAATGTTGCTGGGGTTGAATTCCCATCATCTTTTTAGCACTGGCAGTACTGGCTAGGCCTAACAAGAGTTACAATCCAATAATCTCAGGAAAGCCACAATAAGCTTTCTGTTCAATATTTTACAGATGGAAATTGGAACATATGTGGCCAAGCAACATCAGAGTGTGGTCAAAATGGCAAAAGTTATCATTGAGGAAGAAGGCACAATTTGGGAGATGTTGCCTTTCCTTGAGCCTGCTGGAAACAGCAAGATTCTACTCGTCCTCTTCTCTTTGCCCTGATGAGTTATTTGAGTGCAAACAACTTTTGTACATTGAACTCAGATGGCAACAACTGAAGCAAGCTGAGAACAAGGGCAGAAAAAGGCGGGGAGACAGAGAAACTGAGACATTTTAAAAGCAGCTGGAAAGTAGAGTGGCAAAATAGTAACTGGGACTTTCACTGACAAATTGCTACAGCCAGAAATTATGAAAAATATCTAAAATGTTTCATCATCTTTCAAAAGCTAGACGGAAAGGGGGGAGGAAGAAGAAGAAGAAGAGAACAAGGAAGAGGGAAAAGAAGAAGAGAACAAGGAAGAGGAAGAGAAAGAAGGAGAAGGAGGAGGAGGAGGAGAAGAAATGTTAAGATTTCTTTGCAATTTAGCAATTTTACTTGATTTGGAAATGACATTAACTAACTCTGAAAGATTGTCTCTTTACCTACCCTTATTTTTGGCTTTACTACTGATCAAGAGAGAACAGAAGTTGGAATTTATTTTGAAGTAAAAGAGGCCTTAGAGGTGTTACCCAAAAGCTATCAAGATCTCTAATTAAAACCCCGGAGACCCCAGCAAAATTCTCCAATGTGCTTGCCTTTTCAGAACACATATCTTTGTTCCTGCACTGATAGATTTAAAAATAGGTGACCATTTTATTTTGGAGCAAAAATTGTTGCTCAGTATTCTACAGAGTATGCAAAGAAAATGCTTAGGTAGCAACATATTCCAAATGTAGCACTTGGAGTTCGGTTGTTAAAAATAGAAGCTTCGTGATTCAACTGTGAATACACACCTATTTTGTCAAGTTTTATGGGAATCCTCTTTGGAACAAAGTTGTTTTGGAAATACAGTATTTGCAGGATCTTGCAAAATGTAGACTTCTGCTCGCTTCAGTCATTTACTACTGTATTTCCCTGTCTACTCACAAACAAATCTTACCTAATAAGGCTCTTGCCATTTTTTACAGCAATTCTACAGTTACCCTAAGAATCATTTGGTAAGTCAAATTAAATAGATATTTAATTACCTTTCCTTTTTCATTGGATGCAAATTGGCTTCCATTTGTTTCTGATTTAACAGACTAGTAGGACACTGAAGTATTTTAGTGCATGGCAGGGGGTTGGACTCAATGCCCCTTGTGGACTCTTCCAGTTCTATTATTCTATGATTCTAAGTTGAGGTTAGGAGGAAGACTAGAGTGAGTACAAGTTACCTAAGTTAATGAAATAGATGTATCCTTGGCATTGCATCTTTAACAGAAAATTTGGTACCAGAGGCAGAAATAACATGGAAGCCATAGGGATATGTCACCAAAATTAATAAATACATACACACACAAAATAAAAGTTCAACATATTTCAGCAAACCTTTTACTCAAAACTCACGATATGCACCTATGAAACGAAAACAGGTCAGGTAAGCCTTGCATAAGTAAACAAAAACATTTGAACCTTCTAGTGACCACCTGAAAGCATGCTTCCTGACTCACTGTGAAGTGAATTTGTGCTTCCATGGGCTTGGTGGATTGGGAGGCACCATTTTTGCATGCCTGTGAGATTCATCTTTTTCCTAGAAGTCCACACATTTTCACACAGGGTCCTGGCAGTGGCATGAACCACCAGCCAATGGGATTGGAGTTGGTGGTTGTGACCTGAGAGAAACACAGAAAGTTTTCTTCTAGTCCAGCTCAAAAGCGTATAAGCCAGCTTTCCAGCATACTAGTCAGTCTGGCTTGGAGTTTCGTGGGTACAGCGTTGGTATGGGATTTAGAGCATTGAATGGAGGCAGATCAGTGCTGGAAAAGTGAGGGAACAGCACAGCAATAAGGAGGAGCAGCATGGTGGCAGGACCAGTGAGTGGAGGGGATCCACCACAAAGATCTGGGTGCTGTGAATTCCCTATAGAATTCCTTGTTCTAGTTCAATGGATAACAGCCCTTTTAACACTTAACAGTCATCCTAAGATCTTTTCTGAGGCAGCCCTTTCAAGGGCTTGGGGGCACAGGGAGCCATACTTTGCGGAGCAGCTAAGCCAGAGGGAGCTTCATTGTGATCCTTGAGGAACTGCAACTCTTCCATCCTCCAGTAGCTGGTAGGACAACCAAATAAGTGGCAGGGCAACCAGGTATTAAATTGCATGTGGAGTGGCCATATTTTTATTGCTGAGACAACAACTGGGTGGCATAACTGGCACCACTAGGGTCCCTTGCCACATGTTGGCACAACTATTTCCTTGGTAGGCAATTTGATCAAATTTGGCAACTATAGGGGGCTTATTTGTCTTCACCTCTTAATTGGCTTTGCATACTTGTCAGTTGATGCCTATAACCATGGTTCAAGAACTGTTTAATGGTTGGCAAACTTTTTATAGGGAAAAGCTTTGGTAATCTCTGGGAGGATATTTCTTTCTACTCTAATCTATAGATTAAATAGCACTATGCCACCTAACGGCAAGAAGGAACAGCTACAGCATCAAAACTGCTCCCAAGGGCCAGAGGGCAAGCTGGTCAAGCATGGAAGTCACGAACAGATGTGGTCTCAGCTGGAGGCAAGAAGAGGTCCACCACGTCACATGAGCCATGAGACAAGAGGACTATGAAAGACAACAGCAGCACCCTTGAAGTCCTTCTATAGAGAGTGGAAAGGCTAGTGGAGGAGGTGAAGTAGTTGGAGTCTGGGGCTTGGTGTTTGAGATCACAAAAAGAAGTGTGCAGAGACTGCTGGCAACATTGAGGGAAGCTTGGGAGGGGCCCCATAAGCCACATATTCCTTTCAACAGTGACGCTTCCAGCTCATCAAGCCAGGAGAAGAAGGAGGAGCAGCCCAGGAGTAGTTGGTTCACTAAGAAACAGAAGAAAGGTGATTGCCAGAAGGCCAAGAAGGCAATTTGCTTCACTGGAGTTCTCAGGCAGCATTGGAACCTCAGGTGAGTCCTCTGATGGAGATAAGCTGTGCATGTTCTCGGCAGAATGGCTGTCAGCAGAAGGTAAAAAGGGGGCTAGTCAGTTATATGTCCAAGGGCTTCATTGAAAGAGGTACCTGAGATCAATGGGGCAGCCAAGCTCTCCACTTTTGGGGATCACAAAGATCCTCTGGGAATTCATCTATCAAAAAAGTTCTAAGAGTACATTCTTGATGAGTACTATGTTGTAATTTTCTCATTTCTAAAACCAGATAGTGAGGAAGGAAGGAAACCCAAAGAGGGTAGAAAGGACAAAAAGGGTGAAGGGAAAAGGCAGAGTGCTTCTTTAATAACTGGTTGGCAGTTTACACCATCTTTATGGAGGTGTTACAGTCAGCACATCTAGAGTGGAGTGGAATCTTTGAAACTACTTTGGGAGTGTGTTGAAGGCATGGGCCTTGGCAGGGGAATCAGCAGCTGTCAAATATGACACTGCCTTTCATAAGAGGACATTGCAGAATAAAAGGATCAGATATGACCTTATCAATAACAAGCTTTGGTTAGTCATGCTATACCCAAACGTGAAGGCAAAAATTGAGGGCCTTAAGTCCTTTCACTGGGGAGAAAAAACTCCATGAAATGGATCTGTCAGGAATTTTATCAAGGGAAATGCCAATAGGTTTGTTGCAAATTTGATCATGACTGTGATTTCCAGAAGTTCATAACCCTGTGGCTGCCAGAAGCCTCTTGCTAGAAGCTGATCTCCAACAGGAAGGAGGAGCTATCTCACGAGTTGCTGATCCTTCCTCATTCAATAATACCCTAGTGAGACATGGGCCACTCAGGAATGTCCAGGCATGCACACCAGTGCACTTGGTGGCTATGCTTCCCTTCTTTTCCCAGTACTTGGATAGAATGGCTGCCCAGTGCATTACAGAAGGGTTTACCAGTGAATTTAATAGACCATCTTGTGCCCTGCACATTGCTTTTGACTCAAGCAACTTAAAGTTGGCTGAGGTCTGCTGAAAGTCATAGACCAAAGGACAGAGAAAGGAGTGCTGGTCTGATTGGTTGGTGGGTCCATTTGGTCAAACCTCTGTTCAGTAATTTATGCTTGTTTCCACTGAGGGTTGTACAAAACTAAGCTCCTAAGGAATGCAGACTTATACGCCACTTATCTTAGCTAAAGCAGTCTTCAATGAATGACACAATTTCTCTGGAATTTGCCTGTATAGGTACGCTTCCTCTGATCAAACAGTGCAGCTTGTTCATGCATGCTACCCAAGCGTATCGGTGGTAAAATACAACATTCAAGCAGCATTTGGTTGACTTACTGTCTCTTTGGGTTTTAAGTTCAAGGGGCTGTGATACTCTGACAAAGATATGCCTATGGGGCCAGGCTGCCTTTTGTTACAAATTATCTGGATAATTTCTTACAGGTAGGAGAGGCTGGCAGCAACCCCTGCCTCAGCCTGCTGAATACTTTCCAGGATTTATCATGCAAGTTGGGGGTACCACTGGCACAGGACAAGATAGTGGGAAGTGCCAGACCAATATTCCTTTGTCTGCTTGGGCATTCAGCTCAATTTTCTAGCTGAGCTGCTACAGAAGTGTAAGGCAACCCAGAGGGAGGTATAGGTTGTACTGGGGCTCTTGAATTTTGCATGCATGATTGTGTGTTTGGGTAGAGCATTTTCAACCTGCCTGGCTACAACCATGGGAGGAGTTAAGGATATACATCATCATGTCCAAATCTTCAAAACAGTGTGGGAGGATTTGCACATTTGGGCAGAATTTTTCAAATCTTACAATGGAGTATAACTCTGGCAGGACTTGGGGGAGCTGGGAGAGAGGTTACAAGAACAGTCGCATTGAGTATTATCAACTTCAGGTTGTATTTCTGGGGGAAGGTGGTGTGTGAAAAATTGATCAGAGTCCTAGATGGTACAGACATTAATTTTCTATTTAGTGGCAGTATTCATCTAGATGCAGGCATTTTCAAATAAAAGAGTTAATTTCTGATGGGATAACCAGGCAGTGGTCAATGTTATCAACAAGCAGTCACCATATTCCAATGAGACTAGTGTGATGTTTTGTCCTGTTACACCTCTCAGCTAACATAATGCTTTCAGCTTGCTGTGTTCCAGGACTTTAAAATGAAAATAAAGACACATTGTGTCAGGCCATTTCCGCACGGGCTTAAAGAAATGGTGCAGAGCATCCTCCAGAGAGGATGTCTGCACCTGAGAGCGGACTGGGTCGGACCTACTTACTGTAGATCCGCACCTCAGCCCGCTCCTGAATGACCTGAAGTGGTCATCCAGCGTGCTTTTGAAGGACCGCTTGAAAGAGGTCTTTCAAAAGCATGGAGCGTGCCACTCCATTCCCACGCTCCAGTGTAGATTTGCAGGCTCACACCAGTGCAAGCCTGCTATCTGCTGGGGAGGGCTTTAGGTTGGCAAGCTTCAGTGCCATTTTCATCCCCAGAGCAGTGCGGAGCGGTGGCCACGCGCTGCTCCGGACCAGCCTGGACTCAAGCGTCGAGCCCAAAGGTCCAGTAAGTACCAGCATGTGGTGATTCTCTCGCCCTGTGCCGAAATGGCCTCAATTTCAGAACTACAGGTTTCAGGCCCTGGTTGCCAGAGGTGGACCTGAACTTTACTGCTTTTCTGGAAGAACTGTGGCAGCTTGACAGTGCAGAATAATTAGAGGTGTAATTCTTCACTAAGTTTCTTTTCGTCAGGGGCTCCGGCCCTGCCGGCCTCTCCGGAGCCTCGGAGGCCGCCGCGGAAGCGGTTCCCGAGGCGGAGGACGCCGCGGTCTCCTCGCGAGTCGCGGCGGAGGCCTCTGGCACTGGGAACGGCCGCCCGGATGCCAACGAGGCCCCCGCCACCGCAGAGGAGGCCGCGGAGCGACCCACCACAGAGGGCGGCCGCCTGGACGCCGACGAGGCCCCCGCTGCTGCGGAGGAGGCCGTGGAGCGACCCACTGCAGAGGGCGGCCACCCGGACGTCGCCACAGGCCCCGTCGCCGGGGAGGAGGCCGCGGAGCTTACCACCACGGAGGACGGCCGCCTGGACGCCGCTGCAGGTCCTGCCACCGAGGAGGAGGCCGCGGAGCTTCCTGCCACAGAGGACGGCTGCCCGGATGCCACCGAGGGTCCCGCCGCTGAGGAGGAGGTCGCCATCACCAGGGAAGGCCGTTCAGGCATTCTCCCTTGAAGGGTGGGGCCCAGGCACCACCCTGAGGCACTGCCCGCCCGGGGTCCCGATCCTGAGGAGGCCATCGGCCCTCCCTCCATGTTGCTACAGCAACGGCAGGCCAAGGAGGCCACCCGACGCTCCCGTCGACTGCTGAAGCATTGAGTGCAGGCTGAGAGCTCGCAGCTGGCCGATCGCTCGCAGCTGTGAGGCAGGCTGAGGGATCTCAGCTGTGCAAGAGCTCCTGGATTGGCCGGCACCGGTCCAGGGCCCTACTTAAGGCTGGAAGGAAGCCAAGTCCAGCACGGGGCAACAACCGTCGGGAATTCCTGTGTTGTCTGTCCGTGCCGTGACCCGTGCTTCTGCCCAGAAGCCCTGCCAGCCAGCCGACTGCTCGTTATCCGGGTGAGGAAACCCTCTCTTTTGTTTCTTCGTTTACCTGCTGCAAGGAACGCCTTTGTTTATTGTTGGACTGCTGACTGGAGCTCCTGGGGCGAGCCCCGGCTCGAGACCACCCTAGCCTGCCTGGCCCCGCCCCATCGCCGACACTTTTCAAATGTAGCAACAGATAACTTCAGCAATTGTCTTCCTACTGCAAGAAAGTCTTTGAAAACCATGCAGCTTTTGGCATTATGTTGGCATTATTATGTGCAAAATTCACAGGTGGATTTTTTGGATAGAAAACAGCATCACCTTTAAAGAAAACAGTATTTTCTGCATTGAAAATAATATTTTGCTTTTGTTTCCTATGGAAATCAACCATGTGCAAATTTTACACAGAATAAATCCTCAATTATACCTTTTTTCTGCATGAAAATTTATGCAGGAATTCATATTTCTACACTGAAATATTATTTTCCATGAAAATAATGTTGTTCCCTAAAAAAAAAATGTTGTTTTCTGCACCAAACAAGCAATCTTTGTGCAGAATAAGTCCCAAACTGTGAAGATTCTCGTCAGCCCATGATTCTCCTCATCAGAGTTTCTTGACACTTGAAAAACATGTTTTTCAACCATTTGTCAAGTATTTGTACATTCTTTCTGTCCCTAAGCATAATACATGGAAGGCTAAACTCAGCGGCACCTGCAATGTTGCATGCCTACAAGCAGACTAGTGACAAGTTATTTACTTTTGTCATCCAGGCAGGCTACAGAGCAGCATGGCTCATGTTTGAGTGGCTGGTGTTGCACTAGGTGGCCTACCTGGTAGAGCAGGCCATGGTCTATGGATTATGGGCAGCCATGTAGGGATGGGGTGGGGGGGTACAGTTCACCCCAGGTGGCAATGTTTTTGGGGCATTCTGACCCGTAGCCATGCCCCTGTATGCCCTGGCCATGCCCCCGCATACCAAAGCCACATCCCCACCCACTGCAGTCATGTCCCGTGCATCATAGCCCCGCCCCACTCCTCCCCCCACCCAGGACTCCAAGCTCTTTCACTGATTATGGAAGTACAACATGTCATGATAACTTCCCTTGGTAAGGCTGGGGTGCTTATACACTACGTTTAACGGTCCTATGTTTACTATGTTTTTGATGGGTAAGGCCATGGAGAAGTGGAGGAGGTTGTCTCTGCCTTCAGAAGATTTGAGGAGACCCATATGTTCTTCAACCCTTGGCAGGATCATTAGGGAACTTCATTGTATCTGTAATTCTGCATTTGAAAACACAGTTCATGGCAGCATTCTCTGTAGCCTTTTTAAGGGCACTGAGGTTAAGGAATTAGTGGTTAGCTCCAGTCAGAACAGGACAGGTCACATGTTTATGGTAGAGGAAGTCAATTTCCAAAAAGGCTACATCCAGCTCTGGGTCATGGTCCATGCTTCTTATACATAGCTTGGAGAACTCTCAACTTTTCCTAGTCAGGGTTCTATAGACGTTCATGGGTACTCATCCTAGCAGGTCTGGGTTGCTCTTTGTTCATATTGACCACTCCTCTCTTACTCAGTTCCAATTTATGGCATTTTTTAAAGGCCTTGTGTGACAACTTTGAGGCTTCCAGCTGCTAGATTTGAGGCCATGCTTTACAACAGGAGCAGCCACTGCTGCTGTAGAATGCAACCTACCCAGAGGCAGAATACAGCAGATAGGGAGGTACAGGTGCACACCTTTATCTTATACCAAACCTAACTGAGTGTTTATGTCTGATATCTTTTTAGTTCCAGAATGAAGCAGCAGGATGGTACAGATTTGTGGCTACGGTGTTGTCTACTGGGCTGGGAGCTACTTATCTAGGAACAGTGGAGATCAGCACATGGGCTTGGAGGATAATCTGAGGATTGCATGGATGGGCAGGAAGGAATGCTGTTTGACTCCTGATGATTCAGGATTGAGCCCAACAGGGAGGGCCAGATGCAATCATCATTCAACTGAGTGAGAATGGCATTGAGTCCTGCATCACAGTAGACCTATTGAACAAAGCACAGCATGATTTAACCAACCTTGAAGTTTGATTTCCAGATAGAATGTTGATTTGGTCAGAAGACGCTGGAATGATATTGCTGGAAAGGGACTATGCATCCTGAAACGGTGGACATTCTGTGATGCAAGATGACAAAGGTCACTGGTGATCTGTCTATGTCTGTGAGAGGAAGATGGATCCATCACCATGACATATTGTTCAAGTTGGAAGCCTTGTATCAGGCAATGGGGTGCATTTGATGGAATGATAGCAGGACATGTGATTATGAGCTGTGTTGTTGGTTGGAGCTGCTGTGGCAGGTTGATGGAGGGAATGTACCCCTGCCTCTTTTTGTGGCAGCATGCATGAGATCTGGATCCAAGAAGATTGCATGTTTAAGTTGGAAGGTCCAACAAACATTGGATGGTTCCTCTTAAGGGACAGTTGAGGGAGCAGACAGTGGTAGGCACAACCAGGTCAGGAGGAGTGTCTAATGTGTCTCGGAGGGATGCCATACCTCCAGGTGAGAAGGGCAACCATCAGTGTTTTCCACCCAAGTAGAATCCCATAGCTGTCATCCTCAGGTATCAGTTCATCAACCAAGAAAGAGGTTGGCCAATGCCTAGATCTGATCCCATAGATATGCCAACTTTATGTGCAGCTGTAATCAATAAAAGTTGTGGCTTTATTTTCTCCCTTGGATCCCCAAGTTCTTCCAAAATACATCCAGGAATGATTTTCTTTTGACATTCTCAGCTTTTTGTAGGATGTCCATTTTGATTGCCAAACTAAGACATCTATGCTTTTTTAACAAGGTGCAGGTTTCTGGTGAGATAGTTTTATACACTGCTATCTTTTTTCTTTCTAGTTTGCTATCCATGCATGTTCAGTAAGAGATTATGAAGACAGCTGCTGTTCATCTTACCTATTGGAGGCAGGCACATATGGTTAGAGCTAGACAAGAATATCATTCTTTCCCAAGTCAAACTTTGTTGCCTTTTTCACATGCTGCTATAATCTGACATTGAAAGTCTATCTTACTCCAGCTTTCCTTTGCCATCCTCTCAAAACTGATCCTGAATTCTGAGAATTTTCAGTGAGACAGAGGACAAGGAAGAAAAGAGAGGAGAAGGGAAAAAAGGACTTTGTAAAAAGTATTGTCTTTGTCAGTGGCTTTGTTAACTGAGGTCACCAGTCTGTCAGTATCCAATTTTTGCCTAATCAGCTCCCCTAGAGAAGACACATTTTATCTGCACTAAACCTGGTTAAATCTGTCTGCCTTTGAAAACCAGATTATCCATTCAAATGCCTATTAGTATACACAGAAATCTAGTTTTAACAATTTGGGGAATTATTTTTTTCCAAAAGTTTGAGACAATCGGGAAAGCATTAGTGGAATGTTTTGGAGAGTATGCATGTGCGTGTGCATGCCTAAAAGTCTCCTGTTGACTTATGGCAACCTCACGAATTTATGGGATTTTTCTCAAGCAAGGAGTATTCTGAAGTGGTTTTGCCAGTTCCTTCTTCTGAATACAGCCTACGGCACCTGGTACTCATAGGCAGTCTCCCATCCAAGTACTAACCAGGGCTAACCTGCTTAGCTTCCAAGTTCAGATGGGATCTGGGGCCTTTATGGTATTTTGGCCATATTCTTTTTTATATATTCTGTCAGGAGATTCTGTCAGAAAGAATAAACAATCTCTGAATCAATTTATGAAAACATAAGCTTTCAATGTTGAAATTTGGACTGGACGTTCAGATATTTTTCAGAGTCTCTTGTTTATCTCTGTTAACCTACTTGACTTTGAAAACTAGGTTACCAGTTCAGGTGGATAAACTAAACTCAGAAAATTTCATGGAACTATTTTCCCAAGGAGGCCCATGGCCAAGTTTATAGTTGTACATACAACTAACTTTTAAGGATAGGAATCTCCCCCTGCTACACTAAAATGATAATCAGAATGCCATTTCATTAAAAACTAGGCAGAATTTAATTGCATTTTTATTTCTGGGAGTTTCTGGGAGCTGTAAAATAAGCCACCAAGTAGCTATCAAACCAGAATTGTACCATAAAGGGAAGATAGAGATGAAAATACCAAGCTACTTTATCTTCTATCGTTTCTTGATGACAAAACACAAGCATCATTAATCTTACAGCATGAACAAAAGTCAAGTTGTTTTTTTGTTGTTGTTGTTGTTTTGGTTTTTTTTGGAAGATCTAATTATATTTTTAGGTCACTTTCTGTTTGGCATTAAGAAATCATATCAGCTGCCTCCCCATACACACACACATAAGAGGGAAAAGTCTGTAATGAACTGAAAACTTATTTAGCCATTTTCCAACATTAATAAATACTTAAATTGTGTGTTAAAGTAGACATTGCTGGGATAATAACCATGCCCCTTAGCTATCATTTTGCAAAATCCTGACCACTCTTTAGCTGTTGACAGGATGAGGCAAGATGAAAAATGAATCCTATTCCTGAATGTCACTCACTGTAAAGGCATTGGGATGTGTTGCCTACACAGAGAACTTGCTAAATGAAGTCATGACAAATGGCTTCTGTTTGACTTTGAGTTGATCCTGAATCTCAGTTTTACATTATGCTGTCCAGCTGATGTTACAAAAAGTGAGACCTAAAGTAGCAGCAAACAGCCTGTGCTATGAACCAGGGAATGTCTAGGTCAAATTGTACTTCTGGGCGTATGATAGCTCTTCATTTCTGGCATCTACCGGAACTGGGCTACAAGGTCCCACTGAACATTCTGATTCTTGCATTTCACCATGAAGTCCATAGCAGAGATGGAAAATCATTTCATTGCCTTCTAAATTCTTGGCAAAAGTATCACTTTTGCCATTCTTGAGACTCATAGAGAGACAAAGCAATCCTAGGCTTAGAAACTCCTATATTTATTTAACCACAATGCACATAAGACATAGGGTCACTCTGATAAACTATTTTAATGAGATCTGTAAGACGAGCTACCCATGGTATGCTTCTGCTGTAGCTGAGATACTTCCTCCCCAAACAGAAATGGGTGATCCAAGCCCCAGTTAGTTAATTTGGTGACGTCTTCTCTAAAGACCTTCTTCTAAAATCTCATGGCTTAAATAGTTATTAATTTCCCTACTGAAACCGTTGTCTTTCTTCTATCTTAGCTCACTTAAAGAATGTACAGACTTATTGCAAAAAGTCATAAGAAGAACTGTAGCATTTTTGTAAAGGACATGTTTGGTATTCAAAATGTCCTAGGTACTATCCTTAGCATCTCCATATAGGGCTGCAAAAAAATGCTGCCTGCAACCCTGGTGGGCTGCTGCATTTCAGTGTCAACAATACTGGGCTACTTGGACTAAAATTTTGATCCAATATAAGATATCTTTCTATGTTACTATCTTCTCAGTATAAATGACTTTTTATCATTGTAAAATACAGTCCTCCCTCCACATTCATGAGTTTGACCTTCGCAAATTTGATTATTTGCGAGGTGCATGTGTGCCTTTCCCTCCATTCTCCTCCTTCCATTTCCTTGGATTTTGATAGGCACAGAGAAGGAAGGCAAGTGCCCAGACAAAAGGCAGGGAAAAGAGGGAAGGCATGCACGTGCCTTTCTTCTCTCCTTCAGAGCTCCACCCTCCTATTCAATTGACTCTGGTGCTGAGAACTCACATTGAGGCAGTAGGCAAGGGAATGAGAGGAAGGCAAGCTTGAGCCTTTCATTCCACCCTCCTGACTTCCTCCTTCTACTCCCTCACCTCTGGCCCCAGTGCTGAAAATTCATGTCAAGACAATAGGCAAGGAAATGGGGAAGGAAGGTTTGCACGAACCTTTCCTCTTCCTTCCAAAGCTCCCCCTCCCATTCTCTTGCATCTGGCCCTGGTGTGTAAAAGGAAAGAGAATGGGAGGGGGAGCCCTGGAAGGGAATAGGAGGGAAATCATGGGGGGGGGGAGTTATTTGTATTTTTGCACTTTCACAAGGGTTCAGTGCCTTGAACTCTTTTGAAAAGGGAGAGGCCACTGTATAGCATTCACAGCCAAACTCTATTGTTGTTATAGTTTGTTATCGTTATACTTACTTAACCATCATGTTGTTCAAGAATATGCTTGCATAGATAAACTAGGACTGGATGAGATGAAAGAACAGAGAAATTTGTTTTCCTCTGTTTTACTTTACTGAACATTACCAAGAACTACAAATTCCCAGCTTCCTTGCACATAAGTGAGAATGAGAGACACATAGTGGGGCAGGATAAACAAACCACTGTAAGATGGTGGAAAATGAGCTGCTGCAGATTTTCAATCAGTGGTGGAGCTTGGAGTGTATGGACCAGGGGTGGGAGGAGGCAGAGCTTTGACGTGAGGGGCGTGGCCACTGTGCATGGGGCTGTGGCCGCAGTGCATGAGGCATGGCCAGGGCATGTAGGCATGCAGCCAGGGTGCACAGTGGCATGGCTACAGGCTAAGATGTCCCCAAAACATTGCTGCAAACCACCTCCCCTTCCCTTCAAGATTGTTTTCAGTCCCCTGAATAAGTGCCCAAAGTGTGCCATGATCACAGTTTTGATACAGTTTTTCAAAGTATATTACAGCACCAGTAAGATTCAATCAATAATATTTGTTTTACCTTCCATTCATTTCTAAAATGAAGCCTAGAGTACAGGAAGAAATTTCTCAGTGTCTGCTTCACAACTATTCAGTGGATCTTTCCCTCAATGACGCACTGGGGAAAAAATGAGTTTACTCCAAGAAAAAGATATGACCTACCCTCACTCATATTATTAAATGAAATTTACAAGAAGCAATGACAACTATTTTTCAGTGACATGTTCATAACCCTAGGAGGTTGTTGCACACTGCCAATGACTGTAGCATGACTTGAAATAAGTTTCAACAAATTATCACTCATCAGGAAGCACAGGTATTCTACAGTGGGATAGGAATGACTAAGTCACCTAGTCAACTTGTCTATTAAGTGTTTACTTTGGGGGATAATTCATGATCCATTAATTCATGGTTCATTAGATAACCCCTTTACTAGTGGCCAATTATTTGTTAAACTGATCTGATGAATGGTAAACAGATTAAGACACAGAATACATCAAGGAAAAGAATTGACCATGCTCTTTTCTTCTCTACTAGCATCCCATGTTTCTCTTGCTCATGAGAATACCTTCTCAGAGCTGGTCCTACCGTTAGCTAGATCTAGACAAATGTCTTAAGTAGTAGTCATTAAAATGAAGAAAAGTGTTAGCTATTTAATTTGTTGTAGTTATATTTACAGGTGGGCAGGAGAATCTTGTGCAATTAATTACATGGCAAAATAAGGTGTCTGGTTTTGGATGCTACGATCCTTTCGATTGATATTTTTGAATAACACATTAGTTTTGGCTATATGGTTTTACTGAAGTTGACTGAATACACACTAGCACTGTTCAGAAATTATTTACCTTGCCGTTTGCAATGAGTAAAAGAGAGTACCTAGCCTCGACTTCCTTTTTGCTATTTTCCCCACATGAAAAGCAGTCAGTCTGAAAAGAAGAGACTGTTATTCATGCAGTCCGTGAAAACAAATGAAGGGTTCTCACCTGTGGGGAGGTCTTCTGTGAAAGAGCAACATCCCCAGACAGTGTTATCAGTTGTGGTTTATCTGGGCCAAAACCTGAGACCTAGGGTGGCCCCTGGTGATGTCATTAAGCATTATGCTTTCAGTACCAATCACAGTTACTCAAAGCTTGTCATTCAAACACATACACAAATACAGACAGAGAAACAAGGTGGTATTTGTGTGTGTGTGTGTGTGTGTGTGTGTGTTTGAAAATGAAGACAGAAATCCTACATAAGAGGCTGTCCCCAGATCAAATAAATCAAATGAAATGAAGAGATTGTGGTTCTTATGTGCCTTCAGGTCATTTCTGATTTATGATGACCCTAAAGTGAAACTATCATGGAGTTTTTTGGGTGTGTGTGTGTGATGAACCCAAGATCACCCTGGTGTCCAGAGTAGTTGCTCAAATCACTATGCCATGCTGGGACCTTCCCAGTTATTGGCATGGAACAAGGAACGTTTAGGGCCTTTCCGCACCACACTGTTATAGTGCTATTATTCCACTTTCAACATTCTATGGAATTCTAGGGTTTGCAGTTTAGAGACGGCATTTAGAATACTCATCTAGAGTGCTCTTTGACTTCAATAAACTACAAACCCCAGAATTCCACAGGATGTTGAAAGTAGAATAATAGCACTATAACAATATAGTGTGGAAAGGCCCTTCATCTAGCATACTTGCTTCTAGCCAAAGGACTGACGCAAAGCTTTCCCCAACTGGGAAGGAGAAATGACTGGGAGAGAAGGAGAAAGATAGCTGAGCATTTGCCATGCATTTGTACAGACCCCTGGAGATTCTTTGTAATTTGTGGGGGGGGGGATCAATTAAGGTTTGAAAATTATAGCACACTGCTTTTTTGCTATCTGAGCTGGAGATTTGCACACAGTTCTTTCCTCTTGCCTGGAGGTGAGCCCACCCAAACTGGAGAATTTGCATTTTCATCTCCCACATGGAGGTAGCCCTCAACAGCCAGACATTCAAGGCCAGGTCCTGAGATCTAGCAACCTTATCTCCAGACATCTCACTTTCCATGTGAAGAAAGTGACAACAGAAGTGAAGTTAGGGGCTCTCTTCTTGCATTCATGTGGAATCCAACTGACAAAGTAATCCCTAAACAGGAAGAGAATAAGTCAATACTAGTCCATCAGATACCTTTTTAAATAAACCTGCATTCACTACCTCCCAAGCCAAAAATAATAAAGCAACTACAGGTGGAGGTCCACAGTGGGGCTACAGACATCCTGCTTTTGCTGTCTGCTGAGTACTCTGAAAACAAGGATGATATAAAGCACCCCACAAAACATGGCTGCTTGAATTAACATTCTATAAGCTTGGTGTGTCGTATGTTGTGTGCACCAAATAAAAGTATGACAAAAAAGGATGATATAAGTTAACACCGCTCAGTGAAACATCACACACAGGTAGCCATATCAATCTATTGAACTGATAGCTTTTGCAACAATAGATTTTTTAAGCAAGTAAAAATGAAGTTGTAATACTTTATTTTTTTAAAAAAAAATTGCACTTAAACATCTGCTCCCTCTTGTTTATGCTCAGCTTCCCTTTGCTAAGGGATGTCATTTGATGCTTACATTTAGCTCTTAGAAAATGAAAACTGATATAAGGCTTAAATTGTTCAGAAAGCTGTCACAAATAGTGAGAAAGATTTACCTGAATGGCACAGCATCAGGAAAAGGAATGTAGAGTGTATCTTTCTTTCATTTTTGTTCAATAAAAGCTACTAACAACTCCAGACTCTTTTTCAAAGGTTGTCACCACAACAGCTATTTGTTTGGTCACATGACTTCAGGAGGCTCCTTCAGAAGTGTCAGTTATAAATTAGACATAAGTACCTTTCTTCAAGCTTGTTATTGAATCTCCCTATATGAGTCTGTTGGAGTATTAAGATTTTTGGAAGTGACCCATCTCTCTGTCCCAGTATCTTTCCAGGATTGTTGGTTAGGTATGAGGGAAAGGGCCTTCTTGGGAGCTGCTCCTAGGCTTTGGAATGCCCTCCCTATGAAGGTCAAGATCACTTCCTCCTTGCTCTCTTTCTTCTGGAGAATGAAAACTTTTCTATTCCTTCAGACTATTAGGTGGATTCCCAAAGGGTGGATGGCTCAAGGGTCTACCTGCAATGCCAATGCTTCCACGGAAAGGTGGAGAATTATAGTTCAAAGGAGGCCTGCAAGAGGGGGCAACCATGGGACCTTTTCAGCTGTGTATACCAGTACTAACTGTGAGACACCAATTGGAAGTCAAAGGATGTTTTACTGGGGGAAATCATAAACACACACAAGAAATCAGACAGTCTCACAAATCATACCAGGCTTCCAGAAGGAAGCGGGGGGAGGGAGTTGGATAGTGAGGAGTTTAGGATGTAGTGGGTTATATTTACCAATCCTGAAGAGAAGAAAGGCAAGATGGCTCAGTCATGAGAGTTTGAAGGCAGCTTGGAGGAATGAGAGTGTGAGGTACAACTCAATGCCCAAGCACTAGCAAAATGTCAGGGTCTGAGCTAGGGTTTACATACCCTTTTTCTACCCTGAAGGGGAAGGTATTAATGGCTGTCTGACAGAGTGAACAAAAGAGGTCTGGAACAGACTCATTGTCTTGACTTCAGATAACAAAGCATTGATGGAGGCCGTGATAGCCCCTTAATGGCTGGGCAGGTCAGGAAACAAGAGGTTACCTAATGTTGCTTCTTGGTTACTTCATTGAAGCTACCTTGCTGGCTATTGTTTTCCAAGTTTGAGCAACAGATAGGATTATCTCAGGCCTATCAAGTCAGGTCTTTCTGGCTAATCCTCATGAATTTATGATCTGACCATGTTGATGTCATCTGCCTAAACACACATTCCTAGTCAGAATCCTTTTCCATATGGCATTCAGCCATAAGTATATAATTTATATCTTGTGCCAACTAAATAATATTCCTTGCCAATTATATCATGTCATGGAGTGGGAAAGTACAGCAGGATGACAAAGGAATTGACTGCAATGGGCTTTTAATGGTGTGTTGCTTTATTGATTTTTTTAAAACAATATTATCTCTTTTAATGAATATTAAATAGTTTGAACTCTATAGGTCAATTAATTTTTTTGAAAAACAACATTTATGTGTATTTTTTACTGATGTTTTTGTATGATTTTAATCTGTACTAGTTGTAATAACTTGCAAGCCTCCTTGAGTTCCATTGTTGGGGAAAAGATGGAATACAAATGAATCAAATAACAATAAGCTTGTTGAAACACCAGTTTATAAATTCAAATTATGTTAGCTCCAAATAGTCTGTGAAGGCTGGTACATGTGCATATGTATGTATGTATGTATATATGTATAATTAATCTCTGTATTCTCACCTCTCCCACAAATTAGGTATGCTGAAGGACTTGTGACCTGAGGCCCATTCACACTACAGAATTATAGCACCATATTGTACTTCAGCTGCCATGGTTCCTCTCTGTGGAGTCCGGAGACTGAGGCCCTTTTTGCACTGCATTTGCCATGTGAAAGGGCCTCCGGAGCATCGCGTGATTGTGAGGAGCATTTCAGATGACGTCCTCGCAATTGCGTGATGCTGCCAGGGCTGGGAGGTGACGATCATGCACTATTTCATTTTTGGCTTGTAGCCGAAAATGGTGTGCGATTGCGCATCACTCCAGGGCCGCATGCTCACTTACTGTGCGTTTGGAGCCTCCAGAGCTGCAGTGCTCGCGCTTCCTCCCCCAGCGCAGCCTGGGAGAATGCTCGGCTGCACTGCGGAAGGAAGAGGTGGAGCTCTTATGCTGCCTGCCAACAGACAGGTAAGCAGCAGCAGCTGCAGAGCTGAAGCAGCGGGGACGCTAAAACCTCTCTCAAGAGGCTGCTCGTGTGATCCCCCTGCCCCAGTGCCAAGAAAAGGTAAGTTGCAGAAAGGACATGAGAGTCTAGAGTACTCTGACTGAGAATTCTAAATGCCTCTCCCTAAATTAACAAAAATCTCTATAGCATGGAACCATGGCAGTTCAAATGGAATAACAACACTATAATTCTGAAGTGTGAACTGGCCTGTCATCAGCACTCAGCTTGCCCTCTAGCGTTATGGTGGGAGCTGTTTTGCCCTCACTTTTCTCAGAGTGAAGACTTTCAGGAGGAGTTGATATTGCAAGCCAATAGGTCTCATGTGGCATGGAAAGACATTATACTAGGCCTTTGTACATTATGCCTATTGCTTTCTGGACATTGCAGAAATAAGAGAAAGGACACGTCTGTCCAAACCTCTTCCTTATTACTTTGATGCAAGTGCTAAACTTGTAGTTTCATAAGTAAGAAAGATTATTTACTTTTTGTTTTTTATTTAGTTCTGTGGGATATTTTTTATTCATCGTTTTAATGTTAAGTGTTTCTATTTTGCTGGAGCTCTCTTTTTATATCTCACATTTGTTTTATTGACACAACTGAAAACAGTAATTTGAATTTACCAGTAACAATGGCTATCTGTAGTCATTCCATAACCTTTTTGGTACAGCATCAATTTTGGCACTCAGATTTCTCTAGTTTATGGACAACAATTAAATGATTAGAGGAGAGTGCTATGCTTTGGGAGAAAACAGTTTCTAGTGCCCACCATTTCAAGAGTATTGCCCAGTGGTTCCCAAACTCTGATCCTCAGGTATCTTGGAACATTCCAAGAAGTCCCAATCAGTTTAGCCAACAGTGAGGAACTCTGAAAGATGAAGTCTGAAACATCTGGAGGACCAAAGTTTGGGAATCATTGTCCCTGCCTATCTGGACTTAACAAAATGTAATAATGTTTCAGAGAAGCACCTAGTTAAGAAAGATGTTACAGAAATAATACATTGATCAGCCTGGACTCAAAGGTGACATTTTCTATCAGTGACATTTCCTGTCTATAATGTATTGTTTACCAAATGCAGGACTATGTGCTTTGAGAGATAAATCCTTTTCTAGGGGTAGGGACATTCAATATTTTAACAGGATAATCAGGAAACTTACCAAACTTGATTATGGTAGATGCTGGAATTCAGCACAGATGCTAGCTACAGGATTGGACTAAGAAAGACCTTTTCATAGAATCATAGAGTTGGAGGAGACCACAGGGGCCATCCAGTCCAACCCCCTGCCATGCAGGAACACACATAAAAACATTCCCAACAGATAGCCATCCAGCCTCTGCTTAAAAACCTCCAAAGAAGGTGATTCCACCACAGTCCAAGGCAGCATCTTCCACTGCCAGACAGCTCTGACTGTCAGGGATTTCTTCCTGAGTTTCAGGTAGAATCTCCTTTCCTGCAGCTTGAATCCATTGCTCCTTGTCTTCTCTGGAGCAGTGGAAAACAAGCCTGTTCCTTCCTCAACATGACATCCCTTCAAATATTTAAACACGATTATCGTGCCCCTCTTAACCTTCTCTTCTGCAGACTAAACATACCCAGCTCCCTAAGCCGCTCCTCATAGGACATGGCTTCATCTAACCCTTCTGTTTTAGAACTTACACACCTACATTTTTGGAGGAGTGTTGTATAGATTATAACTGAATGAGTATGGACAACAAAAGGGGAGGGGAGTAGCAAAGGACAACTTGATGGAACCATCATATCTGTTCATAACACATATTTCATATTTAACATCGAATCAAGGCCCAACATTGACAGATTTGGTACTTTGGAAAAGTATTTTTTAAAATCAGGATAATATTGAATATAAGAACTGTTATGAAGTAATTTGTTCAAATGAAACAGTATCATGTTAATCTTTGACACTGTGATGGAAAAATGTCTTAACAATAAAAAAATAAGGCCAGGCCCATTTCTATTTCACATCTTGAGATAATATTTCATGAAGCGCCTTGGCTTCTCTCAGTCTATTCCCCATCTTCCTCACTCTGAATCGTCATATCTATGAAATTTTTGCAGTGTGATCCTGATGCTCTAGAAAAATAATAATAATATCAAAGTGTAAGTAAAGAAAGAAAATGTGAAAAAACTGGGTCAGGCAATTAAGTCAGAGGAAAACTAGGTCAGGAAACATGTTCATTGAGCTCATTCTCTGTCCGTTCGTACTAGAAATGGATCTCCAAGTTCTCAAACATCACCTCTTATCTCTTCCCTTTTAAACCAGTGGCAGCTGTTGCCTGCAATTTCAATACAACAATGAATCCACTCCAGAATTTAGAAGAACTTCAAGAATTGTAGTCAAGGTACTGAATTCTATTCTAAAAATAGGTTCAGACCCTGGATAGCTTATGTCAAGTTCACACGCACAAACACAAAAAAACTTTTTAAATGAATTTAACAATTTTGTTTGCCTTTTAAGACCTTTTAACTATATTGTTCATATTTGGTTTAGTAGCACAGCTATATTTTAAATATTTTTAAAATAAGATCATTTTAGCAAGATTTTATGTTGGATTATTCTGGCTGGTATAGATGTATTATGCTTGTTAGAATGGCAATGTCTGTTGGCTCAACTCAAAATTTGACTTGACTTTGACCTGTCTTCTGTAAAGTCTAGACTAAAACTTGGAGTAGATTTACTGTTCCACTGACATTAAAAGCTTCAGCTGCCACTACTGAGATTGAATCTGGGATTCCCTTAATGCAAAATATATTTTCTTTCATTAAACCATAGTGCTTCGTTGGTGTTCTGAGCAGAAAATCTGAGCAAAAATTTGTATAGCATTTAGGCTGAGAGAAATGAGCACATTGTTACAGTTTCTATTGCACTATTCCTTAACTTCTACTGATGAGCAATTAATAGCAATTAGCAAGGAGTAAAATAATGATACTTCATTAGGGTGGCAAAAACGGCATGCTCTCTTCTTCCAAGATCTCAGTTCTCACTGTCTTATGTCTTACAAAGATATCCTTGCAAAACACAAGACTTTGAAACGCTTGAGTATAAATCCCTTACATTGCACATCCATACCTTCTTCAACTGGCAAACTGCATTAACTAAATGTGGACTGTCATGTTTGCTACTCGTAGATTAATCAGCAGTGTCAGCAACTTCTATATTTGTTGCTACTGTTTATCCACAACCTAGTATGTTGCATTTCTCATTGTGGTACATTTCTGCTTGCTTTCATAAAGACTACAATCTGGTTGTAGTGGATGGAACTTGAGCATGCAAACAAAAGATGCAAATATGAACACATTCTCTTTTGCAATCCAAATTACACCCAACTGCTTCAATACATTTCAGATGAGCACTGAGATATAACTTGGAAGTGTATCAAATTCTAGGTCTGCAAGCAAATTGAAAAACGTGTGGAAAGATGAATAGCACACATAAGGAATATTGAAATGTAAAACAAAGAAAAAAACGTCCCAGCAATGAGGAGCCACAAGAACACAAATGAAAATCTACCATTTGGTATGATATAACCTGCAGTTTTAGTACTGATTTCCTTTTTGGCTTTCAAGCTTTTTTTTAAAAAAAATCCTGGATACATTCATCCATTTGTCTGTCATGGGAAATGTTCAGGAGTTCAAAAATTTAATTGACAATGATGAGAAGGAATGGTTTCAACTCACTATTAATATAAGACGTATTCAATACCCGACATAATTCTTTAATGCTCATTTTACTATTGGCTCTTATTAAAGTTCCAATTGTATAAAGCCCATATAGTTCATGCTCACACTGATCAGTTAGCACCAAAGAATTATTTTGGGCACACCAAGTGGGAACAGTGACTTACTTCTCTCTTGAACTAGAGATGTAAATCCTTATTGGACAAGAAGCTACATAATGTTCCTTCTTCCTATTTGTTGAAAAGATATTTTGTCATCTTTCGTGTGAAAACTCTTACCTCTGAGAGAATGATTTTAAATACAATAGTGTAAATTGCATTTGTCCAAAACTATGGTACATGGTGAGACAGTGTGCTGTAGTGTTTTGAGTGCTGGACTAGGTCTTTGGAACACCAGGGTTCAAATCCCCAGTCAGCCATGGGAATTCATTAGGTGATCTTGGGCAAGTGATACTCTTTCAGCTTTAAAGAATGGCAGTGGAAACCTCATCCAAATACACCTAGAACAGAGTCCTCATAGGTCAACATGAAAGCACCTGACAATAGATGATACCTTTTGCCTTGTTGCATGGGCTTTTAAAAATTGGAAGCTTGTATCTTCTTCATTAATCAGCCAGTACTTCTGTGTTTACTGTATATACTGTATGAAGGGACATTTTTGTGTAACTTACAAAAACCTGCAGAAAAACAGTATTCCTTGCTTCAATGTGAATACTAGAGGCAAGAGTGCTCATTGGGGTGGGTAATTTCTTGGAAGGTTGTCAATCCCCCCCCCACCAAAACACCAAAAACCCAAAACTTTAATACTAGAAAAATAAAAATATAAAAATACAACAGAGTAGAATAGCAGCATATCATACAGGCTGCATAACAAACATAATATCCATGAAACTGCTATTATACAATATTGCTGATAGAATTCATATGTTGGCTGGAATCCTGTTGGGCAATTACAAATTCATGAACTAGAATTATGTATCCTTGACTATTTCATGTGCACAAGCTCTACATAGTCCCTAGTTTAGGAGACATGGAGGGACCACAAATGTCCTCCTTCCTCTCTCACTGGGCAGCAGACAGTATGATCAGAAAGCAGCTGGCTGACAGTCCTGGCCCACCTCATGCAAGCAATTGCCAGCACAAGGGTGAATTGTGACAGGGGCCTTGCTTCTACCTGTTGCAATGAAGATTGCTCATGGGAAAAGGTGGGAACTGCAGTTAGCTGCTTCCTGATAAACAGGGAAGCAGAACTCCATTGATTGCAGTAATTGCTGTCCAGTAAGTGGGAACTGAGGGGACTGGAACGGGAGTCATTGTGTAGCACTGGAACTAGTGTGCTTATGCACTGATAATTCTCCAACAGGATTCTGTTCACTGTTTATTAAATTACTTGTTCTCAGAAATCCTAATATAAATTACTATGCAGTCTTGGAAAAAGTGTGTGTGCATATAGTGTACTTGATGCATAAGTATCATTGGTCAGCTTCAATTTACTTGGTCTTATCTCACTCATTAATTTCTCTACGAGTGTCAGTGTCTATCCCTTGGTTATAGATTTTTTTTTAAAATGAGTTGATGTCCAGGTCATTGCCACTTCTAGTCAGTCTGCTGTCTAGCTGAACATATGTGAAGTTTGATGACATACTATCTCTCCCCAGTTCTCACTTGAGAGGTTAATAGAGCCACATCCAACAGCATTATTATTTGCTGGTTGGTAATTTTACTTATTCCCTGGAAACCTTTTGAACAAAATTCCTATATCACCACATATACTGCTATGTGCCTACATATTCACAAAGTCACCGAACTTGGGCATTCTGGTATTTGTATATATAACTTACTTTTAGTGGAGTTAAGCATCAGCAACATATTGGCTAGAATTCTGTATAGGATTTATTGCGTGAGAACCAGTATGGTGTAGTGGTTTGAGAACTGGACTACTACCCTGGAGACTGGAGTTCAGTTCCTCACTCATCCATGGAAACCCATTGGGTAACCTTGTGTGCATCATATACTCTCAGCCCCCAGAAAATGCCATGATAGGTTCACCTTAGGATCACCATAAGTTGGAAATGTCTTGAAGGCACACAAGAAGAAGAGGAAGAGGAAGAAGAAGAAGAAGAAGAACCACAGCTATGATACTAAACAGTGAAACTTCCCTGACCCACTCAATATCCACTTATTAGGAAGCAGCCATTACAATTTAAGTGAGTTTGTTCCCCATTGCTCAGAAATTTCATGCTGCTCTTTCCAATACCTCTCATGAGCAATCTCTGGCACAACAAACAGAAGAAAGACCCCTGTCACAATTCATCCTTGCCCCAGAGATTGCTCACATGAAGGTGGATGGGACCATATCCAGCTGCTTCCCAAGCAAAAGGGAACAGAGCCCCATTGATCAGCTGCTTCCCAGTAAGTGGGGATGAGAGACTTTCACCATCCCTATATAGCTGCTAAAATGGGGTCTACGTAGAGATCATGGATACATAACAGTCATGAGTGCATAACTGTAGGTTACCCATTAATAAGCGTCATGGATGTTTATAGTCATCATTTAAAGACATGCTCTCTATGTTTAGTTGAGACCAGGTTTAAAATGTCTGTATTCCATATTTTGCCTCATAAGGCTGAAGGTACCACTATCTTTTTCCTTCTCTTTTCAGACTAGTTTAATCCTTTGAGCATCATCACCCTGGATAGTCACAAGAATGCTATATATTTCAGCTGCCATATTTTTCTCTTCTTCTTTTTTTTTCTTTCAGTGTTAGAATCATAGACTGACTTGAGTTAAAGATTTCTGGCTTTGTTTTTACAATTTTGGGATTGTAAGATTAATAACATAAATCATTTGCTGTAATTGAAACCAGTTGGAGGTAACTCCTGACAATTGTTTTTTAATCTGCTCCCTTGTTTTCAGTATTGCCCCATTATACAGATCATTTATTCTCCCATTTGCTGAGTTCTGTTCTTTCACCAGTGCTAATGAATAGTGGGTGGCTTAAAATAGGACTTGAAGAAGAAGGCGTGAGAATAAGCTTTCTGTACCACTGTTTGTGTACCATATAAGTTGTCTTTTGAAAAGGGGTTTAAACTGGCATTATCTACCCAACTGTACTTGGTTCAACTTGACTGTTTTTTGCAGCTGAGTTTTTTTTCCTCCTTTCTCTATACAACACTTTTGTAACTATGCTTTTATTTAACAATTTTTTTTTAAAAAAACTGACTAACAGTTGCACCATTTCCTTCAATAAATTAATTCGATTGGAATTGAGGCTCAGTATTGGCTCAGTAGTGTGTGTGTGTGTAGTAGGCAAACAATTTTTATAATATATATATATATATATGATAAAATTTGTTTGCCTATATTTCAGTCTTTTAGAAATTCCTACTAGCACACCATGTGACTGTAAGGAATTGGGCCATCATAAACTGTTTCTATTTTAGGGACTTGAAGTAATTAATACATGAGCATTTCTTCTGAGAGGTATCTCCAATAATGCCATTATATCTGGATTTTCTATTCCCTCCTGTTGAGACAGCCTCTTTTGTGAAGAATGAGAAATTTTTGCAAATATTCTTCACAACCATGCTTTCAACAGCACACTTCTATGCCATAGTACAAACTGATCCAGAACAACAAAACGATAAAAAAATACTGAGCTAGAGTTATTTCTATGATTGAAGCAGTCCACGCAAGATTTCCAGTAGAGGCACCTATTGAGACAGGTGGGCTGGGATTGTGTCTAAGGAAAGAAGTCATATAACATTAATTTGCAAAAATCCAATATTGCTTGAATTTCAGATCCATTACTCCAAGGATGTTAATGGTGTCTGAGGACATAATTACCTGCATAAGACTTTTCTTCTGTCTCTGTATTTTTAACCTTTTGTGTATTATATATCTTCTGTGATCAATAGAATCCTAATTGGAATACATTAACAATGCTAACAGATGATAGTTACATTACACAGTTTTGGTTTTCTGACCACAATTTGATTGTAGCATGTACAATGTCCATTTGCAGTTTGATCAATTATATTTCCTTCTCCTCCTAGAGGCATGTAATGCAGTTAGGAATCAACTATGCACTTTTTTTTTTGTATGACCATCCTTATTAAAGAAATGCTCTATGTCTAAATGGATGTCTCCTGACCTCTTTCCCACTTCCACAGTAAATGTTCTTGAACAGACCACAGGTTGGGTATAGAACTATATGTTCTTTTGAGGACAAATTATCAATAAAAGGTTTTTAAAAGGAAGGTCACAACTGAGCAATCTGCACATAAAAAATGGCCTCTCTGAAAATGTGTGACAGGAGGAGTAATTTTTAGCTTAAAACCCACTTTACTCATAGACACTCAAAGTAGCTTGCAGGGAATGAAGTCTAACATTTGCAATACTCAGCTTTTTCAACAAACACATACAAAAACAGTCATCCAACATTTGCTTCTTTAGAAACAAAAGAATTGGCCCTTTAGATTCAGTTTCAGTTGTTTTCTCTGTCCAACCCCAGAACTAGACATGGTTCCTCTCCTGTGAAATGGCAAACGTCTGGGTGTCTGACAGACATTCTGCTAGGAAAAACTGTACTCATATGGGAGTGGATGTTTTTGGAAGTTAGAGTTTCCCAGGGTGTGAGCCCATTTTGGAAAATTCTATGAAAGCTAAAATTGTTAAGTATAAGCCATCTTTTAGCAGAGTAGCAGAAAAACCATGCCAAATTTCCATGTGGCTTCCCTGAACTGAAACTTACTAGGAAAACAAAACAAGGCAGGCAATTTCAGCTTACAAACTTAGAAAAGTTTACTAATGGCCTTCATATTTACATATGCATTGGGGAACCTACATCCTAACTAGCTAATAAATAGACCAGGTAAAATAGCAGCTTCCTTCTTAACTCACCACTTTCTTGATGAAGATGTGAAGCATGGTTGGAGAGAAGGAAGAAGCAAAAATGGAGATGAGAGAGAGGTCTTGGGAGGGGGATCTTTAATAAGACTGATGACCCTAGAAAATGTCCTGGGTCACTTGATCTGGTCATCTGAATACCAAAGATATTTAGAACCATGCTTTTAAATGACACAAGAGTAAATGGTGAGACTTTAGGTGAGAAGTGAGAAGGTTTTGGCATGCAAAAGAAAAAAAAAATACTATGCTATTTAAGTACCACTTGCCCTAGAACAAGGTGGGGGCAGGGAGAGAATGCTGGAATTTTTCCAACAGATATGAACCTCGACATTTTATAACACATGTCCATATGAAATGAAATCACATGATTTGATGAATAAATGACACAAAGAGAAGAGTTCCTCCTGTATTCACTGGCAGGTTTGCTGAGCTCTGAGATATCTTCTTCAAGGTCTTAGTGGCAGCCCTTTTCTGCTACTCTCTTGAAGCCTGTCCTATAAGGAGGAGAGTCCATATGTCTTGGGCCAGGGGTCCTTTCTCTGCTTTCAATGTTTCTCCTCAGGCTCCTCTCTTAGAGGCTGTCAACAATCAAGTACTCACTTTCTGTCATTGACGCATCTGTGGAATTGAGAAGATTCTTTCAACACCCAAGAAATGCTTCTGGATAAATGCAGAACACTGGATAAACGTGCTGTCAGGAGCGGAACAAGTATATTGGATTACTCTTGTAATAATATTGCTTCAACATCCTTGTGAGCCATCCTATTAACTGAGAACCCTGGTGAGAGCCTTTTCTGTTATTAGAAACTATGAATGCTAGTCACAGAAGTACACTCTTTTCTCTCCTTCTTCTCATCCCAATGTTTTAAATGGAGAACTTTGTAAGAACTACATCAGTGTTTAGAGTTACACACTGAAATCAAAATTGCTAATGAATATTCCAGAATATTTAGATTTAAATTTGGCCCACTATGGATTTGCATATTCTGTCTGAATCAGCCCAGCTCAGTTCTTGATTCATGATTTAATGGAATATGAAACACATCCATATTGTGCTGCATAGACACTACATAACAAAGCCGCTGTGAAGAAGAATTTAGAAAGGCATCTATAATACAATCTGGAACATAAGCAGCCACCATATGGAAGAATTTTAAGAGGCTGCTGTAACATAAGAACCCATCATAGCTAGCTAAATAACATCTCAGTGACAGCAAAATGCTTGCCAGCACCTAGAAGTTCTTTCTTTCATACTCTCATCATCTTGTATTCATACTTCTGGTGAGAGCAAATAGTATAACTGCTCACCAATATGAACACCCATGTTTGATTTTTATGAGCACAATAAATGTAAAAATCATGGCGCACTTTGACCAGGCTGCAATCTGAGTGTCCTGACATTCTCCTAGAATGTCAGAGAAGGGTAGTGGAAGCACCATCCTTTTTGGTGCCACATTCTGCTCACATTGATCACCAAAACTGGTGCTTCCTATTTGATTGACCATCATACTCAAAATGTCTTTCCTCTGATTTGAGGAAATCTTCGATCCACTAGTTCCAAGTAGGTGTAGAAAAGGACCAGAGAAAAGGGAACATAGAAGGGTGAAAGACACCACTCCATGAATGACTCAATAGAGGGAGTCTAATAGCTCCATTGCTTCCTATGCATACTGAAAATAGCCCATTCAGAGGCAAAATTGAGCAGAGCTTGAAAAGTAAATTTTTGGACTACAACTTCCAGTAGCCCATTGATTTGCTATGCTGCCTAAGAAATTCTGTAAACTGTAATCCAAAAAGTTACTATTCTAAGCTGTGAAACTAAAGTGTATATGTGGAGATGTATGTCATTCCTGTGTGACCCCATGAAAAGGTGGTTTTCTGATGCCACTCTCCCATTTATATGGCTGGCCAGCATAAATGTAATTAGTCACTTCAAGCAGCAGATCAAACACCAAACTCCCCTCAAGTACTGAGGAATCTGGTCAAAGGAGCAATATTTATTTATTTATTTATTTATTTATTTATTTATTTATTTATTTTGTTCAAACCATTGCCTGTTCAGCCATTCCTAATTTTAATTTGGAAGCAACCACAGTGTAAAAACAAAAATTAGGTCCACCAAAAACCAACCTGGAAACTGAAAAATATACAATATTTAAGAACCACCAACTGTAACTTAAGCATCACTTAAGGAAAATAAAGAATACATCATGTCTGTTGAGTTATGAAAATGATTAATATTGTAGGATTATTGCTGTACGATGTGTGGTTTTAGTAATTATTCTCATAGACACAAGGAAATGAAAATCTATTTTAGACAGGGTTATTGTTAACAATGAACAACATCATACCAGTTTCTATGTTTGTTTCTAGTTGTCCATTTATCACTGTTCTGGTTCTGCCACATAAAGCTCTCAATATGTCCAAGGAGGCAGTTCTGTGCACACTTAGGAGTAACCATTATGAATTATAGGCTATGCTATGGAACAAATATTCATTAGACTGTGTTTTGAGATATAAGAGCTTGTTGGCTGTAATGGATGAAATGTTAAAATGAGATTTGGGGCATCCAGGTTCAAGTCACAACAAAGCCACGGAACATACGGAATGGACTTTAGCCAGCTACTCTCTCGCAACTTTAACAGTCTCACAGGGTTCTTCTGAGCATAGAGTGGTAAAAAGGAGACCCATGCATTCCACCTTGATCTCATTGCACAAAAGGTACAATTTAAATCTGATCATAGAAATATATAAGGTAAAATAAAATGTATATGTGTGACTCTACATTGCACAGGTGAAACATGACATTAGGAAGAGAAGACCCATGAATTCTTCTTTGCTTTCATTGGAGAAAAGGCGGGATGTAAATGTAGATAATTGATGTACAACAATAAAGGTGTGTGTATACCACTCACTCATTTTATTTATTATCCTACCTTTTCTCAAAAAATGGGACTCACAATAAAAACAGGTATAAGTAAAACCACATATAGGCAAAACAGCTTGTGTGGAAAGATATAGTTCTTTAAATAACCTAGACCTGAGTCATAGAGATCTTTGTGTCAGAGGGGCTACTTCATGTGATTGAAATGTACTGGTAACACTTTATCTGCATAGTTTTGCAGTTTCTTGATGAAAGACAACTTCCTAGAACCAGATTGTATCCCCTTGGCCACTAAGTGTTTGGAAGCACGATGGTGATCTAAAAGGGTCATGGTTGCTCTTTCTCTACAGATGCAAAACTAGTTGAATGCTTTGCAAATTCTTTCCTCCCCTATAGTTCAATGGCCTTGTGCTGTGCTGTGAAGAAGTCTTTTGTGCGGGTAGTATTGTAGCATATCTTCTTGGATAGCAATTTAAAAATGCATGTGATTTCATAACTTATCTGACGCATTGCTCTAAGACACTACAAGAACAAAGCTGGCTTCCTTCCAGTTCACTTTTCCAAAGGCTCCTCCATGCTGAAAAATGAAATAGGTAAATCTTTGGTGCCTCACCATCCTATAGCACTAAGTGCTGGTAGAAATAATGAAGAAACATAGGGTGCTGGTGTCAAGATGCATAAACACTGGGAAGGATATTACAGGCAGAGGAAACAGCAATGTTTGGGAAATTCAAATGTGAGAATGTTATAACGGTGCAGTAGTTTTCAGAAGCAGAGCAGCATTTCAGAAAAGATAGCTTGAACATACAGTTTGGCACATTGCAGATTTGTTCTTTTTAGCTCACCATTGAGAAAATGGCATGGGACAACTGAGGCAGAAACATCCATTATAAAACTACTCAGCTGAAGCTTCACCAATGCTGAAGCAGCACCTATTCTTCTGTGGTCTTTGTAACCCATGGTTCAACAACTCCCCACTTGAGGTGACCTACCTAATGTGTGATTCACTGGACAGCTCTTGAAAAGGCAGGATTTGGGGTACTTGGCAGGGATGGAAGGAATGGGACATGGTCATATATTATCCTTTCTCTCATGGTGCAGCTATTTATATCTACCATATTTTTTAAAAAAATACATAAGAAGCACCATGAAGCCAGATCTATTTGTAGGGAGGGAAAATATATAAGAAAATATTCAGAAATGATAGGAAAACATTTTTTCAAGTTTTATGAAACTCCAAAGAGAAGAATCCTGGAATGATGAGAATCTTCAAAGTTTAAGAGTTACTCTGCACAAAATTCACACGCAGATGAATTGCACTGAAAATTGTATTTTCTTTGGGCAGGAATTAAGCTTTTCTGTAAGAAGTTTTTTCTATAATAATCTTTCTGGATAGATTATTTTTTCTGAGACAATATGGTTTTCTGTGCAAGACAACCACATGTAAATTTTGTGCAGAACAAGTCCTGAATAGTGAATAGGCTCCAAAAACTGCATGGCTTTGTAGTTTTTCTCTCAGCAGGAAGAAAAATTCCACTGAGAAGGAAATTAGTATCAACTTACATCCTTACTTATTTGTATAAAAACTGCACAAAGGAGATTCAAATGTTGTCCAAACAAACTGAATCTACAGCTGGCTAAAGGAACTAAGGTATAATGTGTACAATTCACTGAAAGGTTGCATCCAAACTGTACTTTTGAATTCTGTTTTAACCTTGTTAATTTTTATGTAAAATTGAGAGGAAACAGTAACAGCATTGAACAGCAAATCCATACTTCCTCTGAAAGAGCACTTAAATGATCAGATCATTTGATAATTGCTGCACTTGACCACTCTCAAATCTCCGCAGTGCTTTTTTTTTTATTGTACTTAAACGATAAATGGATAGGAACTGTTTCAATGTACAATTTATCTAATGACCAATTTAGAGGATGATATGAAGAACTTGCAATGGCCATTGATTTTTTAAAAAAATCATTTGTGGAGGAACATACACCTATCCTTACTTCTGCTTGATTTATCTTAATGGTTGCCAGAACGACCAATGTATTTCTCTGATGCTGTTCTTGATTTGTTGAGTTAGGGCCTTTCCGCACTACACTGTAATAGTGCTATTATTCCACTTTCAGCATCCTGTGGCTTTCGGGGGTTTGTAGTTTACTGAGGCCAAAGAGCTCGCTGGCTGAGAATTCTAAAGGCCCCTCTCTAAATTGCAAACGCCTGGATTCCATAGGAGGCTGAAAGTGGAATAATAGCACAGTAACAGTGTAGAGTGGAAAGGCCTTTAATCTACCTTTTTTCCAAGTGTCAGACAGAGGCCTTTTCCTCACCTTACCTTATCCTGTCATTCTCCGGTCATGATACCGGCAGCCCCTTTGGCAGGAAGGGAGCATGACGAGAATGCTCCCCTCTTCACCGGACCAGCTCCCTATGAAAAGGAGTGTGAGTGGCATGCCTCTTTCTTCTTTCTCATGCTGTGCTGGCCCCTCCACATGACAGGTAAGCGTGGGAGCATCATGCAATCAGGGGTCATTGATGGAGAGAATCTGTCAATGATTTACTCCATGATCATGCTGGCTGGTGATGGGGGAAAGACGGGAGCATGATGACACTCTTGTTCCTGTCCTATTCCCAGGTCTGCTCCTCTCCTGTCCCCATGTCGGGACACCATGTCCATGTGGAAAGGGCCAGAGAACAATCCACCATTTTCTCTTCTCCCCCATTGTTTCTATGATGTTCCACTGTCATCCTTCCCCCACTTGCAATATAACCAGGTATTTTCATATCCATCTTATGTGAATATACAGAATTCCAACCAACAGTGTTCTGTCTAAAATAAAAAGTTTTGGGTACCAAAAGATTAGACAATGCATTTGTGGGTCTCTGAGAACCACAGAACTTATTTCAAAGACTACCATGTAGGGGGAAATCAATGTATTACCACCAGCTGTGTGGGAACTATTGATAGCTGTTCTCATGCTTCTCATATACCATTTGCATCTGAGCTGCACATAGCTGAAACCCACAGAACAGTTTCTTGATGTTGTAACAGGTATGAGATCTTCCATGCTCCATCCAACAAACTTATTTGTATAAAATTTTCTTCCCCATGGATGTGGGTAAAGTGGTGGGTAAAAAATACATTTTGTTTTACAGTTACTAGGCCACAGGCTTTCCCTTTTTGTACTTCTAAAAAGTCAAGCCACTGTCAAGCCACCAATCTGCTGCTGGCAACTTGAAGTTCATCAGATGAAATGAAGAGAAAGAAATTCATAGGATCATATAATTAAAAGGAACCCCAAGGGCCATCTAGCCCAAATCTCTCTCCTTAGAGCAACCATCACTAAAGTACCCCTGAGAGTGGCCATCTAACCTGTTCTTTAAATGAGAGGTCACTACTTTCTGAAGGTAAATGTCTGTTGAACAACCCTCAGGAAGCCCTTTCTAATATTTAGTTGGAATCTCCTTTCCTACAATTTGAATCCATTGATTCAGGTCCTGTTGTGCCACATGATTATATAGTATGGTTCCTAGAGTAGCTGGGAATCACGAAAGATAGATCTCTGTCCCTACTTTCTCTCCATTTTAAAAATGATATTCAGTCTCAGCCAAGCTTGGGCTTGGAGTAGTGATTTGATTTCTAAAAAGGACAGGGCATTGGAATTGGGGGGGGGGTTACAGTCACTATCTTATAGCTGTAAATATTATCCCTCTCCCCATCTTTACCTCCTCTGATAATATTACCAATCCAACCTTCTATTGATGTTGCAGATATCCTTTCATACTACCATAGTGATATATTTCTTGTTACCCTGTGAATTGGGAGTCCCAGGAGGGGCGCCCAAACAACCAAACAAACCTAGCAAGATGGGGAAAATTAGCTGGAGCACTCTCTTGGCTAATGAGAGGCAGGGAGACGCAGCAGGATCTTTTACCCTATGTCTACAGCGTCAGGTCAGTGAGGAGGCAAATGGTTCAAATAACAATTAGATTTATTAAACAGTTATTAAAGAAAAGCACAAACACACTCCTAATTAGAAAAGGAAATAGAATTTCAAGGGGAATGGGTGATACACCACCTGTCCTGCAGTCCTGGGGAAGCCAATTGAAGAGGAAGAAACCCAGCGTGGTGGCCGAGGGGAATCTGCTGAATTGAGCGGCAGCAAGGCACAGTGAAGTTCAGACGATCCGGTGAGAGTTCCGAAGAGCTCTCAGAGCGGGGGATTTTTATAGGGGAAAGAACAACCATAGGCTAGTCTGGTCTTGGGTGAAAACAATACATTTTGGGTTGGAGACAAAGCCTCCGAAAGGTCAGAATTTGCATGATTGAGTTAAAAGTCCGAATTGACAATGGTATGGCTGGTATGTAGATGTGGCTAGCTTGGCAGTTAAGTACCTAGCTCGCCAGGGTGTCCTCTCAGGGCAGAGGATCTCTTTGTGGTAATGTGCATTTGTAATGAAGGTGTTTGTTTTGGGAGGTCCCCTAAAGCAGATCTGGCAATATCTGGCTTGGTTTGGTGAGAGCAGCAAGTAGTAGCCATGCCTAGCTTAGCGCTTGTTCGGCGGGCCTCAAAACACTTGGTTGGTGGCAGAGTAGGGCCGAATTGCGATATCAAAATGATATCTTTGGTTCACCAAAGGCCAGGCCAGGACACGGTGGTAACATTCTTCTTATCCTGGGTATTGTTTGCACTGTACATTTATAGCACTTTGATACCACTAGTTTGTCATAGCTCCATCCTATGGAATCCTGGGATTTGTAGTTTCATAAAGCATTTCGAATGATCTGTTAGAGACCTGTAGTAGCATATCAAACTTGAAATCTCAGGATTCTGTAGGAGGCATCCATGGCAGTTAAAGTGACATCAAAGTGCTATAATACTGCAGCATGAAAGAGACCCTCGTGTGGTACAGGTTCATTTAACTGATTCTTCTGCCCTTCTGCTCTTGATGATCTCCAACACTCTTTAAAAAAGAAACTTTCTCAAGTTTTTACAGACTATTTATGAATGAATTTTTGGAAAGTTGGAATCTTGTTGTTGTTGTGTGCCTTCAAATAGTTTCTTATTAATAGTGATTCTAAGATAAATCTATCACAGGGTTTTATGGAGTCTAAGAATGTGTGATACACTCAAAGTCACCCAATGGGTTTCCATGGCTGAGCAGGGAATCGAACCCTGTCTCCCAGGTCATAGTCCAATGCTCAAATTACTATACCCTGCTGGCTCTCTGGAAATTTCTTATCCAAACCCAAACCAAGCAAACACCACCCATCTCCAAATAGCCCAAAACACTGTGCAGTTTAATATAAAGAGAACCTGAGACTTCACTCACAGAGATAAGAAGTGAGAACGTTTTGGTAGTTTGAAGACAGCTGTGTACTGAGATTATGGAAAATGGAGTGCTTAGCCCATTGATTAATCACTTGAAAACTGCTCAGCTGAGTTGCTTGCAGCTCAAACCAGTGATTAGCAGCATCAATATGCATGTGAAAAAGCTCAGACACAAAACAAGAGGTTACAGTGACACAACAAGCTGACATCATGTGTGACTGCAAATGTCTTAGCTCACACGGCTCACTCTATGCCAATAGCCCAACCTGTTTCCAAATTCAAGAGAAAGGAACATTCTGTTTACGAATTAAAGATTTAAAAGGACTAGAATGAACTATAAGGGATTTTCAGTGTTACATGGTTTTTGGGCATCAGTTTACCTGGCTTTTGCCAAATTTATAGCTCACATTTTATATCAGTTTGAAGACTGAGAAAGGTCATGCTGCAGGGAGGAAAACCTCCTTAATTCTTTTCCTGAAAACATCCAGCTTGATCCTACAATATGTATTATAAAAGATACATGAGTGTTCATGGATTGTTCTCCTGTGCCTTCAAGTCATTTTCAACTTACAGAGACTCTATCATCGTATATTTGTTTTGGAGTGGGTATGTTTGTCTGGACAGGGGCCATTTCCGCACTAGCCTGTTATAGCGCTACGATTCCACTTTCAACCTCCTATGGAATGCTGGGGTTTCCAGTTTTGGGAGGGGCCAAGTGGCCCCTCCTGAAACTACAAGGGCAACTTAACTTTGATGACAGCAGGGTTAACGGTTAGCCTACAGGCTAAAAAGATCTGAAGAGCTAAGGAAATATTTTTGGTATGTTTTGAAATATGTTATTAAAGAAACCACTTATTTGACTACATGCCGTTTCTATATATAAAAATCTTGTAATCATTCTTTTTTCTTCTCTGCTGGTAGAATAAAGTTGATATTACTAATTATGTCTCATTTGAAGTTGCATTTTTCTGTTGTTAGAAAGTTCAGTATCTGCGCTGTTGAAACTGAGTTAATATTTCATAACTGCATTTCTTATTTCATATTTGCCCCACTTGTATATATTTTAAAATGTATATAAAACACTCTTTTTTAAAAAAAATCAAAAGTAGTGGTTTATGAAAAGAAATCATACCTAAAAACTTATCTGAGTTTCCAGGTGATTAAAAAGAATTGCTGTTGAATAGGGTCATGTTTCTCCACAGTGAGAAGGGTTATTAAAGCTTTTTGTGTTATCTCATTTTTGAGGATTTCTCACTTGTTTTTGGACAGGCTGGGGATAATGAACTAAAAACAATAAGTAACTAGCATTCTCAAAACTCATATCCCTTATCAGCGTTATATATTTCAAATGCAGCTTTTTTTTTTTTTTGCCTAAATCCAATTATTAGTCCCAGCTAGAGTGGATGTTTTGAATCAATGAGAACTTGGTAAGTCAACACATAGGAAAGTTCAATTGATTCAATGGGTCTGTTTTTGTTTGGGAATGACAATAGAATTTAGGCCAATAATATCTACATCTGTAATTACCGAGGGTAATACTTAATGAGAAACACTCCAAAATTCATATAAATGAAATCAGAAATTACATAACAAAAGAATACATTTAAAACAGATGTATCTAAAATAATAGGTACCTCAGTGAGATCTATGAATACATCAGAGATAAAACTACTTAAAAGCACATCATGCAAGTAGAAATAGGTAGAGGATAAAACATTCTTTGTCCAGAACTTTAAAAAAAACCCCATAATAATATAGGTTTCAGGAATTGGTCTCTGGGCATAGGTCTTTGGGGGTGGTGGGTACTTCTAAAAAGGATTATCTTGCCTTACATCATCCTGTGAGAGCTCTTGGAACAGGGTCATTAATGGTAGGAAATAGGAATTCAAGGTAGGAAAAAGTAGGTAGCATAAATAGAAGGAAAAAAGAAAGCAGGATAGAAAATAAGAATATACAGAGAAGGGCACTGCTTTTGTGATTGCTATCAGAATGCATGGTTCCTGTCATAAGTAGGCTTGTAGCATATTGGTATATGTCATGCAGTAGGTTTACGGGATACCCTTAACTGGATTCATGCTTGCATACTAGTAGCACTGGGATACCAGTGCTACAGTGTATCAATTACCGATTGCTGCTTGCAAGCATGAATCCAGTTAAGGTTTGAAGGTATCCCAAGGTGTCAAATGGGTAATCGCTACTGTGTTTGATATCACTTTATATACATTGAAGAGGGGAGAGATCAGAAGGGGGAATGCAAAACTAGCAAGAAGGTGTTATAGGAATGGACATGGCAATGATAAGGAGACAGAAACTTGTCATCCTTCCTAGGATGAAAGAAAAGTAGATCACAGAAGGGGTCTGGGAAAATCTGGTGCTGGTGGAGTGATATGACATTTTTAACTTTCACCAATCATTGCTATGTACACCTAAATTTGTATAAAAAAGTACAAGACCTGTAACCATCCAACACGTGGTAGTTGTAGTAACTTTTTAGGAAAGTTGCTGAGTTTCTTGTTTTGCTCCAAATAAATGCTTCAAACTATGAGTGCTGTTTGTGCATGCAAATTATCCAGCACATGACAGTTCAAAACCATCAATCAACTAATTCAAGAAAACAGAGCACATTTCTTTAATCCTCAACTAGGGATGAAAGGAATGTGAAAAAATATTTGCAAAATCTCTGAAAAATAGTGTTGAGTGTTGACGAGTGTTGAGAAATGTTGACAGAAGAATCTTGCTGATGAGAATTTTCACAGTTTAAGAGTTATTCTGTGCAAAATTTTCTCATGGCTGCTGTATGAAGAATACATTTTTTTTCTGTAGAAAATAACAATTCTATGCATAAATATTATTTCTTGGATAGAAAATGCTATTTCTTGTGCAGAAAATGCAGTAATCAGGGATTTATTCTGTTTAAAATTTACATAGATTTTTTTCCCCCCTGAATTTTCTGTGCAGGAAATTATAGTCCTGCACAAAGGTATTACTTTCTGTGCAGAGAATGCTGCGTTATATGCAGAAGATGCTGTTTCCTGTCCAAAAAACTGTGAATTTTGCAGAGAATGTGTCCCAAACTCCAAACAGGCTTAAAAAAACCTGCATGTTTTCCAAGGACTTTCTTGCTGCAAAAAGGATATTGCTCTCCAAGAGGAAACTTAGTGAAGAATTACATTCCTCAGCCTGTCTCATTACAATTTCTCCAGATATTGTGATCTGCAGGATTGTAATTGCCGTTGCCATCTCCATTTGGAAATAACATTAGATATCATTTTGATATCAATACTTTGGCTTTCTTCCACCACCCTTCTCCATGTGCTTGTGAGGACACCAAACAAGCTCGCAAGACAGGCACAGCCAATAATCGCCACAATATTCCACACAATACAGGCTGGCCAGAAATAGCTGTCCCAATGCTTCAGGAGACCTCAAGGCAAGTACCTTCATTACGTATGCACGCAACTCAAAAAGAACTCCCTGCCTCGAGCAGGCAGCTTGATTAGAAGTGTCCTCACCTGTCAAGCACTCTACGTTTGCATACTGTCCATTCCTTTGTCAATTCGAAACAAATTCAATCATGCTAAATTCTGACCTTTCGGAGGCTTTGTCTCCAGCTAAAAACTCATTGTTTTTCCTGAATGCAGGATGGCCTGTGGTCAAACCCCTGATTTGGTGAGCTTGTTCAGATCGCTCCTGACTTCTATCCCGCCCTGCTGCCACTTTGCTTGGCGAGCTGTCCCCTCAGTCCCACGTACTTAGACTCCACACCTCCAAACTTCAGCTGCAGACTGCCCGGGCTTCAGGACAGGTGTGGTATCACCCAAAATCAACAATCCCTCTTAAAATTCCCTCTGTCCCACTCACACCTTTATTTTCCCTAGTTCTCTGTGTGATTGTGTTGCATACACCATTTGTTTGTATTTTAATAAAAGATCACAATTATTGCTATAACCTGGTGTGCTTCTTGGCTCGGCCTGACCCCGTAGACATTGGGTAAAAGATTCCGCTGCGTTGCCCTGCCTCTCACATTGCTAGCTTGTGCTCTTGGCTAATTTCCCCATCTTTTGATATTTTGAGAGTGCACTTCGGTGTCCCTCCCGGGACCCCCAGAAAACAGGGTAACAGGATGACATATTCTGATACCAAATAACAAATTTATAGATTACTCTGATTACTCTGTTATCAACAAGGAAAACTGATTTATTATTAATACTGGAAATGCCCTTAGCTCAGAAATAAAATTCATTTAATGGAATACATTTCAAATTAGGCATTTATTCAGGGAATATCTAATCCAAACCATGATCAAATCTTTAGACACCAGTAACTGTATAGATGGTCTTATTTTGAAGCACTTTAAATTTAATACATTAGACTTCTGAGCACATAGATTTTGCCTCTTTTCTTTTGGAGGAAGATGTTGAACACTTTCTGTGCACAAAAATCTGGTGGACCAGCTAAGGAAAATGATTTGCTGCTTGTCTTCTTGATACTATCTCAGTGCAAATATGGGGAACTGTAGGATGAGCACAAAAGTTTGGAAGCTGTCTGTTATTTGCAGCTGCACTGCACAATGTAAATTATCCACTACAGACAACTATCTGACTTCTGCTTTCCGCTAGTAAGGTTTCTGGAAGCATCTTGATGGCTATGTGGGAAATTTGATGCAGATAGTTGGACTTTTAGTCAGATGAAGCAAGCTGATTCCTTGTCTTCTTACCTTTCAAGTGGATCATACTTCATACAAAAATTCAGGAGCAGATTATGTATTTGGAAGCTCTGTAGGGATTTCAATAAGAAGAGGGTACAATTGAGAGTGAAAGGTATGAAGTAAGACATTTCTAATAAAATATATATCAAAGTAATACATGGAAGTAATGCATGAGAGAGAGAAAATATTAAAACTTAATAGTGGGTGTCAACTGTAATATTTTAATTATTATGAGGTAAATGCCTGACATATGCAGTGGTTATGAATAATAATACATCCAGAAAATGAAGGAAGTGCCACAGTGGTGAGGTAAGAAGAATACTAACAAGTTTTCACACTTCAGGCCTATGGCTTGCTATCATAATTGGAAAAGTATGGAACTCAGTGATCCTGTTTGAGTTGTGAATGAGCCATATCTCTTTCTCTGCTATGATACATCATGGCAAGAGAAAATGCAAAAGGCCAAGGATCACTGATGTTCTGTTCCATGTCCTTCTTTGAAGACATGTTATCTTTTTTACTCTTACAGTTAGTGCACCTGAAAACCCAATGACACCTCTGCATCTCTCTGGATTATACATTGGGGTAGCAAGTAGCTCTGTTGCTAAGGTGAATCCACTTTTGGGTTTTGGCCTGCTCTTCCCACAGGTTATGTCAGATTGTATGTGAACATCCACATGCCAAATCATATTCTTGATTTGGCACTAGGGAAGAGTAGCTGCAGAAGGAGTGGTTGTAAAATTAAGTGAATTTACCAGCCCCTCAACATCGGATCCACTCACTGTCCCAAATTTTGCTACCATAAAGTAGCAACTGAAAGGGATATATTACAATAGAGTCACTGTGTGTGGGCAGAAAATTAGACCCGCTCTTCATTGCCACAGTCCTGATCCAGATGTTTTTCCCTACTGTGGCTGCACTTTATAACAAAAAAGGATGTTATCTGTAGAGATTAATGTGTTTTAAAGACAGGAGACTGGCAGAAGGAAAATTAGATGGCATATCACTTCAGCATGGTAATGGTTTCATACACAGGAATCCAATCCTGAGTTTTACAAATTAAACATTCAAAATTCTGGGTCTAGATGGAGAAATCTTGGTTTATCACACATTTGGATTTTTTTTTAATTCTCATTTCTGGTCTAGGATCTTTGATCATTTTCAGTTGAATATAATTCATTGGTGACTCTTGAGAAAAGCAGGGGACATGCAAGAATATGTAACCAATGCATAACATTCTTGGTAACTTTTCAAAAACCAGATTCCAAAGATGGATCGTGCACTACTCTCTGATGAGGTGTATTCCACTGTCGAACTGCTCTTATCATTAGGAAATTCTTCCTAATGTTTATGTGAAATCTCTCTCTCTCTCTCAATCTCTCTCTCTCTCTCTCTCTCTCTCTTTTTTTTTTTTTTGTAGTTTGAATCCACTGCTCTGTGTCCTGGTCTCTGCAGCAACCGGAAACAACCTTGCCCCATTTTTTTCATATGACATTCCTTCACATATACATCAATGATATACCCCATGATTGCACCAAATGGCAACACAAGAAGGGTGGGACTGCGATGACCCAAGACCAGAGAACTCAAGGAATTAATAGGTAGAACACATACAGCGATACTTGAAGCAGCTTGCATACCCCATTTCTGTATCTAATTTCAGTCTCCACACATTATTCCCAGTAGCTCAAGAGGACTTAATCCAGGAAGAGAAACACATAAATACAAACAAGATTCCTTCATGGATTAAGAGTTCCCTTTACAGATCAAAAACATTACCATAGGAGTTCTATTTGTACAGCAAATAAGGCACACAGTTTTTCAGTTCCTTTCTTTAGGCTTGGGGTAAGGGAAGTTCACCTTAGGGTGATATGTGCCACTAAATCTCATTTCTGTGGTCCCAGTATAATTTTGAAAACTTTGGCCATTTCTGCACTGCACTGTTATAGTGCTATTATTCCACTTTCAACATCCTATGGAATCCTGGAGTTTGCAGTTTAGGGAGGGGCATTTAGAATTCTCAGCCAGAGAGGTCTTTGGAAATAGCCTTTATTTTTCACACCAACATGACATGCTTGTAAACATGGCAGTTCTGTTCTCCTCTTTGAATTCCTCCAAACTCCACATTCTTTTTATGGCCAAAAATGGGAAACAATAATGATACCAGTGTGCTATGATGTACCAATGCAGCCCAGGGGTGGTGGTGGTAACTTTCCTCCACGTACTTGTTGACTTCCGCTTTAGGCACCCATCTAGTCCTTTGTTTTACTATAACTTTGAAAACAGATGAAATTTTACCTTAAATTGTAACACCTCTGAATTACAAGCATTTGAATTCAACACACTGAGTTCCAAATTGAAGTATCTGTATTATCGAGTTCTAATATATAAATCAGAATCTTAAATTCAAGTGCGTCCCCCTCTCCTTTTTTTGACTGCATTACTGAGAGATACTCTGTTAAAAAATCCAGCCCTGAGCTTCAGTGAATCAAGAACCACAGCATTACTTAATCAGTCCTAACTTTTCACTTTAACATGCTGTTCACATCCTCCATGCATCCCTCTGGCTGTTAGCAATACAAAGCAGCAACCTACAGGGAACTTAGATGACATTTCAAACACAGAATATATTCAATTTAAGAAACATTTTAGTGATTGCTTTGATTGCTGCAAGCCCTTTCAATGAGATCACAGCTGGATTTACAGTAGTAACAAGAGGAAAGCAGGCTTTCGGTATCAGTATCAACTCTATGCTCTGGTTCCCATGAATCAAAAGCTCACCTCCTGACAGTAGGCCCACGTCTTGAGAATTCTTGAGTAAATAAATTGAATTTTTTACACTAGCTCTTAATACTACTTAGTGGAAATCAGTACAAGTCCACTGTTGACAGCAATAGTAGGGTACCAATATAAATTGCTCTCTTTGAGTTAGACTGCAAGCATGAAGATGTTCCATAGGAACATGGGAAAAGTTGCAGTACATGAAATTGGGCACAGAATTTGGTTTGTATGTAGTCTGAAAATGTTATTTCAGTCATGGTTTTGTGATATAGATAAAATTGAACTTAGAAGTTATGAAATGTCAGTTATTTTGTCACACAATATCAATTTCTTAACAACTTGCTTGTTTAGAATATAGCACCAGAACATCTAACAGGACTCAGGTTGGGGGACATAAAACCAACAAAATATTAGACAACTATTTGCTTTTGTGACTACTTCCATTCTCTCCATAGGGAGTGGAATATCATACTTTCTGTCTCTATGGTTTGCCAATGAGGCACAACCAAGAATTATCATTCACAACAGCTTGTTTTTCCCAAATAGATGTTACTGCTGTTGTTTTTGTTCTTGTGTGCCTTCAAGTCATTTCTGACTTACGGTGTTCTGAGGTAAATCTATCATGGGGTTTTCTGGGACTGAGGCTATGTGATGCACCAGTGAGTTTCCATGGCCAAGCGGCGAATTGAACCCTGGTGTCCAGGATCAAAGCCCAACCCTCAAACCACTACACCATGCTGGCTCTTCCAAATAATTACACAGCTCAAGAATCCAGCCTTTCCATGCTTTATTTATTCATGGGTTCAGGGGGATGATAAAGCCTGACAAGCTTTGCCAACAGAACTAGCAGTCTTTTGATTGCACCAAGGTCAACTGTCTGAAGGAGGGCAAGTGTGTGCTCGACTAAGCTCCCTCCCATTCTCCAGTCTCAGCATACCAAATCTAGTGAGGAGGATAAGTCTATGCAGATTTGGGCTCTTGAGAGACACTTAACAGAAATGACCCAGATTGGGGCCTCTAGCTCTTTCCCAGGGTTGGTTGGACCAACTCCCTCCTGATTAAACTGCCAAGTCTTTTCAGGTATGGTAGATTAGCCTAAGACAGCAGCCTCCCCTAACTCTCTAGAATTTCTCAGGAAAGTGAAAGAGCTAGGATGTCTGTGGCTCATGAGGTTAGAAGCCAAACCCTGAGAGATGATCTTGCTCCTCTTTTTTACGCACTTCAACCACAAGCAAATTTTGCACAGAATAAGCCCCTAACTACAGCACTTTTGGGGCAGGATAGTAATATTCTGCGCTGAAAATTCATTTTCCAGCACAGTGAACTCTGTTTTATTCACAAAACAACCACTTGTACATTTTGTGCAGAACAAGTCCCAAACTGTGAAGATTCTCATTAGTCCAAGATTCTTCTGGATAGGATTTCCAATAGGAAAAAAAAAAGTTTTTTCTCCTCACATGGTATCAAGTTGCTAAATATGTGTGATGGTTGGCAGTCTGGAGTTAGACTGGCAGCAGTCCAATCAGTACCCTCAGTCTATGCTTAAAATCCAAAGAACTAGTAAGTCTATAGGAACAATAGGTAATAGGTAAAAAAAATAGGTTTTTTAAGAAAGCTATCCAACTGAAAGCAAGAATGATTTCAAACAAAGAACTAGAAAGTCTATAGGAACAATAGGTAATAGGTAAAAAAAATAGTTTTTTTCAGAAAGCAATCCAACTGAAAGCAAGAATGATTTCAACCAAGTTAGAAATATTTCCAATGCAACAATGAGAAGAAAAGTACTGAATTCTAAATATGTAGAAGAACCTGCAATACCATCTGCATTGGCAAGATGTCTCAGAGAATTTTGCTTCTGATAAATATAGTAAATAAATAAAGATAAAAGCATATACAAACACATAAATAAATCATACAAACAGTTATTGTTAGAATAAAACTAAGCTATCCCTAAAATTAAAACCATTTGAAACAAATCGATTAAAGAGACAAAGGGGAAAAAAATGAAAGTCAAGTGAAACAGGACATTGTTAAAGCCCTTAGAGTCACTTCCTAAAAGCTTGTCAAAATAGAAAATTTATCACTTTGTGATAGAAGGACAAGGAGAAGCCATCCTGGCCTCCCTAGAGAAGATGTTTGAAAGCCTGGGAGCAGCTACCAAGAAGGCATTTTCCTGTGTTCACCAGCAGATATGACTTGTAAAGGTTGTGGGACAGAAAGAATGACATTTTTAGGAGATCTTAAAGAACCTGCAAAAACTTTTATGAGAAGATATGGATTCCAGATAGTCTGGACCCAAACCACATGATTCAAATGCTAGTGGCTTTCCCAAAGAAAGGGCTGCAACTCTTTAACACAGCATATGCTTTGCAGGAAAATGGCTCAGGGTTTAATCTCTCCAAATCCAGGGAAGGATTCTTGTCTCAAAGTCTGGAAAGCTAGTTCTGCTCAGTGTAATCAGTAATGAGATGGAAGATTTTATGTGAGGTAGTTCACTAAATTCCTAACAGACTAATCTCGGCATGTCAATCTGGTTGTCACCGAGCAGGAATGAAATTTCCACTAATCTTCTTTTTGAAGGAAGCAACAGGTAATATTAGCAATTTTCTTCTTGTTGTAAGAAAGTCTTTTTGAAAAAAAAAATACACAGGGTTTTTGAAGGCTATTCACAATTCAAGACTTATTCTGCACAAAATTTGCACATGGTAGTCTTGTGATAGAACAAGATTATTACTTCTTTGCAGAAAATGTTGTTTTCTATAAAAATCAACCATGTGCACATTTTACACAGAATAAGTTCTAAATTACATTATTTTCTGTGCAGAAAATAGTATTGTCACATAAAAATATTATTTTCTGTCCAGAAAATGCAGTTTCCTGAAAACTCAGTTTTATGCACACACACACACAGAGAGAAAAAAAAACACTTGTGAATTTTGTACAGAATATGTACAATTTAACATGCTATTCAGTCCAGGAGTCTTCTTGTCAGAGTTTCCCAACATGTGAAAAACAAGTTTGATCTTTAAAAAACAAAACAAAACCCTGAATACTCTTTCTATCTGTTTTACCCATTGAAACATGCAGAATGTAGAAAAAAGTACTGTATCATGAAACTGGTGGATTTATTTAAAAATGTATTAGACTGATGGAGTGTCTTTTGCATGTTATCCAAAATAGACTAGAAAAGGAGGTAATATCCATGTTGAGTGGTGATACTTAGCAAAGGATCACTATGCATAAACACCCTGTGGATGTAGCCTATTTTGATTTCAGCAAGTCGGTGAGATCCTCCATGATATTCTTGTTGACAAGATGTTAAAATGTGACCTAGTTAATTTTACTGTCAGGTGAATTTGTAGCTGGTTAAAGAACTGATTCAGGCATACTCACTAAAATGACAAGTGAAGTTCCATTCTTTCATTTACCTTTTACAAAGTGTTGCACTGAAAGTGTAGAGGGGATGCTTATTAAATTTGCAAATGATACCAAGCTGTGAGGAGTAGTTGATACCTCAGAAGACAATATCAGGATTCAAGATGACCTTTACAGACTGGAGAACTGGGTCAAAGCAAGCAAAATGAATTTCAAAAGGGATTAATGTAACATTCTATAATTAGGCATGAATAATCATGCACAGAAATATAGTAAGGGTGACACTTGGCATGGCAGTCATGTGTATGAAACAGATTTAGGATTGTCAATAGGCTATCAGATGAACATGATGTCAAAAAATGCTACTGAGGTTCTAGGCTGCATCAGTGGAAGTGCAGTATCCAGATCAAAGGAAGTAATATTATCTTGATGCTTTTATGCCTTGGTCAGACGTCACTTGGAATACTGTCTCCATTTCCGGGCACCACACTTTTATGATATATAAACAAGCTGGTATGCTTCCAAAGAAGAGTAACAAATAACATCACAGGTCTAAGAAGCAAGCCCTAAGGAGAATGACTTAGAAAGTTTGGTATGCTTAACCTCAAAGAAAGAAGACTGAGAGACAATGAAAGAGGGAAAAATTTAAAAAAAAAACACGTGGAAGATGAAGCAAGCCTGCCTTTTGCTGCTTCAGTTGTTATGACCAGAACATTCCAGAAACAACCTTCTGACTATTTTTTTTAAAAGCCTTCCTGATGTTAACAGCTGTTTAACAGTTGAAAACCCTACCATCAAAGATGGAGGACTTTTATTAGCTGGAGGTTTTTAAATAGAGAATGGACAGCCATCTGTCAGAGATGCTTTAGCTCTGTATATCCTGAACTGGTGGGAACTGGATGTGACCTTTAGGACCACTTCAACAATAAATTCTATGATTATTTATGTAGCGCTTGAGGTGAACACATCTCATACTAAATAAGATTATTGGTTAATTTAGCCATATATTTTAACTCAGTGGTTTTCATACCTGTGGTCAAAGATTCTGGGAGAAGAAATCCAAAATATTTGGAGGGTAAAACACTGAACATCATTGCTGTGGCTGACAATGTCTGTCTAAATTCTTAGGTGAGTTTTTTTTTAAACCTTGAACATGGTTTCCTGAAGTGATCCTGAATTGAAGGGCAAATTTTCTCCTCTCTGATTTATTTTTAGAGTTCTGTTCCAGAACTACTATTTCATTAATGCACTACAGAGATATTATTCTATTTAAAAAAATAAAGAAGAGGGAAAAGAAGAGGGAGCATATTTTTCCAAAAATTCTCAGAAGTAAAAAGAAATTCACTTGAGCCTGAGAATAAAATGTTGCAGCTGCTGGTGGGAATTGATCAGAGACAGTCCAGGTCTACAGAAATGGCATCTGGAATTTTTTTATTTTACACCCCCCCCCCCAAAAAAAAAAACCCAAACCCTACAGCAACAAATATCACAATGTCCTAACACGTTTGATCTATCTGGAAGAGCCCTGAATTTCAATGCTGGAGAAGGAGTGATTAATTTTAATGAGATATCCTTGAAAAACAGAGTTTAGACTGTGTTGTTTTCAAAATAACTGCAGAAATGGTTGGAAATCAATTTGAGACAAGAACATGTATATGTGTCCCTTACTTATGGGAATGTCTCTTTATAGGTATGGTGGGCTTTGGTATTTACTTTTTCTCTCTGCAGTGCCCAAAAGCTACCTCCCTGAGTTCCTATAAATCCCCAAAGCTGTCCTGCATGGCATGGCCATTTGTGTTTTATGATGAGAGCTGTGCACTGGGTTTACTGGTTTGGGGAAAAGCTCTCCCAGGCACCAACGGGCTGTTTTAAAAAGGACAATTGACCAGAGTAGTTCCAAAAGCAAAGAAAGAAAAAGAAAACAGGTTGAAGATAAGCTGACTTTGAAACACAAACAATTATTTCTTTATTAAAAGACAGAAAAACATAGCAGTAGGACCCAAAAGAACTATCCGTTTTCAATATAATTTGTTTCTCAGAAGAAAAAGGAAGGAGAATGGCACAGGTGCTTAAAAACCCTACTCTTGACCAAAGGAAGGTGGCTAAAGGTGTGCAGTTAAGCTTACAGGACTGCAGATTGGCACACACATGGATTCTCCCACCCTCCAATGGGAGAAAGAGTCCACTTGGCTAGAAGGCTGAAGGTCAGGAGAGCAGTTTCTTCTCTTGTGGGTCTTCTTGTGGTTCTCCCAAGCTTTTTTTGGTCTGTCTCCATAAAGTCTCCCATCTAGCATTCTTCCAGGTTCCTTCTTTTCAACCTATTTTTTTATTTGGGGTGCAGGTGTTCAAGTCTGTGTCTGCAATCAGGTTCTTTTCTTCTCTTAGGGCAAGCACTAGCTCTCCAAGTCTGTGTGTTTGTATTTAACTCTTTCTAAACTTGGTGGCTGTCACCTGGATTCAAGGGAATGCCTTCTGGAAGAGGCCAATATGACCTTACTGTTATTCTCTGGAGGTTCAAAAGTTTAGGTTTGAATATGATCTCTGCTCACTACCCTCTGGGTACTGAGAAAGACTATTAAGTAGTCTGGGGAGATGCAAACAATAGAATTTGCATACATAGGACAAAGCTAGTCTGACAGAGCCATTTGTTCTCTTTCAAATTTGGATGGGATTTCCCAACATCTTGGGATTTTAATTCTGCCATACTCGTTCTTCGTCTCACTATAGGAAAGTAGTCAGCCTCTTATACAATCCTTCCTACTTGCCACAAACCACAGAATGGTCATGTGAAGTGATTTCAAGGGTTTTAAAATAAGGCCATTTCCACCCTACACAGTTATAGTGCTATTATTCCACTTTCAACATCATGTGGAATTCTGGGGTTTGTAGTTTACTCAGTCCAAAGAGCTTTCTGGCTGAGAATTCTAAATGCCCCTCCCTAAACTGCAAATCCCTGGATTCCATAGGATGTAGAAAATGGAATAATAGCACTACAGCAATATAGTGCAGAAAGGTCCTCAGTCAGGGAAGGGCATATGTCTCAGAGTGGCATATGTCCGTATGCTGATATTTATACTAGCCTGGGAAAATGTTGAACTGAGTGGACTTCTATGATAGGAGGCTTGATCAAATCAATACAAATCATCATCATCATCATCTCCATCTCAAAGTGATCAGGTCACTTGGAATTTGAGGGCAGGTAGAAGAGATGGCCTTCGTACTATAATATCACAATAATTCCACGAATAGTCCCCATTTCCTTGAATAAGGTGTCATAAGATGTTCATTTAGAAATATAGGGAAAATTCTTTATTGGTAACACTCACTTGGAACATCTGTACTTGCATTCAAATAGGGAATTGAGTCAATTTATTCACAGCAAGGTCCTTTCTTTTTTTGTTAAAGTTAATACTTTATCTTGTAATTTTCTTATTCATTCCTTTTTTACTTTTAGGCTATTTAATGGGTTTTTGATAATAATTAACCTTTTAAACCTTTTTATTCTTTCTTCTGAATTCCAACTAATGAAAATCCCCAAGTTGCAGCTTGTAATCTGGAATTATCCTTCTCTTTCTAAATTGTTGGTTTCCTGTTTTTCACGTCTCAATCCAATTATTCAAATGACAGTCAAACGTCCTTTATCTTCAGCTATCATTCAGACATCAGCCTTGTTGTCAGCATCTTCAATGCTGGGAATAATTACACTGCTTCTTCAAATAACTACCCTTGAACTCCTGCAGTTTGGTACATTATAAACTGCTGGGACATGTTATTTATTTATTTAATCTAAATTTAAATTGACAGATGAACCTATTTTTAAAAGGTGCAGGATGAATAACAGTGAAATGCTTGGAACATTTCATATTAGAAGAAAGTATATAAGTGTACAATATTTCAACATTATTTATGTTTTGTTGAATGGCATCTCACTTCCATTATTTGTAAACTAGTGCTAGACTGTTAGCTATGGGGTCACATGGGCAAGGGAACATATGGCTCTCCAAATGTTGGCCTGCAGCTCTCAGTCATGCTAGCCCAGATAGCCAATGGCAAAGATAATGGAAGTTGTAGTCTAAAAGCATCTGGATGGTCAGAGCATCGCATGTTTCCTAGAGGGCCACATATTCAATATTTAGAGGTTCATACTTTCAAACCATACCACATGACATACCACACGACCCTGAAGACAAATGATCTCATCATATTGGAACTTAAGCAGGGTCATATCTGGTTATTATTTGGGACTAGAAACCACAAGGAACACCACATAAAGGAATCCCCAGGTAACGCTATGAAGGAATCCTGCTTGGAACCCTCATAGAGATGTTGCCACTCACAGCTGGCAATAAAGTTCTAGATTGACCAGTGATCAAACTCAGCATAAGGCAGTTTCTTTGCTTCTTATGGTTCCCACCCCACCCCACCAAGAATCAATCAAATGCCTGATGCTTCAATACTAGAATGAATAACCTTCAACTGCCATATAACAAGTGGATAACAAATTGTACTCACTGGTCAACATCTGGTTGACTCATCTTTTCCAATCCCTTCCCCATTTATATCAATGTTCCCCTTTTCATTTTATTTCAAGAATATTTTACTTCCATTGTTTTAAAATTTGGTTATAAAGACCCCTCTCATTTCAGCAAATGGACCAAATCCTGGATCCCAGATTAAATTACACAGATTTTGGTTAATCTAAAGAAGTCCCAGACTGGATTAGTTTGATTTGGTTCTATCTATCTATCTATCTATCTATCTATCTATCTATCTATCTTTCTATCTATCTATTATATTTGTATGCCACCTTTCTCCTGGCATGGAACCCAGGATGGCTTCCATCAACAAATTAAAACAGCAAAACATTTAAAAACAATTAAAAAAATTAAAAAAACATATAAAATCATAAAAATCTAAAACAATATTCCACTAAAACAAGTTACTAAATAAAGCCCCCCAGCTTACATGAAATCCTGTTCAGAAAGAAATGTTTTCACGTGCCAGTGGAAGTTAAACAGAGAGGGGGCCCACCCAGCCTCCTATGGAAGAGCGTTCCACAGGCTGGGAACAGCCTCCAAGAAGGCTCTCTCTCATGTGCTCACCAGGTATGCCTGGGATGGTAGTGGGACTGAGAGAAAGCCTTCCCTAGCAGATCTTAAGGCTCTGGCTGGTTTGTACAAGGAGATACAGTCTTTCAGACAGCCTGAACTGAAGCCATCATTCCTAGAGAGGAATGACATAGTCCAAAGCAGTTAAGAGATTCAAACATAAAAAAAAATACTGCTTATGGGAACTGATTGTGTTAAGTCACTGAAATTACATACAATAATTAATTGTCTTCTGTACCCCTTTATTCATTTACTAGGTTTAGCTATTAGGAACAGGTGGTTGAAAGAACTATGGTGCAGATTTGTATGTTTTTTTATTGTCAACTGAATTTGGTCTCTCTGGCTCTCTTTCATCTCTCTGACATTTTCATTTCCTAACTCTTTGTCCTAGCATAATACTCTGCTAAATCCTATGGCATTTCCCCCCTGCATTGTTACAGTGCTATTATTCCACTTTCAACATACTGTGGAATTCTGGGATTTGTAGTTTACTGAGGCCAAAGAGCTCTCTGGCTGAGAATTCCAAAGGCCCCTCCTTAAACTCTAAACCTTAGAATTCCACAGGATGTTGAAAGTGGAATCATAGCACTGTAACACTGTAGAGTAATAATAGTGTAGGTAGTGGAATAATAGCACTATAACAATGTAGTGCAGAACTGGCCTTAGTAATCTGCTTATTATGTGCCAGAGCTTGTTTGCTATTATATTATATATTATAATGTTTGTTATCATATTTTTTCTTATTAAATTATCTATTCAATTCATACTGTGAAGCTTAACAAACATTATCATTTTATTGCTAGACAAAAAAAAAATGTTTCTGCTAAACTCAGTTCTTTCATATTGGTTTGTTACTGGCCAGATTATTTAGCTGTGCCCTGGTCATATGACTTTAAAAGTGCAGAATTCACTCAAAGGTCTCATACAGAGGGCAAAAAATATGGTGTCAGATTTAACCCAGGCAATTAGAACTCTGTAGATGTATATGTCAGCAGAAAAATGGTTACAATATGTGTCAGACTGGGAAGAATGGCGGATGCTCTGGAATATAAACAAGATAAGGAAAATACTTGCACCCTTAAAACATTTGTGTCTGTAGTCAAGAAGGAGGGGGCAATAGTAATTTAGAAAGAAGACAGATTATGATATGTACCAAAGCTGGGACAGTCAGGATAGGAAAAACATCTACCTTATCCCAAACATCTATGTCAATGGGTTTTCTGGGCTCAGAACACCAAAGGTCACCCAGTGAGTTTCCATGACTGAGTGGGGAATTGAACCCTGGTCTCCAGTGTCATAGTCAATACTCAAGCCACTACACAGTGCTGGCTCTGCCAAGTATAATTCTACTCCTCCCTCCCTTCCTCCTCATGCTCTTTTATTCTTATCTTGATGATAGACTAGGGAGTGGCCAGGGAGTATCTGTATTCTGCATTGATTAGATCTCATTTGGAATACTGTGTCCAGTTCTGGGCACCTCAATTCAAGAAGGATGTCAACAAGCCGGAGCGTGTCCAGAGGAAGGCGACCAAAATGGTGAAAGGTCTGGAAGCCATGCCCTATGAGGAACAGCTTAGAAAGCTGGGTATGTTTAGTCTGCAGGAGAGAAGGTTAAGAGGGGACATGATAGCCATGTTTAAATATTTGAAAGGATGTCATGTTGAGGAGGGAATGAGCTTGTTTTCCTCTGTTCCAGAGACTAAGACAAGGAGCAATGGATTCAAGTTGCATGAAAAGAAAATTCCACCTGAACCTCAGGAAGAGCTTCCTGATGATCTGAGCTGTCTGGCAGTGGAATATGCTGCCTTGGAGTGTGGTGAAGTCTCCTTTATTGGAGATTTTTAAGCAGAGACTTGATGGTCATCTGTTGGGAATGCTTTGATGAGTGTTCCTGCATAGCAGGGGGTTGGACTGGATGGCCCCTGTGGTCTCTTCCAACTCTATGATTCTATGATAGTTTCCTGGAGCCAGATGTACAAGCATAATAGGTCCAGGACAATACTTATTTTTCTGTGAGTCTGACTGTAGGACAGCCAGACATTGCTTGGTTAAACCCACTCCCATTCTCCCCTGGCCACTAAATGGCTGGAGTGGGTAACCTGTCTACAAAATGTTAAGTACACAGCCCAGAAGGTTGCTGTGGGTGAAGGTGCTAAATTCCTCCATCGATTACAAGCAACAGCAGCGGAAACAACAACAATAGACACAGCAACAATGAACAGGATTTCCTTTGTGTCTGCACACGTCACCAACAGAATGCCAGCCTTCATCTTTATGGCAACACTGTGGAGTAGGTCATGGCCAAGGTTACTGGATTCACAGCTCAATGCAGACATCATTCTGGATCAACCAAGTCCCAGACCAACACCCTAACCATGGCATGCATGAGCACACACCACAGCATTTAGGTAGTGTATTATTGAGAATACTAGACTCAGATGTCTGTTTATCAGTTATTAATGCTTTGTTGCCAATTCTTGACTACAAACTGAAATACACATGCTTTGATTTTAATTCTTCTTCATTCCATTCTTTAGTTCTTTCCACTTCTATGTGCCATTCCAAACTGGAGACATTCATATCTGTCATGATTAAGTAGGATTTTTGCTATGCTTTGACAGCATTCAATTACCACCTGAAATTTTTGAAGATAATGGTTGCTGTCAAATTTAAACGATTTATCTTTTGGTATTTTGTAAGCCAGATTCTTCCTGGAGGTAAAATAGTGCAACCAATATATATGCAGAGGTTTATGCCAAGTAACCAGTCTGGCCCTTAGATAGAACAAATATTAAGAATCCACCCTAGATATTTACATCCCATACTTCAGCTGCCAAACATTTCCACGGTGTATTCAACAGTGCTCCTAAGATTGCTGCCTTCAATTTTTATTTTTGGAACTTAATCACTAGAAATGTTTGTTGGATGCTTCAGCAGCTCACTGTTCTCACAGAAAAGGATGTTGTTGTGAGTTTTTTGTTGCAGGATCACATTGCTATTTGGAATGACAGAATTTCCACACCTTCAGTCTGTTATCATTCCTCTGGTTACTTCTCTTCTGGGTTATACTTCTTGTTAGTTCTCAAAGAATTTCTGAAAACATTACTGACAGTTCTAGTCTGGAGATAAGACTGAGTAATTGTCTCCAAATTGAGGGAGAGATTTGGATGAAACATTCCTAATGAATCAGCCATTAAGGCAGAATTATAGTCTTAAAGAATCCTGGAAAGAATGTGAAATGTCATGGGAGAGGGGGAGAAACACAAGCAGATCACCAAAAGTGCAATCCATTGGGAAACCCGGATCAAATGTCAGTTTTGCCACAAGTCTAAGGTGGTATATAGTCTGTGTTGGTGCCACAGCTGAAAGGCTGAAAGCATCATAGATGAGAATGAGATATATGGGGGAAAAATATTCTGGAGAAGACGAATCACTTAGGACTTTGAGGGTAACCCAAGCACTTTGATTTCAGCAGCAAAGGATGAAGCACTGAAACTCAGACTGAACTGTAGTGGAGTCATATGATGTTTTGCTTTTTCTTCCCCTAGGAAGGGATGCACTTAATTTTATCAGTCCAAGGTTCAGGAAATTATGGACCCTATTGCAACCAAAACATGCAAAAGTTGTGCTGTATCAAGGAAGAAGCAAACCACAGATTACATCTTAACAGAAATGGATGTAGTTAGAAGGGGACTCATCGGCCATTGTATCCAACCGTGTTCAATGTAGGATCTTCAGAACTGTCACCAGAAAGTAGCTGTCCAGGCTTTCCTTATAAATGTCCAGAGAAGCATACCCCACCACTAGGTAATTTCTTCTTGAATTGTTCTAATTGTCAAGAAATTCCTTCTAATAGTCAATAAAAATCTACCCTCCTGTAACTTCAGACCATTGGATCTGATCTAGCTCTTGGTAGCAGCAAAAAAAACCAACAACCCCAAAACACTTGCCCCTTCCTCTCTGTGACAGCCCTTGAGATATTTGAAGAGTGCAATCATGTCAAATTTCAGTCCTCTCTTCACCAAGCTGGATAAGCTGAGCTCTTTCAACCTTTCCTCATATGTTTTGTTCTCCATACCAGTTATCATCCTCATTAACCTTTTTTCAACTTGCTACAACCTGTCTGTATGCTTCTTAAAATGAGGGCTTCAGAACTGAATGCAGTATTTGATGTGAGGGCAGAACAGCACAGAAGACAGTGGAACCATTGCTCCCCTCAATTTGGAAACTAAGCTTCTGTTGTTGTTGTTGTTGTTGTTGTTGTTGTTTTTATGTGCCTTCAAGTCATTTCCAACTTATAGGGACCCTAAGGCATCTATTAATACAGGCTAAAATAGCATTTTTCTCCTTGCTGCAGCATCACACTGCCGACGCATGTTCAACTTAAGATCAACAATAATCCCAGCATCCTTTTCACATGTAGTACTGCTGAGCCATGTATCCCCTATCTTATACCTGCACATTTGTCTTTTGTAACCTAAACATAGAATTTTCCATTTGTCTCAACTGAATTTCATTTTATTAATTTCTGCCCAGTTTTCTAGTTTATCTAAGTCCTCTAGAATTCTGTTCCTATATTCCGTTGTATTAGCCACCCCTCCCAGTGCTGTGTCATCTGTGCACTTGATAAGTATTCCCTCCATCCGACCATCTAAGTCATTGATAAGAATGTTGAAGGGTAATAGCCCTAGGATAGACCCTGAGGGACTTCACTCGAGATCTCCTTCCAGTCTAAAATGCAGCCTCTGATGATAATTCTTTGAGCATGGCTTTCCAACCCAGTAATGGATCTATCTGACAGTGTTCCTGTCTGTTCCATATTTAATCTGTTTGCCAATCAAAATATTATGGCGGAAGTCATTGAATGCTTTGCTGAAATCCATATAAAAAAAATCCACAGCATACCCACCATCTTCTAAATCAGTGACCTGCATGAAAAAAAAAGATACAATATTAGTTTGGCAGGATTTGTTCTTGACAATACCATGCTGGCTCATATTGATCACTGCATTGCAATTAAAAGACTTGCAGGCAGACTCCTGTATAATCCGTTCTAATTTTTTTTTTCTGGTATTGAGTTCAGGTTGACTATTCTGTAATTTCTTGGGGGTTTTTTCTTTTGTTGAAGAGAGGGACAATGTTTGTCCTTCTACAGTCCTTTTTCTCAAGAATGATGGCAAGTGATTCAGAAACCACATCAGCAAGTTATTTCAGTACTCAGCCCCCACAGATCTGAACTCATTTAGGTTAGCTAGGTGATTCCTAACTTCCTATCAAACTTGATTTACAATCCAGATTCCTTGCCAAGGTCTTTGCTGCTATATGGAAGCACACAGATCTCTTTCTGGGAGAAAACTGAAGCAAAATAGTTGTTGAGTAGTTCTGCCTTTTCAGTGTGCTATGTTAGTGTTTTACCATGCCTATTGAACAGCAGCCCCAATGTCTCCTTGCACATCTCTTGCTCTGAATGTATCTGAAATCCCTCATTTTGTTTTCTCTTGCTTATCTAACCAATTTCAGCCTATTCTGAACTTTAGCTTTCCTTACATTATCCCTGCAAGCTTGGGCTACATAGCTCTACCTTCCTTCTGTTCTTTATACCTACCTTTCCCTCTCTTTTCATTTCTTCCTTGAGTGTGCTGTGCAGCCACATTGGCTTTTTCAGATTTCTTATTTTTCTTCTTCCATAAGATTGCTTATGATTGTCCTTTTTGCAGCTCCTTTTGCAGTAACACTCACCCTTTCTGGGTGACTTTTTCCTTTAGCATGTTTAGCCATGAGATTCTTTTTTAAATAATGAACTCCAAAAAAAAATTGAAAATATTTTCATAAATTCATAAAAGTAATACAAAATCAATAGAGACATCTTGAGTTTTTTTAAAAAAATGAATGTGGGAAAAGGTGAAAATACCATTTTTGTCCACCCACACACAGACAGGATTTTGAGTACTTGGAAATTAAACACCACCACCACCAAAAACTGGTTTTGATTCTGTATGGATTTGTCTATGATTATGCTAAGAGCTAGCGTGATGGAGTGTAATGTAGTTGTTTGATTGTTGAAATACAACTCTAGGAAACAATGGTTTGAAGCCCTGCTCCATCATAGAAATCCAGTGAGTGGCCTTGGGCAAGTCATAATCTCTCAGCTTCAGAGAAAAGCAAGATTCCTTTGAAGGAATCTTGCCAAGAAGGGTCACCAAGGATTACCATAAATCAGAAACAACTTGGGGGCACACAACAGCAACATGATTATGTTGTTGATACAGAGTATAATCTTAAAAGAACAAGATAGTCAAGAGCCATTTGAACTGATACTAGGTCATCTGAAGCTTGTTGAACTCAAACCAATTCTATTTTAAGGGTACTGAGCACTATTTAGGATTACCCTTGCATTTGTTTAAATACATGCCAGCATAGTGAGTGTGTCCCTGCACTGGAGGAAGTCTAGGCTAAGTGTAACCCTGTTTAGACCTGTAGCTATTCTGCTGGCAGATTGTTCTGTCAGTGGATCTCTGAGATCAACTGGCAGAATGAGGTACTTAATGCTAGCCCTGTGCAGCTGACAAATATCTCAATTAGGATTGCACTAGGTTTCCCACTTTTATTTTTGTGTCACAGGAACCTCATTCTTAATAGCTACGAATAAAGTAAAACTGATGGATATTTCTATTCCTAATTTAGAACCCTGAGTGTGACTACATGCAAGAAAGCTTTGAGTTTGATGACTTCAGCCCACTATATGGATGGCAAGCGACTGTGCTGATGAGAAATATGCCATGGATAGTAGTGAAAAGATTATAATTGGTAAGAAGAAGAAAACTGAAGAGATAGATAATAGATAATAGAGGCCATTCTCCAGCAGTAGTGGAATAGCATCAATATTTGTTCCGGTAGCTTCAAGGCCAACCCTAGCCCAAATTGTAAAGCTTTTACATCAATACTGAAATCTCAGTGCATGACCTGTTTTTTACTGGTTCTGCAAAAAAGGCTATAGGACTATAGGATCAGGATGCTAGCATCTTTAAAAACATATTTGCATGGATTGAACTTGTAACAGATTTGGGCTATATGTCATATCACTAGCTTCACCTTTCATTCATTAGCAGTGAGACTGGAAAACATTCCTGATTTTCCCCCCACCATCCTTCTTGACAGATAAACAAACATTCAACACCCATTAATTTTAATGAGCTTTTCTATGTTTCTTTTTTAATCTTCAGAACTGTCCAGAATTTTTAATAGCTGAGATAAGCGCTCCATTAAGCTTCAAAAGCTTGAAGATATTTGGATTTCTAAATGCTATCCCTCAGGATCCTGTATTGATTTTTTTAAAAAAGCATTTTTCAGTTAACAATGCAAAAATCAAATATAGTAACAAGTTGAGCTACTCATGGAGGATAAAGGGATGGAGATTCACCAGAGGATGTGGGGTGCTAGTGGGAGACAAAAAGGAGAAGCAAAGTAATCAGAAACATTACACTAGGAGACTGTTGTATGTCCTTGAGCCAGCAAAGTGTTTTAGCATCATAGAGTTGTAAACGAAGAAGTCAGAATACCTGTTGGTATACTTTTCTGGCAGTCATGCTTCTTTTAGGGTTGTGAAGGAGTGGTGAGAGAAGCCAAAAAAAGGCCAAGATCTTATATCAGGGTTGCATAGCATATATCTCCATACACAGAGTTATGCATTAACTGGGCTATGGGGCCCTTGGGCTGACTGCTACTGTTGTGCAACTGAACCAAAACATCAAATGTACAAATAAAAAACAAGCAAATGTGTGTGCATATCGTGGATTATGTACCTTTGCATGTGCAACTCTCATTCCAGAAACTTGAACCTCATGCAGATATTCCTCTTCAAGCATGTTACCAGGCCATACACCTCCACACTTTAATATGATTTAAATGGTGAAATATGATTTAATTGGCAAGAATATTAATTGGTGTTGATATAAAATGTATCCTGATTTGACTGTATGGCCAAGCTGGACAAGAGGAAGAAGCTGGCTGAATATTTGTGCTGCAAAGTAGGTCAGAGACCCCCACTCTAGGCGTAGCCTGGTTATAGTCAGGAAATGGCCAGGTAACTCCAGGGACAATAGGCTTAAGCTAGCCATAATGATTCTGCTTTTGGATGATAGCAATGGGGAAGTTCCCACCAAACCACTGATTGTTTCAGCCTTTCTTCACAGCAACCTATAAATCTCTGCATTGTCCTCACACCTGTCCAACCATTACAGAGCTATCATAGCATCCATTACTTCTTTGTTACCTAACACTAAGATCGTTAGCCTATTCTGGACCTCATTGTCCACTCTGAAAACTCCACTGGTCACTCACCTGGAGATCCATTCACACTTTTGCCCTCCAAGCAGATATCAAGCGTAAAAACTCTCAGTTTTAGCCAGTCAGATGCAATACGTCGCTTGCTGGTATTCATGTTGTCACTCCTCTTCCCAATCATATACTGTCCGTAGGCACGAGTCTAAGGCCCTTTCCTCATGGGGGGGGCGAAACGGGGCCACGCACGCAGGGGCGGAGCTTACTCGCGAGCGGGTTGCTCCGTCCCTCCAAAGAGCGCGGATCCGCCGTTCCAAATGCTGCCGAATTTCGGCGGTGCTCGGCGGTGCCCGGCGGTGCCCAAAATGGCGGCCGGCAGCTTCTGGCGGCACTCCACCAATTAGGACAGCGCGCCAGCTGGAAGCCCGCCCCCGGACAGATCAGCAGGGACATGCTACCGCGTCTCTGCAGTTCTTGACTGGGGGCTGCTATGGGGCAGCACGGGTAAGTGTTATAAAAACCACTTTTGAAGGTGGTTTTTATAAAACTCACAGCGCCACCCCCGGGGCTGCGCTAGAGCAGTTTGATGTCTAGAATCTCACTTTTTTTAACTGCTCTAGCGCAGACCCCGGTGAAGAAGACCTCCTGGACAGGTCGCTCTAACGTGGGCAATATGCCCATGTGGAAATGGCCTAAGGCACATCGCTGCTTCTTCTCTACTTTCTGAGACCAATAAATATTACCTACGACATCCTGAATCTTTTTCTCTGAAACCTTTCCTCCATTTTTCCTTCAGTTGTGTGAGTGACTGTTTGAATCTTCTGTGCATGTAATTCATTCCCCAATAAAACACATTTGAGCTTACTTTTGAATCTCTGACTGGTTCTTCTCTGCGAAGACCCTGTAAACATTAATGGAAGGATCTTGATTGGTTATGCTCCTCTCTCAGGTCTCCTAATTTGACCTAATATTCCTCATCTGTGCATGGAGGTACTGGTATCATGGGTGGACCCCTGAGTCACCTAAGCTTTGGAGTAACAGACAAAAATGTCCAACTGCTTCCACAGAGGAAGTTACACATGCATAAGACATCAACAGGATTCTGATCAAAATCTGCTGGCTCCCAACAGCCTGCTTCTCCAGAGTCTTACTTCCTCCAAAGCTCCTGGGCCTGGACCTTTTTTTCATCTTACCACTATACTATGACCATCTATGCCAGCATAGTTATGTTAGAATAGTATACCAACAGGATGTGGGGGGAGACTGATAGGGCTGGCCCCACAATGAAACAGAGGCAGCCACCTCAAGGGGCAGATTATGGGGATGTGGCAGGAAGGTGTTATAGGACAAAACTATGTGTCATGTGGTTTTTTTCTGCACCTACCACACCCATGTAAACCGTTTCCTCCAGATGTCATAGAGGATGTTCTCTTACAGTGTTGAAAGTTTCAACTACCTATCCAGTTGATTGAACAAATAAGGACAGTAGCAATAGGTGATATCCAGATGTTATCATATGTTCAGGTATCTGCGAATAAGTAAATTGATAAATATCCAAAGCTCTAATCTACAAAAGAAAAACCATTTACTTATTTATTTTCATACTTCAAGCCCATTCTCTGTTTTGAGATTTCAGGGTGGAATCCAATTTGAAAAAATAAAACAATTGCAGATAAAAAGAGGACAATAAAAACAGGATTTTAAAAAGTTAAATAAATTACTGTGTTAGAGTAGTGAAAAGGCTAAAAGAGTTAAACCTCTGACTGTGTATACTTTAAAAAGTAACAAGGTTAACCCCAAAAAGTGTTTTTTAAAAAGTCACATTTAACTTGGTGCCTAAAAGAGACCAGTGTTGGTGCCAACTGAGCCTCCAAGGGGAGGACATTTCATAAATGGGGTGCCACAATGCAGAAATTCTTCTTCTATGTCTCTGAATGATGTCTTGTTCCCATTAGAGGGACATGAAACAAGGTTGCACCAGCAGCTGTCAGATCACAGATGGGTATTTTATAGGCAGATATATTCCTTCAAGGGTTGATGTCCCAAGCCATTTATGTTTTTGAATGCTATTACCAACATGATGTCATTGAATTCAGACTGAAATGAATTGGCAGCCACATTATTGATGAATCATCCAGCATTTGAAAGTCAAATACCTTGCTTCATCTAGTGGATTCCTAAAATACATGAGAGGATCATACACATTAAGTTCCATAAATACTTTCATCTTTTTTTTCTCATTTATATGATTGGATTTTATGCAGTACAATGCAATCATATGTATATCTACTCAAAGTTCTGTTGAGATCCAAGGAAATTAGATAAGTGGAGATAGGACTGCAGCCATATTTTACTTTACCTTCTGTTTTGTGCAAGGAAGGTATGAGTCGCAAGTGAAAGGAGTCAGAGCTATTTATTTGGTCTATTTTACAATGGCTGGCATGTTTCTGGGAAATGGGATTGCATTTTAAGAGAGCCACTAATTCCCTTGCGCACATGATGATGACGATGCTAATTTAGCAGAAGCTATTAAAAGAGAGAGGCATTTAAGAAAGTGATGCATAGAAGAAGAAGAAGCTTTAATTGCCTTGGTGAGCATTCAGGCTAAGGCCATGGATAAGTGTTTTACTTTCTATCAATAGATAGATAAATTGATTTTGGTATAAACACGAGAACAAAAGAAATGTTTTTAGATTTTTTCCATCTTCTTTGATAATAAATGCACAAGAACTCTGTTCAGGCATTCTTCTTCTAAATACAATACTCAAGATGGATCAGTGAGGATGAACAGAAGGGCTCTGTCTCTCTTCCATTGTTATCTGAGGTCTAGAGGCAAGATTCTACATAATACAGAGAAGATCCTTTTCTTAGGGCTCAGCAAAATGTACCTCTTAGTCAGATTGCCAGGAACGTGCAAGGGGAAGGTGATTTCTGTACCTTTTTCCAATTATATGATGTATTAAAACAAAACAAAGCAAAACAAAGGATTTGTTAAATTCTCCATAAATGCAAAAACTGAAAGGAATGCCACTAAAATGTGTTCCCATATCTTCAGAATTCAAAATACTGTGATATCTGATTTGTCTGACAAAAGTAGGATAGGAGCAGAATTTTTCATATGCTCAGAAGCCATTTCCACAATTCAGACCAGGTCATATGGTTCACAAACACATACTTGTTCCCCATAAGTATCCACATTTTTCTTTCTTTCCAACCATTCAGCAAATTCGGGAACCTCCATTTCCCCATCCACAGCTTCAAAGCTCTCTCTCTTGCCCATCTGTGTACACTTTTCTTTGAATATTGGTTGGTGAATAAAGCATTTCTTAGCATGAGCAGAGTGCCTTCCAGTGCTACCAGCCCAAGGGTGCTGCAAAACTTTGATGATAATGTGAAGCAGCACTAGAAAAGAAGGGATACCTTTGAGCATTCACTTCCAGTGCTCAAGTAACTCCTGAATTAGATTTAGAATGCGCATGATTCATGAGCTACTTGGACACCACTGTAGCATATACAACTGGACTGCGCAGACCCTATTCTACATGAGTAGCATGAAGGATGGAGAAATGCAGTTAGATTGATTTCAACTGGCAGGTTCCTTCCAAAAGGATGACATTGACTAGGAAGTGAGAACTTTTCTAGAGTTCTAGATGGAGATCAGCTCCAGGTTTCCTGCTAATATTTCTTCCTAGTGTTCCTTTGTTACCATAGCTCCCTCATTGCTTGCTGTCTCTTCATTCTTCTTCTTCTTTCTTCCAAATGTTTGTTCTTCTACCCCACTGCCTCAGTGTCCCCACTTGGTGCAATTGAGAATGCATGTTTTAGATCTTAAAGCGTAACAGAGTGATCTGAAAATATGATGTTCCATGATTCGTCCTACCATCTTTGCCTCCCCAACATGCTTTATATAGGTATTCAATAATGCTTCTTTGCAGTTCTTTCACAAAGGTTTACTGAAATTGGTCATTTCCCTTTAAGTAGTTTTGAGAAGAATTAATAACACACATTAATAATTCAAGATTTCTTTTATGCCTGTTGGTGGAAGGACAGTTTTTATAGTTTTAACATGCTTTAATTATTCATTTTTTTTTTGTCATGCTAGTTGGCTGATGGGCAGTTTGGATATCAAAATAATTCTCTTTAATAACAGGCTGCTTTTGTTTTGCCTGTGGGTGGAGAAGCAATAGGTAGATGATTTTGCATGCTGTAGATATGCACTTGGGATGATAAACATAAAAAATTATGAGATGCAATCCAATATTTCATTCAAATGCATTCTATTGTATTCTGTACATGAAGATCATTTTTTAGAAAAAGAATTATACCAGGAATAGACGGAAAAAGAAGTGACTTCAATTATTAGAAGCAAGAAGTAGACCCTGCAACAAAATGCTGCAATATGAAATATAGGTGTATCTCAACTAACTATGTTGATGTATGCTTGGGCATTACTTTTTTACAAAAAGAAAGAAAGAAAGAAAGAAAGAAAGAAAGAAAGAAAGAAAGAAAGAAAGAAAGAAAGAAAGAGGAAAAGCTATCAGAAGCAGGAATAACATAGATAGAACAGAGACAAATTCCTGCATCAAAAAAGAAAGAAGTACAGTTCAACATGTTTTAGTAAACTTTTTATCCAAAATGACATGTGAAATATGAAAAGTTTGGTTAGATATGCCTCACATAAACAAACAAAAACCTTTCAAACCTTCTAGGGATGACTAGAACAATTATTCCAAAAGGTATCCAGTGATTTTTTTTCTTTCACCGGCCTCCATTTTTTTATGATTTCCATTTTGCTGGTCAAACCTGTAGATTTCTACTTTAGAGAGGGGTAGCTGGTAATGCAGACTGAGGTCATTTCCGCACTACACTGTCATAGTGCTATTATTCCACTTTCAACATCCTATGGAACCCTGGGGTTTGCAGTTTAGGGAGGGGACCTTTAGAATTCTCAGCCAGAGCCTCAGTAAACTATAAGCCCTAGAATTCCAAAGGACATTGCAAATGGAATAATAGTAAAATAGCAGTGTAGGGTGGAAAGCCCCCATTGGTATTTAAACTAGTGCACACTGTGTTGAACTCCACCTCTGCTTTTGTTTGGCTTGCTGTTGTTGCAGGAAGGAAAGAGGTCCCTCCTCAGAACAGACATATTATTAGTGAAGTGGGGCTCATCATCCAAAGAGTCTGCTCTTGAGTGTTCAGACTCCAGCTTGGGCCCATCTTCTGAAGCTGCAGACCCTTACTGCTGACTTCTCTGTCAGATTCCTCAAACACCACAGGGGCAGACATATTGCCCCTTCCTGTTTTGGCTGCTGATCAAAATTAGAATAGCAAATGCCCTATGTTGAATTTTCCTTCTATCATCTGAAGTCAAACTTACCTCTCTCCCACCCTCAACAGGATGAATATCAACATTGAGATGGATTTCCCCACCAATGCTAGTAAGAAAGGGATGGGCAAAATCACTGTGTAGACAACATCAAGGGAATGCAGTGGCACAGGAATGGGGGGCAGGGAAGCACTTCTCCCCGGGCGGCAACGTTTTGGGGGTGTCCCCCCTTGTAGCCATGCCCCTGCATGCCCTGGCCATGCCTCCATGCACTGTGGCCATGACCCCACACACCGTAGCCCCACCCCTTCCCACCCCACTCCACACACTCCAAGCTCCGCCACTGGGGGAAAGGGCATGTTCTGATACATGTTACAGTTGGAGTGTGGATGGAGCTGATACCAGTGCCAGGACCCTGCTTCTCAGATCATGAAGATCTGTTTTTTCCCCTAGCAGTGGGAATCATGTGGCCCTCCATATGTTGTTGCACTTCGCCTCCCAGCATTCCTCATCATTGACTATTCTGGCTAGGTCTTCTGGATGTTACACTTCAAACAGCAATCAAAAGTGGGCCCCAGCTTTAGGCTGGTTGCTAGATTATAGGTGTTTATGACAGTTGATAATGCATGGTGATAACAGTCATTTGAAGAGCATTGTATGTGTGACTGCTGAGGATAAAATACTTGTTCACCATGGATGCACAGTTAAAGGGCATTCATAAGCCAGAACAAGATATGCCATACAGCCAGGTATGTGGTTTCTCTGGCTTTTTAAAACCTTTAAAATAGCCTTAGATAACTCACAGTCTGATTAGAGGAATGCTGGATGAAGACAGACATTTCTAAGTAGAATTAACCCAAAACCCCTTGTTAGGCCCAGTTTGCCATCTCATTTCGTTGTTAACCAGACACTGGAGAAGGTCTTTTAACTAGGGTGTCCTGTGTTAATGTCATTACCACGCTGCAACTTTAACTATCATAAATTAATGTTTTTAATATAACTGATTATTTCATAGAATTTTAGAATCATAGAGTTGGAAGAGAGCACAAGAGCCGAGCCCAAACCCTGCCATGCAGGAATACACCATTGAAGCATTCCTGAAAGATGGTCATCCAGCCTCTATTTAAAAGCCTTCAAAGAAGAAGACTCCACCACACTCTGAGGCAGCTTACTCCATTATTTAATTGTTTGTATTATCCTTTGTTTTAAATGCATTCTGTTTTAATACTGTAAGCTGTTCTATATTTTTTGGAAAGGTGGAACATACATTAAAAAATAAAAATACATACAAAAGAACATTTTAATCCATACTTTGAGATATTGATTTACATTTTAAAAAACCTCTGTAAGCTGCTGTAGGACTACTATAATTTTCAACAGTAGCTATACAATCAGAACGATTTTAAAAACTGGTATCTTTCTTCCTCCTGAGAAAAGCAGAGATAATGTGGATATGAGTTTGATGGGAGGAAATAACCAGATGGGAGAGGTTTTGTGAGTCTTCTAATGTCTCTTTGTTCACCTTTGCTTCCAAACAATGGGGAAGAAATGTCTGTAACCACCTAGCAACTCCATCTAGCTAGTTGCGGTCAAGTTGGCTTTAATTTATGATGATGTTTTGGATGAGAGACATCCAAGACATCCTGTCATTGACAGCCCTGCTCAGGGCTGCAAATTCAGACCCGTGACTTCGCTGTTTGAATCTATCCACCTGTCATGTGGTCTTCCTTTTCTCCTACCATCTCCTACTTTGCTAAGAATTATTGTCTTTTCTACTGAGCTGTGTCATCTCAGGTTATTGCCAAAGAATAATACCCTCAGTCTTGTCATTTTGGCTTCTACAGAGATTTCTGGTTTGATTTCACTCTAGAAGTCGTTTATTTGCATTTTGGTAAACCATGCTAGCCACAGAACTCTCGTTCATCACAACATTTCGAATGAGTTCATTCTGTTCCAGTCAGCTTTCTTCACTGTACAGCTTTTGCAACAATGTACAGAAATCAGAAATACTACTGCATTCTGTCTGTCTGTCTGTCTCTCTCTCTCTCTCTCTCTCTCTGTGTTTATTTAAAAAACTCAGCATAATTTATAATGCATTCCCTCTCCTTCCTTCAGGCTTTATGGTAAATCTGGTTAGCTGTGCTTTTGTTCTTAATATTTCCTAGGTTCACATTTATATCATAGTGTTTAAAAAGGCCTATCTTTTACAAAGTATCTGATTTACTTATTGATTATTTTTAAAGCTGGCTTATGAGATCAGAGGCATTTTGATTCCCAAGCAATCTCAGGACCCAAGGTTTTCTCAGTACATTAATAATTATAAAAGCCAGAAACTGTCTGCTTAAAAGGATATCAATATGCCTCGTTGAAGCAATAAAATGCAGCAAGCTTAATTGCTGTTTAATTTCAAAATCTTTAATATTGTGGGTGATCTCAGAAACATTTTCAAAGCTGGGTGCAGTTATTTCTAGAGAACAAATATAAAAATAGACATTAAAACAAGGGGATGGAATGGACATGTCTGTCTTTGTGGCTTAACTTCAGTTTTGTTTTTAGTTAACGATAACAGATCTCCAAAATTCCAAGCAATGAATGATACCAGAAGTGTCATTCAGAATTGTGTTAAGCAATCCTTTGCTATCATTAATCATGGCAAAACCGACAGGAGAAAAATGAGTTGGCTGGATATATCTAATATATTCTCTCTGCTGATCGGTTCAGTGCATGAGAAAGTAGAAACTGGTATTCTTCTCTCTCTCTCTTAACTGTGTATGTGGGGGACAGCTCCATTTCTTGTTGCTAGGCAATACAACCCATATTTACTACCTGTCTTTTTAAAAAAAAGAAAGAAAGAAAGAAAGAAAGAAAGAAAGAAAGAAAGAAAGAAAGAAAGAAAGAAAGATGGTCTAAATCCAAAACATCAGATACATATTTCTGCTTTTCTTTTTCTCATTAATATCTCATTGCTTATGTCTTTCCATTTCTTTGTTGTTGTTGTTTTGTACCTTCAAGTAATTTTCAACTTTTGGCAACCCTATGATGAAACTATCACAGGATTTTTTGGGGGCTGAGAGTGTGTGATGCATCCAAGGTCACCCAGTGGGTTTCCATGGCCAAGCAAGAAGTTGAGCCCTGATCTCCAGTATCATAGTCTAAAGATCAAACCACAACATTGTGCTGGTTCTCTGTACTTTCCTTCCACACTGTCAAGAGTCATCAATTTCATACCACTTTATATCACCATCCTACAGAACTTTGTGGGGATTTGCAGAGTGATGAGCTACCTGAAATTCTGTGCTAGGGAGCTCTAGTCCACTCACCCCAACTTCCTAAGTGCCTGTTTACACTATTGAATTAAACAGATTTAATTCTCAGGCCCTTTCTTCTTGGAGTCTTTAAGCATTTGCTGTATAGAGCAGTGAGATATAACTCTAGCAGAGAATTCTAAGTCTCTCACATCAAAGTATAAATCCCAGGATTCTACTGGAATCCATGGCAACTAAATTGGTATGAAACTAATGCAACTGTGCAGTGCAGACGTACCCTTTGACGGGGGGAAGAAGATGAAAAATGCAAGTTTCTTGAAACAGGAATTCATCCATTTGCTTATGTTAAAGTGTGAAATGTTGCCTATATTCATTGTATGCATGTAGAAGTACAGAGAGGGGACATATCATCTTACCTGGATAAGTCATGATTCTCAGTTTTCATTTTTTTTAAAGCAATTCTCTAGAACTTGAGATATGTAGATGAAAATGTTCAAGCACTTTTTTGCCCATTCACTTTGTACAGAACTAGTAGGCTCTCACTTTTTAATGTTACCGGCTAGATGATTAGACAAAAAGGAGACTACTGTGATCCATTCATTCTCTGGAGAAGAAACTTCCTAGTTTACTCTAAAGTCTTTCTCCCTTTCCCCTCAGTTTTCCTTTGGAGAGAAGTAATTTCTGTCATCTGTTAAACAATTCAGAAATCCTGAATTTCAGTGTATTTGTGATTGGACACACTGTGCCTAGCCATAGCAAAATTTAGAGGAAGGCAGGAGTCTATAATCTTCCTCACTAAAGTCTTATAACAAAATTATATTACAAATGCTACTGCAGATAAATGAGATCTTTATGGTCTTGTAGGAACTGGGGTTGAGAGTCTCACTGTACAAAATAGTGCAGTGATCTTATATCCATTTTACGTAGGTGGCTGGACAAAAGAGTTAAAGTATTGTATGACAGTCCTGAACCATAATGGAGCATAGTTATCCAGTGCCTTGGCATTTTTAAGGGATGTGTGTGTGGTGGGGCAGCGGGAGGATTAAAGATAGGCAGCAGCCCAGTTAATTCAGGATTGGAGGCATGGCAAGAGAGAGAAAAAATAATTGAAAATTTCAGTGATGGGGAAAATACATGGTTCTGACATATCCAGGTCTCCCCATTGATGGACAGCTGGTCTGCTCATTGACAAATGATGGACAGAGATGCACAATATACAAATGTTTCAGTAGCCAGTTTTCCCCATCTCGGTTGACTTACTATCTGTGCCTCACTGCTGGACTGATCACCAGATCTACCAGAATTGGTAGACCTGTTTTCTGACATAGAATCATAGAGTTAGAAGAGACCACAGAGGCCACTGAGTCCAACCCCCTGCTATGCAGGAAGAGTAATGTGTACATACACTGCATGTACTGTCATTTCTAATCTTTTCAGGGTCAATTGAACCCATGCCACAGTTCCAGATTTCTTTTGATCAGTGGTAGCTTGTAACTTCCACACCAGTGGGAGGAGGGGTGAATCACTCTAGTAGTCTAGACTTTAGAATTTCTATCCAGGGCATGGAACAAATGTTGGAGAAAGGATTCAGCAACTGGAACAACTCCTTGAAACTTTGGAATAACAGCCAGAATAGATTCCACTGATATGGAAGCTACTATCTGCCACTGATTATCCAAGGATAGAACACTGGGAGACCAATCACCAATGATAAATCAGGTATGAAAAGGAAGAATTAAAAATGTTGCTTGGAAGCAAGGGACAATAGTGCTTCATACGCAGGCGCATATCAGGAAAAGGGACAACATTGCAGTTACATTTTGTCCTGTGAAATAAACTGAGGAATTTCACATAGCAGCTACCTTTATAATTCCACATATTAAAAGCGACAGCTACTTTAAAGCTGATTTACAGCATGCCTACTATCCATCTGCTGCTGGGATCTCACCTGCTGAAAACATAATTTTAGAGTCAAGTAGAAAGAAAACTACTGATCAAGACATACCTGGGTCTTTTAATACTAAGGAACACTTTCTTCTGTACCAGTTGATACAATTCTCTCTGTATCTCTTAAGACAGACCTCTCTCTTCAAATAAGAAGGGAAAAACAATACATGAGATATACTGAAGCAGATCACTCCAATTTATGTTAGACAAACCGATAAGTGTAGTTCATCTACAGGCAGTTGTCATTGTCTCCTTGTCCTGCTACAGTCTGTCTGCTTTCTACAAGGGAAGGGAACTCTCATTCTGAAATCCCATCTTTCTTACTATCAGTTATGACATTTTTTTAAAAAAAATTGCAGGTAAATTCACACATATCCCTTAATGTATGCCTTACCCCTTTTGAGAAAATTGTATTTGTGTCTGTTTCAACTGGAAGCATTTTAGCCACATGCATGTAAAAAAAATGTACATGCTTGAGTATTTCTTTTCACCAGAATATACAGTATACCCCAAAGATAATACAGACTTCTGGGGCAAGATGTGACTTGGCCCTGGGAGGTGCCAAAGTGGACATTTTCTCTGAGAATCATGACACCTATAACATTCTTTCACAACCATAACTTGTGTTGTGCTGCTATTTATGTCTGCTGAATCATTATCCTCTGCATGATACTTTCTCTTTAAATTACATCTATTGGAAATTCATCCTCAATAGCAAATCCCTCCACCTGGACATTCCAATCGTAAGTCTCCCTTTGAGGCCCATTTTTTTTATAGACACAAATATAAGAATGATCTGGCATTATGTTTTTAGCTTCACTTCACACATGATACACACACTTACTTGGAATCATTGATTTCCTCTATGATTGTGCCTACTTGCCGTATGAAGGCTTTGTAAGTCTCTTTCCATTTGATTTTATTCTATTCTACCTGTACTTCTTGTATCTTTACCAGCAGGAGTGTGCTGGATTTCAACTCCAAAGTTCCGAATTCCAATCTATACTTAGCCATGAAGTTCACTGGATAATTTTGGTCTTTCAGCTTAACGTATCTCACGGGGTCATTGTGACAATCAATGTATGTGTGTGTGTAAGTTGCAAAGAGAGAGCTATAATGTCCTGAGTTCCATGATCCAAAATGTCCAGAACTGATTAGAAAATTTGAAAATGCAATGAAGACTTCAAGCATATAAATTGCAAATAAAGAAAAATGTGCTAAAACAGTAGAAGCAGTATAAAAAGGACAAGAGCATAGGTTTTGGTTGAATTTCACATTAAATGTCTCTGTGGTAACTCCCGGGCTTGGAACTAACTATTCAGTGAGGTTGTGGCACTGCCTTTTCAGATTTTTTTCAAGCACAATTTGGACAGCCATTTGTTGGGAAGTATGCTCTCATTCTTGCTTTCCTATATTGAGCAGCAGGTTGAACTAGATGGCCTACATGACTCCTACCAGCTCAGTAATTCTGTGGTGGTAGTAGTAGTAGTAGTAGTAGTAGTAATGTTTATTTGTAATACTCTTTACACCAAAGGGTAGAATAATGACATATACAATCAAGGACAAAGACATTAAAACAAAAAACCCGCAAGAATACATGGTGTGAAATCCCCAAAAAAACCCAGTTGCTACCCATCTCAGCACCTTAAACATATCTCAGTGGCTTAAGGTAGAGAGTCAAAGAGGAATGTCTTCAACCATCTGTGAAAACGGATGAGATCCTCCTCCAGCCAGAGGTCCAGAGGAAGACCATTCCTGTGGTAATCTTAGCCAAGATAAAAGAGAATAAGTGCAAAGGCCTGGAGGAGTGTGATATGTACTGGACTAGGACTCCAGGAGAATTCCCACTCAGGCATGGGGCCTTTCTACACTACACTGTTATACTGCTATTATTGCATTTTCAACATCCTGTGGAATTCTGGGATTTGCAGTTTACTGAGAACTCTAAATATCCCTTCCTAAACTGCAAACCCCAGGATTCTATAGGATGCTATAAGTGAAATAATAGCACTATAACAGTATAGTACAGAAATGACCATGGTAACCCACTGGGTGACTTTCTGTCAGTGTTACAGGAAAGTAATGGCAAACCTCCTCTCGTTAATTCTACCCTAGAAAATCCAATGATATGATTGTCATAAGTCAGAGTCTATTTGAGTACAAGTAACAACAGCAGCAAAACCTTAGAGCCGGATGGGGCAGGGGATACCTTGGTACTGAACTTACTACGGAAATTGTGATATCCAAGGCTTCATAGGGAAGCTTGCCACAGCTGGGCTGCCAATACTGAGAATACCTTTCTTACAAATGTTCTTTTTGTATTACTGTTGCTATCCTCCACCTCCTCCTGTACATTCTTCTAACCTGTGACAACCTTTATGAATGTTTAAAATTACATCAGTAACTAGGCAAGATCTACAAACTGAGCTATTGCCACAGATTTTGCACACTGCAATGTTACTCTGTATCCCTATCATTGAAAAAAGCCCTTAGGGAGAAACTAATTTCAATTAAATGACAATTTGAATAAGCTCCTCAAAAGGCTGCTCTCAACGGGACCAGAAAGATCCTTGCTATCATGAGTATTAGTATGGACATGATGTAGACTTCTGTATAATGATTTATAGTCCTCCCTCTACATTTGCAAGTTTGACCTTCATGAATTTGCAGGTTTGACCTTCATGAATTTGATTATCCATGACCATGTGTGCCTTCTCCCTCCCTTCTCCTCCTCCCATTCCCATGCATTTTGCCCCAGCCCAGAGCACTTGTGCTGAGACAAAACAGAAGTGAATGGTGGTGGGGAAAGCCTGGTGTGGACCTTCCTTTCCCCTTCCTGAGCTCCCTCTCCCATTCCTGTGCAGTTGCCCCAACACAGAGAACTCATCTCCCCACTTTCCTTCTATTTTACATGGAAAGGGGAGCCCCAGAAGGGAATTGGAGGAAGAATAAGGAGTTATTCACAGTTTTTCCACTTTCATGAGAGTTCTGTGCCCTGAATCCTCACAAAATTGGAGGGGCCATTGCATTTTGAAACAATTTTGTGCCATTAAGCACCTGAAGTGGCATGTGGACCACTTGAATAAAACTGATTTCTCTCTTTCTTTTTTCCTCTGTCTTTCTCGCTCTGTGCATTTCAATATTTTCCAGTCTGTCAGTCATGTGTCTATCTATATGTACATATATAGGTCCCATTTACAGAGTCTTTGCAGCTTAAACGTCTATGTTATCTTCTAATGGGCAGTCTAATCATGTAGTAATTTAGCTGGACAGGATTGTGACTAATATAAATATGGAATTATTCTAAGCTTCAGGGCAAATTATCACAGAATCTGCCTTGCAAAGCCTGCAGCTAAATTTGGAAGACTGGTTCTGAGTCTGACCTTCCTGTGAAATCCAGGAACAGCAGCAATATAAATGAGGGAAAAAAGATTTCCCAGTGTCTGGAATAAAATACAGCTGCCTTTCTATTGATAAAATCATTCTTTATTTTGTACTTTTCTCTAACATACACAATATGCAGAAAGGAAAAACAAAACAAAACACTAAACTCTTGTATACAAAGTACACATTTTGCATATTTGTTGAAACCAAAATATATTTCTAATGAGGATATGGAAGGAAACCTTTTCTTGTCCTGAATTTCAGACCTCATGCCACTGTTGTGCAGTGGGGAGTAGCCCCCACCTTTCTGACTGATACACTCACTAATTTGCATGCTGAATCACTTAACTTATATATCAGTCAATGGTGTTGATGCATGTACTAGGATACTTTCTCCTGCTGGTATGTCTTTAACAGCAACTTGACCATGAGGTGCCTCTGCTTCTCTCTGTACTGTGAAAATCTCCTGCTGATTTTTGCAGGTCAAAGTACTGTGAAAGGCAATTGGGAAGAGATAAATATAGTCCCAAGGCTTTTTTGGCCAACTGGTAACTCTAAGTAGTCATGCTGACAGCACATATGCCATTGCTTCAAAATTAGATGGGTGCTGGATTTTCTGTAACTCAGGATGTTAAATACTCTGCTTTTTCACTGTTTTATTTCGTATATATCAAATAGCAGGCTCTTTTAGTTTCTGTATCGCACATTATCAAAATACATGCACAAAAGTCATCACCATTCATTAGTCTTCTGCAGGGATGGTTATTTCTGGAGATGTGATGGGACCAGGCCTTCTAGGTCAGTACTTCTTATGCTACCTGTTACAGAACACCTTTTCGTCTTCCATTAGACCTCAGTGTGCCAGGGGCCAGCACCATATATGTGTCCATTGGCTGCATCTATTTCTTTATTTTCTGGAAACTCAATACACATTAGCCATCAGTAGTTTATCGCTCTTCACTGGCCTATAGATCAACACTTCAAGTAGCAGTCTTCGAGACCAGCCCCCAATACCACTGCATATTCTGGCCCTGCTATTTCTGTGCCTGCATGGCCCTTTTCTTTGATTAGCCCAGGGCATGAAAAATATACCCAGTCTTGCTTCACAACCTGAAATCTGGGATGGCAGCTGTCATGGCACAGGCTGTAGCCTGCATTATGAGAAGGAGAGGACACATGCAAATCAGCTAAGGCCCTTTCCGCATGAGGGAATTAGAACGTGCCAGTGTGTCCTATCACGGAGGTCGTCTGCACCTTGGAGCAGACTAGGTCCGGACTATTTACCTTAGTTTAGCACCTCACTCTGCTCCAAAATGCCCCCAAGTGATCCTCCAGTGCGCTTTTTGAAGAATAGAAGAAAACCAGTCTTTTATTTTTCGGAGCGCACCATTGCGTTCCTGCTTACTTGTGCAGATGTATAGGTTCGCACCAATGAGAGCCTGTGATCTGCAGAGGGCGGGCTGTAGGTGTGGACCAACCCCTGCTTCAGCGGTTTGTCCGGACCTGGAAACAACTGGAAGCCGCCATTTTGTCAGCTGGAGCAGTGCAGATCTAAGACCTCGCACTGCTCCAATTCACCCTGGACCAAGCGGAGGAGCCCTGCGGAAGGGCTTAAGGGAGAGTCCGCTTTACTGCGGACCCAGAAGAAGCGATAACTAATGGCACAGAGCTATTCCCTCGCCTCATGCGGAAATGGCCTTAGACTGGGTTTGCATGTCTCCTCTCCTGTTATCCTTACTGCTGCCACTAGGTAGAAGCCTTTATTTCCTTTAGAAATACCCTCCATTCTTTCCTAATGACCCAGTCAACTCACTCTATGCAATATGTTTCATAGTGGTTTTAGTTGCCATGAAGAATCAGTGCTTAAGCCAAGAGACTTGTATACTTCTTGCGTATTTGTCCTGTACAGTAATATTGCAGTTTTACTTTTGGGTTTTCTTCTTTTCATTGCAAGGCAGATAGAGTTCAAACTCTTTTCTCTGGTGCCTCTGTTCCTAGGCTAGATTGCTAGCAGTGAAATTCCGTGGTACTGGAGGTTTTAGACATCTTTCCACAATAGAAAAGTCTTTGGCCATTTCTGCACTACACTATTATAGTGCTATTATTCCACTTGACCATCCTATAGAATCCTGGGGTTTGCAGTTTAGAGAGGGGCATTTAGAATTCTCAGCCAGAAAGCTCTTGGGCCTCAGGAAACTACAAACCCCAGAATTCCACAGGATGTTGAAAGTGGAATAATAACACTATAACAGCATAGAAGGGAAATGGGATTTGTTTTTTCTTTCCCTGTTGCACTGCTTCTTGCTATCACATTTTGTATGGCTTTAGTCACTAATAAGAATCAAAGCAGAGTTATATGAAAAGCAGCAAGCTTTATTTAAATGAATTTACAGTGCCTGTCTGTCCACCTCTGTCTCTCTATTGGGATGTTGCATTACTTCCTGGTAGATGTTCCATTAAATAGTGCCTTCCCTCTTTCTCCCCCACCTGTTGTCTTAATTGTCCTACTTAGCTCAATATGCACCACTACAGGGTAGTGCCATGATGAGACGATCAGAGATTAAGTGAAAAACTGAAACCTTTTGGGTTTCTGGGGAGAGGATGTGACTTTAGCTTCTTCCCCATATTCCCATAAACTGCATGGTAAAAAAATTCAGCTCTGGGAGTTGAAGGAATTTGGTGACAAGTCAAGGGGCCATATTCCCCCTGAGGGAATAGCTGAATGCATCTTGCTGTCCACTGGTTGTGTATTTCTGTAGCCAGTCTATAATAGTTCTGCGATCCAATTTTTCCTCAAAGAGCATTGACAGTGCTAAATAAATATGGGCCCTTTCCTCACTGGGCAATTAAAACGGTGCAGAGCGACCTCTGACGGAGGTCTTCTGCACCGTAGAGTGGACTGGGGTGGACTACTTTTTGCAGTTCTGCACCTCAGTCTGCTCCGGAGCGACCAGACCTGGTCGCGCAGCATGTTTTTTAAAAACCTCTTTTTAGAGGTTTTTAAAAAGCACTGAGTGTGCGACTCCGTGCCGCTCCGTCGCCGCGCTCTGGTGCAGATTTGCAGGTGCACACTAGTGCATGCCTGCAGATCTGCCGGGGGCGGGCTTTAGACTGGCAAGCTTCTTCGATTGGTGGAGAACCTCCACCAACTGGAAGCTGCCATTTTGGATGCCAGAGCAGTGCGGAGCGATGAGCTCTCACTGCTCCTCGTGCCGACTGACTCAACCGGACACCAAAGAAATCCGGTGGGTCCCGTTCTCACGCAATTCCTTTCCCATATGCGGAAAGGGCCATGAACTCAAAGAATAAAACTAGACAAGCTCAGCAGGCCTCAAGGCTTTGAAATTACATGTTACATGATACTTGATATGTTACTTGTCAAACTAACTAATTACAAGTCATTCAGGGAATATTTGTGGCTGAATGGTGGCATATAAACACTTTAAACAAATAAATTGTTCTGGACCAAGGTGGGCAACTGACCCAAATAAAGTAATTAGATTCATCCCCCTCTGACCTGGGCTGGCCACAGAGATGTAGCTATGGAGGACAGTAAATGAAGGTGTTGTTCCACCTTCCAAATAAGAATTCTGCCCTCTAAATGAAATGTTCCCTCAGTCACTAAAATGCTAGCATCACAGAGAGGGAGACACTGAAAATCTTTCACACCTACAACTTTTACTTTTGCTCTGTTCACATTCCCTTGATAATTTGGTCTGCCCTTTTCTTTACATACATAAACTCTGAACACTTCTATGTCCACTTTCATACCTTTCTCTGTATCTTTCTCTAAATCTCTCCCTCTTATCTCTTATTTTAGTCCTTGGACTCTTCCATCATAATGTCAATCATGCACCTAAAATCTCCATGTATTTGCTGTGTGATGCCTTGTAAAAGACTGTATAACTGCTCCAGGGGAGGTTTCATTTTCCCCTCAATTCAGCAGCTATGGAGTTAACAATTTACTTCCCTGGAATCTGCTAGCAGTTGCCAAAACAATCAGCATCTGCTGATAACAGTCAGGTCTTTCTCATATTTTAGTTTCCCCTGCTTTCCTTATTAGTATCTTATGTCTTTTTGCCACTAAAAAATAATTTAGTCTATTAAAAAAAATGTATTTCGATTTTTTAGTTCTCAGTTATTCTCTGTCTTCTCTATCTTAGTTGATCGTGCATCATATAGAGAAAGCAATTATTTTAAGAAATTGAAAATTATTTAGCAGAGGAATAAGTGAAGTGGATACGTGTCTTTAGCAAATAGGGCTATGTGGCTGAGAAAATGGATAGTGTTTCTTAAAAGACAGGTTCTACCAGCTAGAAATAAGAAACAAGAGTTAGGCAAAGTGACCTTTTTACCCTTGGTACAACACAAAGTTGAAAAACAAGATTTTGTGGCAGAAGATAAGCGAACTATGCAGTTTTTGAAAGATTAATCTATAGTCTATGTCAGCGTGAGTTTTATCCAACGGAAATTATAAATGTGCACGAAAAATTATTGAGGATGTTTAAATTCCAGACAAAAAATTGTATTCAGCACCGATTCATTTCAGAGAGAAAGCTTGGTCAGTCCGATTGCACAATCGTATGTATTAAAGATTCCCCTTTTCACTTAAATCAAATTCTCTGAGTTGTTTTTATTGGCTCTGTTGCTCAGGGAGAAGCAGGTTTGTGGCAACGAAATGTCAACCCCAACTTTTAAATTCAACTGTTCCAACCTAATGGGGCATAGAGACTTACCCAACTCTTCATTACAGGAAGGGTACAGCTACAAGAGGGTCCTTTGAGTCATCTAAACTGGAAGGTTTCTTCACTGCTATGACTTCCAAAGTTAATTGAAGTTTCTTCTTTTAACAAATCAGGTTGCTGACATAAGGCCATCAGATCTTACCATTTAAACAGCTGCATCACACAGCAAGGGTCCTGCCCATTCCCAGCACATTTACTGAAAAGTAAGCACATATTAGGGGAATTCAAGACCCTCTGTTCCCCCCTTTATCATGGAGAGGGGTAAAAACTCCAGCTAGACATCCCTTTTGCCAGTACTTGTCCATGAAAGCTTCGTATTGTAGAGCTGCAACAAAAAATGTCTGCCAAACCAACCCACTGGAAGTCGATTCCCAACATTTGTTGACTGGTCATATGCCATATTTCTTTCTGCTCACAAAGATTATGGAAACATTTAAGGACAACTTGCCAGTTTTCCCCACTCTGGGCACCACCATCTTCTCCTTATCATTTATTGTTGTTTGCAGCTTGTGAAACTCATGCTGCTGGTGTCTTCTCTAATGGATGATACGCTTGTTTCATACGTCACAAAAAGAGCATTTCTTCATATGAGCAAATAGATATATCACCTTTTTCTTTCTTTCTCAGAGCCTAACAAGAATAATAATTTTATTGTCACTGCTGTCATTCTGCATTTGAAATGTACCCCAAGAGCTGAGAACAAAGGAAAAACACTTCACTTTAATAAGGTCATGGTACTTATCAATCCATTTAAATACTGAAAGTTAAAGTCTGAGCTTTAGACTGTAATGATAGTCCTCCCCACACTTTCTTTAAAGTTGGGGAAAGGAAAAAAAGCTCAGTAGGCCCTGGTGAATGGTAATAAAACAAATCCTGTTATTAATATTTATATGTTATATGAGTCCAGGTCAGTGGGTACAGGATAGCAGCGCTATAACATCATAAAAACACCAGTATTCAGGAACCCATGACACAATGGATTCTGTGCCATCTGTGGCACAAAGGAAGAAACCTGCCAAAACGGTGGTAATTGTCATGGCTAAAACTTGTTTGGCACCAAATTTGTGTGGGACTCAGTTATATTATTTTCTTTTGTGTTTTTTTAACCCCTTAAAGGTTTTTATTAATTCTGCAATACAAAACAAAAAAAGTCAAAGACAAATGGATAGATAACATCTAGCAATTATAGACTGAAGTAATTACCTCTGTGGCCATAATTTGAAGAACTATCCTATCTTCTTTTCTTGACCTTGATATTTCTGTTCCACTGGATCATTGTGTTTAAGAAGAAAGAGGCAAAATCACATGATCATGTACTTCTTAGTCTTTAAAAAAAAAAAATGGAAGGAAGGAAGGGGAGGATAGTGGTATGCAGTAGTATGCAGGTAGTATGCAGTACCTGAGGTATGGTTTTCATGTGTTCTCCAGTTGTCTTCCTTCTTTGAAAGTCCACCAGCTTTTTTTTTCCCTTTACAAACAAATACAGCATTTCTGTAGTTCAAACTTTCCAGGATTATAATTACAAGTGATGGGCAAGCTCCCCTCCATAAATCTGTGGAAAACAATATTTTCTATTTTTTATTTTTTTAAAAAAGCTTTCCCTATCCAATTTACACTGGTTTAAAATTTTCCCCTTCAAAGCACAGGTCAATCATGCTTTGCACTCAGATATGCCCATTTTGTTAGCTGTTAATGCTTTGTCTACATGTGTTAACCACAATGAGAACAGCAAAATTATTAAATAAAAAAAGAAACCTACAAAAGAATCCCATATGATCTGTAACTTTACATGTAACTTTATATGTAACTTTAGATATACCTAGCTACACAGCAGAGGTGCTAAGAAACTCCCTTTATTAAACTGCAAAGATGTGTTTTTGCTCCAAATGTACCATTCCAGGTTGCAGCAGAGGCAGATCTAGGGTGGGGCAACTGGGACACCTGCCCCAGATGCCAATGTCGAACCTCCCGGCCTACCCCCACTGCCATTCACCCCACCCACCGCTGCCTGCTGTTCGCCCCGCCCACCTCTACCTTCCTTTCCCCTGCCTGCCTCCACTTACCTCACCCACTTCCGCTGCTCACCACACCCACTTCTGCTGTTTACCCCACCTACTTCCGCCTCTCATCCCATCCACTTCTGCCTCTGGTCTCCTCACCTCCTTGTTCTGGGTGCTGTTAATTCTCTGTCCACCAATGGGTTGTAGTTTTGATCCAAAAGTTAGTCTAAGGTGCAGATGAGGCAGTTTGTTCAAGAATTCGCCAAAATCAAGTCCCTGATGCATCCCTATAAGAAACATGGGGGAGGAAAAGAGGGAATCCAGTGTGGTGTTTAGCCAAGTACTTTACTTAAGCAGCTTAAACATAAATTCCAAAGGGGGTCTCAGCCCACATTTTTGTAAAGCTTTCCACTTTCTACAAATTAAGGACTCCTTAGTATCCATATATGCCACTTTAGCAACGATAACTGAATGTGGGAGTAGTCTTTGGCTTTATAGAGGTTCCTGGGCCCATTGACAATGGAGAGAAAGATATAAAATATGTGTAAAGATGTCTGATGTGTGTTTCCTCTTCACAACCCACTACTTTTACAACTTTTACTATATTATAAAATTACTTTGACTTTCCAGAGTTCATTTGTGTAGTAAATGTAGCACATGTATGGACACACAGAGTGCTACATAAGATGTTAGACTTCAGTGTACAAATGTTTGCTTTCTGCTTGTTATTGACTAATATATCAAAAGAATGCAGTTGCTTTAATGATGTACCAGTGTAATACATCAGTACAACTACACTATCCTCACAATGATGTATTACTCAATAACATGGTAGCAGCTGGCAAAAACAGCTACAGAATCTGATGATTTCAGCTTCATTATATTTATTTAATTTACTTAGTTTAAGAATAGGAAAGAAGAGATGATACCAGGCTGATAGAGAAAAATGTGTACAACCCCCAATAATATAAATTGCCATTCTGACAGTCTCTTCAGAGCCTTGATTAGGTAAAGCAAAATTTCTTGCGTTCACTGCAGGATTTGTTCAGAGTTGTGTTGTTGCTTTTTGTGAGTTTGTGCTTTCTGTAGTATGTGTTAAATTTTTCTAGTGGCTAGTTTCTAATAACTGAAGGTTTCATTGTGAGGACTGATGTAAAGACTCTTCTTTGACTCTTACATCCTCACACATGAAAGCAAATAATTCATATTTGTTTTCTCCCAACTGCAAGAGAAAACAAATATTTTCCCACAGAATTCTTCCTGCATTTGAAAGTCCTGTAGGACTGTGTGTTTGTGTGTGTGGGGAGTCTATGGAGAAATATCCATATTGCAAAGAGTAGCTGGAGAATAGGAAGAATGGGCACAACCCACACTCCCAACAGACTCTCCTCTGAGTATTTTGCACACAATGGTCTTAATTATATACCAGATGCTTGTGTATAGTGGGGGGTTGACTTCCTATTCACTATACTCTTGCTGCTCTCCTTATCCCATGATGTCTGCTGGCCTACATCAAAAGATTTTCCCAGGAGGGTGGGTTACCATGAAATCTGAGATCTCATGACAGCCTGAAGATCTCACCAAAGGCTTTGCTCTTGTGAGAGTTGTGGCGGTCTCATATAGGAGCAGGGATAAGCACTGGAAAGCATGTGTCAGCAGAAAAAAAGGACAGTGGGCTCGATGTGCTTATGGATGATCCAAGTTTATTCTTTAAAAAAGCCCAATGTGTTTCAGCCTGTTTATAAATTAACTGGCATTAATCTAATCTACAATAGAAATTACTGGAGTTGTCCCTGCATTTTCTTTAAGAATTGGACTGATATGCAATATCGATATGCAATAAAGATACATAGGCCTACCTCATGTGTTCTTGTTCAGTATTGTGCTGGTAGGTAGATGATAGGTCTGGCATTTCTTTTGATTTTGAGGTTTGGGGAGATGACCTATTGTAAGTCTACACTCAGACTGGCAGAAACCCACAAAGGACTCACCAGTACATTATTAGTCCCTGTGGGGTTTCTAGATTGTTGGAAAATATAAGTTGAGCTCCTGCATTGGGACATGTATGTTCTACAATGGTGGAACTATAAAAACTTCCTTCCATGTTCTCCTCCTCCACAGCTATTTAATGGCCACTAGAGAGTGGGAAATGGCTGGGATTATTAGCAGATGCACAACAAAGCATCATCTTCTGTGACCTCCAGAGGACTCCCAGGAGCTTGTGGAAGATGCCTTCATTATTCTTTGGCCATAGTCAGTTTGAAAAATACTTCTTAGCCATTCTTCACAGTGTAACAGTAATCATGGAGGGGTGGTGTGAGAGGAAAGTACCTATAAGAAGGTTTGTATAAAGTTCCCAGAGTGAAAACTAGAGATGGTTCCTATACCTTTAATAGTTGTGTAGATGACAGAATTACAGCAGACGTTGTTTGTAATGCAGCCAGGTAGCAAATATCACCTACTGACATTTCCTCTTCTAGACAACCATTGAAAATGCAGGAGCCCTCTCTAGTTTTTACTTTGACAACCTTACCTGTGTCTGTCACTAACAGGATGCCAAACCACAATTTTCAACTGGCAGAACAATTGTAGTCTCCTGTCCATGCTTTAGATATAAACATTTACACAGATAGAAGCATTTACACAGGCACCTAAGCATGCAGACATCTATACCCATAGACTTCCCCACAATCCAGACCTCTAATCATGATTTTAGATGCCAAGGAAGCCTACAAACAAATCAGTCTAGAAATGTAAACTTTAAATATGGTCTGAAGCCAAATCACATAACTTCATAGGTCCTTCCTTCCTTCCTTCCTTCCTTCCTTCCTTCCTTCCTTCCTTCCTTCCTTCCCATGCTGACTCCATAATATATCTGTAGAATTTATTCGATATCATCATCATCATCATCATCATCATCTTTATTTACACTCCACATTTCCCCCAAATGAGAACTCAAGGTGGCTTACAAATTAAAACAAGTACAATATAGGTAAATATACACCAAACTCAACATTAAAATAGAAATAAACTGTTCACAATATGAAACAATGACTTCTGAGAAGTCACCAACAATGTAGACTAACACTGTAAAAGTTGAGAATATTGTAGTTTTACTACATTACCATGGGAAACAAAATGCAAAGTTGACATTTTTGATGACAACTTCTTCTAATTCAGGACTGGAACTCAGATGCTGCTGAGGGATGCCCTATGATGCATGATAATCCTCATGATTATATTTAGGAATAATCACTACTAGCATCATACTCATTATATTTTTAATCTTTACAGTCTTCACTTCTGCCATGAAACTAGAAATAATGACTGAGGTATGGGTATACATACAACCAATCTTTTGTTCAAGGATAGCCCTGCCTCTAAAAAGAGAAAATAAATAGTAGATCAACAGTTCAGAGCAGATCACCATCTTGACTGTAGCACAGTTGGTTAGATTTGTGCAATGGTAAATGAAGACCAGTATCTTCATTCTTAAAAAAGATGTAGGTGAGATTGCCAAGCAACAGTTCAGCTGCTCCAGTTAGCAGAAGAAGACATGTGATAATTGAAGAGCAGGAGTAAGCTTTCAAGACTCTAGGGGTACCCAATGTAGTCTCAAATGTCCTGTGCCAATTTAATGGCAAATTTGTTTGTTGACTCTGGGGGTGTGAAGTGAGCAGTTGGGAAAGCCTGAGTAGCAGTTCATGGAATGCTGGGGGGGGACCTATGGGGGGCACAAATATGAAACTGAAAAGCTTGTAATAAATAGAGATGGGACTAGACAGAAGTAGAGATAGAGAGAGTTAGATAAGGACAGCTAGGAAGGGGGTGGATGACGTCTTAATAGGGCTTTGTTTGGATATGAGAATGCAGAAAGAGTTCAAGAAAAGTGTTAATGTGTTTGAAATTGAGTTGTGACTGTGTACTGTGTATACCACTAAGGGTTGTTTTTTATTTTATGTAATAAATGTTTACTATTTTTTTCTGCATCTCTGTCAAAATGGTAATAATCATCAAGGACAATGAAATAAGCCTTACCATACTGAACCCAACAACCATCACATCAACTTGTCCAGTATAGGTATCTTTGAGGCCTGAGCACCAGATCTGGGGAAGGATTTTGGAGTAAAAGGGTAAAGTGAATGAAAGAAGCCCATTGGTTGAGACTGGAGGCCAACCTGGATAGGGTTTCTATCAGAGGGGAAATTTTGCAATGCCCCCTCATGCCCTCTCAGCCTGTTTTCGATGACCTGCAATCACTTCCTGATGGACTAAAAGAATGTCTCATCTAGGTCTGAAACAGGGCTAAAAGGCCCTTAAGTATGTCAAAAGTGTCCCTCATGATTTTCAGAAGGTTCAGCAAAGGATTTTCAGCCTAAATTGCTTATTTTTAAAAGTAACTTACATTTGAGAAGGGGAAGGCAGGCATTAAACCCTCTCAGGTTCAGTGAAGGACATTAAAGGCCCTCTGAACTGAGATGGCCACCCACTCCCACTATAGAGACTGTAGCAATCTTCCTCTAGACATGGCTGTTTGCATTCAGACTTTTTGAACAAGGCTATTGTTTACTGCTAAGGTAACTATTGTGTGCCAAATATTATTGCCATGATCAAAATGAATTTGAAGTGCAAGGTTGTTGTAAACTGACAAGCACAGCTGAGAAGGACTTGGAGTTCATTCAAAGAACAGTCTAATCTAATCTTGGTGTTCAGAAAGACAAATGTGGGTCTCTAGGGACAGGGACATTGCGTGATGTAGATGTTAAAAATGAAAGAAACTTGGCCGAGTCTATTAGCTAGGGAAGGTATAGCTGCAGTACCCTCTTTTCTGCCAGAAAGAATACTTGTTTCTAAGGAACTGCAGATCTGAACAAAAGAATAATTTGGACTCTGTCACTGGCCAGGAGACTAAAGGTCAGCAGGAGCCCAGGCTGGTCTATTTCCTATGCCAAGAATGGAGATGCTTTTCCAGTATTTGTTTCTATTCTCACCCCCTCCACTTTCCATTTCTTCCTTCTTTTGGTAACAGTCCTATGGATGATGACTAAATTCTTTTTCATTATCTTTACAATGCTTAGATAATGTTTGGAGCTTCACTGACTATTATCACCAACATCACCAACATTTATAGACCACAAGCAAAAAGCAAGAAAATAGGTTCAGATCCGTGGAATGTAGATTCTGAACTCCATGTACCAAAAAATGCATATGCAAGTGCACTCTGGACTTATCCCTGTGTATATGACCAAGAAGATTCCATCTATTACAACTATTTTTAATATGCACTTTTCATATACACATTTTTTTCCAATGGCATATGTATCTTTTATACATTTCCACTCTGACCAGAGTGTGTGTATGTGTGTATTTCTCAATTGTACGTATTTTGACAATTCCTGTTTTTAAAACAGTTTTGCCCCTATTTAATTTTTCTAAAACTTGGCTTTGGAAATGTGTGAATTTGTGAAGCAAATGTGCTTTGACTCACAGCATGTGTCAAGATTCATGAAATGAGTACGTTGTCATGAAAAAACAACATAATTCTTTTCCTTCCCATCCAGCTCTTGACTATCCGAAAATACAAGCATGGAGAGCTTCCTCCTTCTATTACCGTGCTAATGTTTCTACCGGTGAAACTCCTTTAATAGCCGCTATTTGTCTTAACCCAAAAAGGGGTATTTTAGTATAGCTAGTTGCATAAATTGCTCATTTTCATGCTTACCTGCTTTCACGTGCACATATGCACTTTTTTTCTTTTTTAAAAAATAGTACATATTGTTCTTGTTTATATGTGTTTTTTCTTTGAGATTCAGGATCTAAAATTAATACTCCGAACAACCTGCCTAAGATACTTGCTTATACTTTAAAGAAATAATTTCAAGGATTTATTAAACACAATTTTTAAAAGATAAAGTCTAGAAAGGAAACTAAAGCCAAAATATGACTGTTAGTCTTCAAAAGAAAAGAACCACTGAGTCAATAATAACTTGGAAAAATAAACACTTAAGTATGTTCCATTAATTCCACGGGTCCACTCTTTTTGAGGCTAACCATAGGATTCAGGCTTCTTTTGCCTTTGAAGCTATCTCTTGTCACTGAATTTTCCAAGATATAAAAAGAAGAGCATGGCTCAAGGTATACTGGTGCCTGAGGGGGAAAAACTGGTTCCCCATACTTACCCAAATCAAGCTGCATAGCACATAAAGGCAGCAAATTTATTTTGGTACAAAACATAGAAAATTGCTTAAGCTTCCCCTGCAGTAAGAATTATAACAGTAAAATAGTAAATAACTGACCGTTTGCCTGTTAAGATCCCCCACCCACCCCCATATGATGAACAACTATGGCCATTTCTGCATGATGGGGCCGTGCTGCTTCTGGAATAGGGTGGCAGCATTCAGCCGGTTGTGCTTCTGCACAATGTCATTGTGGCCCACTGCCATCTCATCCCCAAGTGTTATGCTCACACAGTTTTTGCAAAATGGAAAAGATCTGTTTTGCTCCTGGGATCACACGGCACTCACAGTGCTCCTGGCTGTGTGGAAGCTGTGGAAGTGCAATGGCAACACTTCCTTCCATAGCTCAGCAATGTAAATTGCCCAGCTGCGCTGTGATGTCATGGCACTTCCTTCTGCATGGAGCAAGCAGGTGTAGAGGGGAGCATTGCTGATATACTCCCTTCCAGACCCAGGATTGCAGCACAATGATGCAGAAGAGCATTGTTGTGTGGAAATGGCCTATATCTAACATCTTAGATGGTTGCCTTGCTCTTCCTCTGGTAGGACAAGCACTGCTCAAGAGTTTTATATAAAGAAGGTATGCAGAGATGGTGGCAGCATATACTTTTAGTATGACCAATTAATAGAAACTGTTCTCTGGCTTGGAATATCTATGCATCTTACTATGGATGCTCTTATAATATATCACTATGACTTCACTGCATTGCCTTCACATATACTATCTTCTAAAGCTAAAGGTCTTGCTGGATCAGCTATATCCATTTTAACAGATGGGAAGTAGCCAGTACTTCTTGCTGTTTAATGGACATATGAATAATATATTTGATTTGCCGAGTATTTTTATTGTTCTCAAAAGTCAATACATATAATGCACAAGCATTTGGATGTTCTTAACTTTTTTCTTTTCTTTTCAGGTCTCATTGTGCCTTTGTGGGAACTTGGTGACGGAAGGTATCTTCTGCACTGCCGATATTATGGATCATTTGCTCATTAAACCTTCTCAAGGGAACATTTTCTGGGTTATTGACCCACCATTCTGAATATGTTATTTCAATTTGTGACTGTCCTATACACCTTGTCAGGATTTCAGAGTGGTCTGATATCAGGGTAACAGTTTCAATATAACAAGAACTTATTCCTGAGCACAATCTGGAAAGCAACAAATTGAAGGAGTAGGAAAAAGAATATCTGGGAACTATCAACTGGTGTGGATACAAGGAAAGGTGATATGATAGTTTATTTAATATTCAGTCTGTAAGCCCTTAGAAAGGAATGGTAAGATGACTAACAGCGAGCAAGAGTTTTCCAAGCCAGATCAAAAAAAGATTAATCTATTCTCCCTCTCTTACAATATTAGAAATTTAGTAGATTAAGGGAATGATATAGATATATAAACAGATGCCAGATGGTAGTCTGTCAGGGATACTTTAGTTGTGTAGTTCCTCTTTCATAATGATTGTGAATTAGATGACCTTTGAGGTTCCTTCCTGATAAACAATTCTATGATCTTCTGATTTTAAAACTATCATTCATGACATACAGAAGCATCACTCTGTTCCTGAGATTTCTGTGATAGAAACTGTATTGCAAAATGCTCTAACACTGGAGGTGGGAATAAAGTCAGCTTCTTGAACAGTGAGCAAATATCCAGCAGTTCTTGGTTCTATAGCAGTGATCGAATAGGAAGTATATGAGATTGTTAGTTGCTGCTAGATGAGCATTCAGTACATCTCAGAAGGCATGTGATACAGTGAATTAGAGGTATATTTTAGATTTGGATTCTTGATTCCAGAACAGGTTCAGGAGATGGCCAGATCAAAATCAGACTTCTTTGAAATAAACTAAATAAAATCTATACAGTCTTGAAGATTCATTAGCAACTCAAATTCAAAAGGACATAGTGACACAGAGAGTATACTTCACAAACCGATATATTTCTCTCCAAGTATTCTATACAGGGAATATAGCATAATATCATCCTACTAAAAAGGATCCATAACCTGTTGTGAATGCTAGTGCACAGTTCAATTCTCAAAACATAATCCACTTCAGTGTCTCCTTTGTAGCATTGTGAAACAGACTTTTAAAATGTTCTGATATGAAGAGTAAGCTTAAACTGCATTAGTTAGATTCATTCTGCCACTATAGAGATTTTCTTTTCTTTTCAAAAGTAGCAAGCAGTTGTACAAGGTAACATTTTTAATCAAGTTCACAATCAGTATACTCTATGCTCTTAACATTACAAAGTGGATTTCCAAGTTTTTCAAGCAACAGCATAATCATCCTGTATTTTTCACTTAAGAATCCCATTAAAAATTTATGGCTGGTTGTTTGTGCTAATTAGAACACTATATTTACAAAATCCATTCAAACTCAATTGTAATTTCTTTGTGACCCTTAACAATTCTTCAGGTTCCCTATCACTTGATTAATAGGTGCTTTGCACTTCCATTCTGCCTGGAAAGACTAATCTTCATACAACTGAACCTCTGCTTCTGTGCATATACTCTTTTATTAAGAATCAGAATAACTTCCCAGTCATTGAATATACATTGTATTATATCTTTATTTTTAAAAGAATGTAAGACTACAACAGTCCAATAAAAGCAAAATAGCAATCACTGAATGCATAGTAATTTCTAGTCAAGCATCTCAATTATACAACTACTTTAAATGAGAGACACTTGTTATGATCACAGTAGATAAACAATTCTAAGAGTAATCAAAAACACTATTATTCACCAATCATAAAACCTCATCTTGCTAATTATCCATTGCAGTTTCTGCTTGAATTAATGAGAAATTATTACACTCAAGAATCAGGAAAACCGTGCTCTATTTCACCTGCTTCAGTTTCTAATTGGTGTGCACACATGCACATACATACTGCCGCAGTTGTATACAATTGAGATATAATGAGTTATTTAACAAATCCCTAAAGATTTAGGAATGCCTAGTGGAATTCTTGACAATAGAGGAGCTATTCCTTCACTGCATATCACAACTATTTTTGGAAACCCCCCCATATTAAAAGTAGTTTTCCAAACAGCAAGAGAAGCATGGGTTGAGAACAGAACAAATTCCCTTGGAAAAGAAGAATCAGCACAACTCTGTGGTTCCTGGCATTTATGTTACTCCGTAACTGCTCAGATTTCCTACCTATGAATGGTCTAGGTAGCAAACAACCAATTTTTTCTAATGAGATTCTTTGGAGACTTATCATTTTTTTGCAGTAACAAGTTAGAATAATGAGCATGGCTGTAGTTTTTTAGTGGAATAGTAGTCACTCATTCAAAGTATGTGCTGACTCTAAGCAATGGGAAGGGAGAAGGAAGGGTCATGGAGATGACTGTCTAGTCTTGCAGCTAGTAATTTTTTTTTTTTTTTTTGGTCTTTTGCTCTCCCCCCACCCCCAGAATAATATCCAAATTGGTCACTTGGTTGAACCAAAGAGCACTACCCTGCATTTTTTAGTGAAACAGTAGTAAGAATAACTTGTTGCTAACTTACTTTCTTACCTTTCTGGACTACAATTGCAATAACAAGTGCTGTCCTGTTAGGAAATAATAGAACTGAGTGAAGTAACATTTTTTTAAAAGACATTTTTCTTTTAATAATATTCCAAGCCCCAAAGGTTACAATTCAGAAATAAAGATTTACTCAAGCCTTCCACTTTTACCAATCAATGCAAAGCAACAGCTAAACAGTCTCACAATGGTACCTATCATTCAATGAAAAACTAATTAGTGCTGTTAAATCCTCTGACCCAGTAAGTGGAATAATATCCTTTTGCTGATCTAAAGTCTATTTTGTCATTATACAACCACCATATGAAAATCTTTGACAAAATAATGGCCTCAGTGTGTGATTACTTTCCATCTCATGGAATGTTTATGTGATGCACACTCCCATTGGCTGTGTATTCTGTTTGGGAAATACCAAATCAATGTTCTCAAGCATTGTTACAATTATGTAGGGATGCTACCATGTCAAAATATATCTTGCAGTTTCTCTAGCGTCTCTTCAGAAATAAATATTATGGGTTGATCATCTGAGAAATGCACTGTCAAGACTTCTAAATGCATTTGAACAGTCACACAGAACAAATTACTTCATTGACTGCAAATAGGCATACAACCCTTTGTCAGGTAAATATACGTATAGAGATATTCCAGAATGGAGACTCCATTCTATGTCCCCTTCCCATAGGCTAAGACTTTAGCAGCTCTTTTCCCTTGCGTGCTGATTGCCTTCTTTTTCCAGGGGCTCTACATTGTGCATGGGTGGACAGAGATTACTACTTGATGCTCTCCACCAACACCAGTCTCCATCTGTAACAGCTTCTGTGTGTCTCTAGTGTGAAGCTTCATGGAGTAACAATCAATCATGGCAGGATAATTACTTTCCAGAAGTTTCTTCAGTAGAAATAACCAGGCTGGAATGTTGGCTCTGTGAAGTCACAGATTCCTGTTTCTGGTGGAAGGGACACAGTCTTTATCCATGGCTCCTGAATTTGAAAAAATTGGCACATCAGATAGGTAGCTTGGCTCTGCTAAGTCTCTTCCAGCTTTTTCTTCCTCACAATTGTCTGCTCCAGCTTCTTCCTTATATTATTCTGCTGGCTTTCTTCTTCTGTGTCATTTGGCTAATGCTGCTCCCCACTTCCCATGCCACTGCTCATCTTCTATTTCAGCTTAGGTGGTAGGCTGGCAGCAATTTGAAATTATGCTATGGTAGATCTACCAAGTAAATTACTGGAAAGTGCTCCCCTCCAGATGAAATAACAGCCAAACATCCCATTAGTTTCTCACTCATATACAATTTCCCCTACAGAAGTGGTTGAATATTGGACATTATCCAATGTGGACTGGTAGTAGTGAGTTCAAGGATGTGGAAGATCTGATGTGTATACTGTGCCATTCAACATGAAAGTACATTGCTCATAGATGCTTACTGATGTACATTGAGCATTCAGATGTTCCTACACATTTACCATTGTAATTCACTGATAAGGTGGTGTTGCATGACTCCACAAGTGTAAAGTTAAAGTCCATTTTCTAAGTGGATAGTATCTTGGCTAGCATTTTCTAGAAATGTACTAATCGAGGAAAAGAATTTGACTGTAAATGTGAGAAGGATAGGTCAATTCAAAACTTCCTCCAAATATACACCATTCCTGTGGATAATAGGCTTAAATAGAAGCTGGAATTTTCCAGGGAACCCAACTGTGAGGAGCCCACCAGGACACTGATTGATAGATATCCATCCCTTGTACACCTGAATTCTTTCCTCTTTCCTCAGAGCACCCACAATAGACAGCTATTACAACACTCATCATGCCTTTGTCAATCAAAACACCAAGACCATCAACAGGCAAAAGACTCATTGTCCATAACAGGTTTCCTTTGTCTTGCATCTGGAAACTTCATTGCCAGAGGCTATTTTCAGGGTACAAATACCCTTGCTTTCAGGATGCCCAGTGCAGTCTCTTGAAAATCTACCCCTCGCTCTGTCTGTCTGGCTCCTGAATGAGAACTGTCCTTAGGTCCTACCTCAACCAAAACACATTTCTGCTCTTCACTATTCTTCTGGACTGGTAATTATAAATCCCCCAAATCCCTCAACCTCTCTATAATTTTTTCTCCTTTTCTCTTTCAGTTAGCTCTTGTGTGAATGTGTGATTGTGTGTATCTTGTGTGCATACATGAGTGAAACACATTTTGCGCTTACTTTTGAATCTTTGGCTGATTCTTTTCCTGTGTGTGCCCGTAAACACTGGTAGGAAAGATCTCGCTAAGTCCCCCTCTCGCAGCCTCCTGATTTTGAGCTAATTAATTCCTCACTTTTTCAAGGAGGTATTTGGGATTGCAGGGTGGCCCTTGTGGCACCTACATTATGGGGTAACATGACTAGCACATGAGGTAATTTACACACTTACGCTTTGGTGCCTGCTCAGTCAGTTAGCCTTGGAATTTCCAAGTTGAGTTCTGGTAAGACCCAAGGTCGTGCAGCTAATAAATGTAATCTATAAAGCAAATCATTAGTCCGATTGTGAGGGGACAGACGTAACTAGAATTGAAAAAGCATGCTAATATTTTTATCTACATTTTTCCCCAATTGGTGGTCCTCAAGACTACTAGTAAAAAAGTGTGCTGTCTTTTTCTCCTGTTACTGGGAAGAAACCCCAGCTGGCAGATTATTCGCTTCCACCTCCTTTATTTGCAAACAAATGCATGCAACTTAAAATGAATATCTTAGAAAGATGCACACAAACACATTTTACTAAATGGGGAAATGTTTATAAAATTTGTACACTGAGTAATCTGTACATCTGAGAAGAATCTATCAAAATATACATATATTCCTTTGCAAACCCCTTTCTTCTCAAAGACTTGCAACCTGATATGAAATAAGCACAGGAAGAAAATGCAAGCAGGATTCAGAGAAACATAGAAAGTTCAAGAGTGAGTGTTTTTTCCCACAGCACCAAGGCCAGGACAACACTGTTATTAAGCAGGATCTGGCTCCACTGGAACCTGGAGAGCATTGAAGGGAAATTTCAGGATCTATGCCATAATAACAGGCCCCTCCTCTCAGGTGGCATTTGCCATCTGTCTCTGGGACAACAGTGCCATTGACCAACTGCCACTACTGCCATAAACAACCTCTCCTAATGTCCAGACTCTTCTCACTGCTTCCTTGAAATGAAGTTAAAGCATATAAGCTGAGTAAATTGATTATTTTGAAATAGGAATTGCTAATGATGACTCTCAAGGGACTCAGTATTTCCTCACCAAATTTGGCATTATAGAAACATGAGTGGAGTTTGTCCACCACTATTCAGAACTGTGAAAAAGCAAGCAGGGATTTCTGTCTGTGCCTAATCTATCCTGCATTCAGTTTTTTTTTTTATTTCTTAAATAATATAACAATATTATTATATGATGAACACTGTGGCTAGAAGCATAAGGAATGGAGACAGTGGTTATGCAGTAGAGAGTTAGAGCACCAAAACTCAATTTGCTAATCCCTGAAAGAGTATTAAGTTCTTCTTTCTCAGACCATATTAGATAATGTTCACCCCACATTTACCAATGATTATTCGCAAATATAAGAAGTAGAATCATTATTTGTGTGAATAAGAGAGATGACATTTTGAGGATGGCAAACTTGTTATAAATGGCACATCACTTGACTGCAGTTCCCAGGCAGAACTTTCCAGCAGAGACTTGTGGTAAACATAATAAACTTTACATTGGAAAATGCAGTACATTCTCATCAAATTATTTACATTCTTGTGTGTCCAGAGCAATAGTCCAGAGCAATAGTCGATGATACACAACATTCTTTTTCACAAATAGCCTGTTAATAAAGCTGCACAAATAAGTCATACTAGGAGAAAGTAGAGATTATGGTCAGAGAAAGGACACCAGCAGCTCAGGGCTGGCAAAATTGAGGCAATGAAGCTTGGAACCAAAAATAAACACAAGGCTTAATGCCGGAGATACAGACTAGGAGGGCGATCTTATTATGGCTACAAATAATTCAGCCATCTGTGCACTAGAAAGAAACAGAAGAGTGGGCAAGCCAGGGTACAGAGCATAAATCTTCAAAGTTATTCTGGCAACCCATTGAACGCTCATCTAGAAAATTATGTAAAGCTTTGATTAGCACATAAAGACATTGCCGAGATCAAGCAGGTGCAAAAGAGAGCAATCAAATCATGCAGATTCAGGGAGGGAAATTAGAATGACAGTGATGGAAAAACTAGACTTGGCCTTGAAGCTTTAAGGGCAATGGAATCTAGGAGCCCTCTCTCCGGCTGTCTGTCTCCCCTCTCTGTGTTTGTGTGTGTGTTTTGGATGAGAGAAATAAATCAATCAATAAATAAATCTGTGCCAATCAGGTATTTGTGGTAACTGATTTAAACTCTGTGTAAGATTGGTTCAAGGATGAAAGCTGTGGGTGCCGGCCTGACACAAATTAGATGTCTTTAACATTGATTAAAAACCTGACAAGTCCAAAGGCAACATTTTTAAACAAACCAGCATTAATCATTTTAAAGAGCTGACAAATCTAGTGAGACAATAAAAGAACTTGAAAAGAAGTAATTTGCAGTGGTTGTGGGACAGGTGGGACAGGGAACAAAACCATAACTGAAATAAAGATACACCAAATACATTTCCAAAATCAAACCAATGACCACAGTCCAGTGGGATACTCCTCCTGAGTTTCTCTGATTCTGCTAGAAGGTGTAATATCTTACCACTTAAAAAACTTTGTACCCCCTAAAAACCTGCTTTGGGGGATCCTTCTAGATCAGCTTCTGGTTTTGTGGTAAGCTGCAGCAGGAGGAGAAGAGAAGATCTCAATTCTGTGATGTTGCATACCAAACAACACTGTTGGACGTTGGCCAGCATCTGCAATGATGACTAAAATTACTGTTCTAGTCATAGGCCCTTTCCACACGGGTTAAAAAAACGGTGCAGTGAGTCCTCCATGGAGGACATCTGCACCTTGGAGTGGACTGGGTCTGGACTATTTAGCATAGATCCACATCTCAGTCCGCTCTGGAGTAACCCTAAGTGGTCCTCCAGCGTGTTTTTGAAAAACCTGATTTTTCAGGTTTTTCAAAATGCTGGCGCACGCCATTGCACGCCTGCTCTCCAATGCAGATTAAAAGGCTCGCACCAATGCGAGCCTGCGATCTGCGGAGGGCGGGCTTTAGGCTGGCAAGCTTCAGTGGTTGGTCGTGACCCATGACCAACCAGAAGCCGCCATTTAGACGCTGGAGCAGTGTGGATCTACGGTCGTGCACTGCTCCTCCTGGCCCCGGACTGGACCGGACCCAAAGAAGATCCGGTGAGTAGCGGCAGGGAGCGATTCCCTTGCCGCGTGTGGAAATGGCCATAGTAAAACTGTTGGAAAAGTGGTCCGAGTATTTGCATCTATTCTGCTATTCAAAATGTTCTTGGTCACCTTTGAATGATTCAGGAACACTGACAGTCTCATCCTGAGCTATTGGTTTTGCTGTAATGTTTAAATTCCCCCAACTCTTGGACAGGACTAATTGTATGTGGTTTTCCTGTGGAACTGACTGCATTTGAAAGGTGATTCCAAGGCCAACAGACAAGATGATTATCTCACTTCAGATGGATACTGTTGTTTTTTTAATATTACAGCTTGGATTAGAATGAACACAAGGGTAAGTAGATCTCAGTAATATATTAAAGGAACTTGTTGTAGCTTGTTCTATTTAGTTTTGAATTGTACTGGGTAAAGGATAAAAGTCACTGTCCATACACTCAAGCGTCACAAGAATAATCAAAGATTGGAACAGCTCCTATGGACACATAACTTGTAAGAGATGAGGCAATTTTTCTCTATGGAATTGAGAACTGTGAATTCTGGACAAATTTGAATAACATTGGAGAACTCTATGACAGATATTTTATCTTCCTGATTCTTGGTAAAGGAAATTTAAAAACGATACAGGACTAAAAACATGATGAACAACAATGTGACACTTAAAAGATACTTAAAACCTACATGATTGTAAATATGTATAATTTCAACGCAGAATGCTTTGTAAGTAATCCGTTGTTGATGCTGAAAGAACAATACTTAGAAAAATCCTATTTGTATTTTATTTACATTTGTTTAATAAATATAACTTTTTTTTAAAAAAAGAAGAGTTAGTGCAAACTAGGATATTATGTCTTTTTTATTACTATTGTTGTATTTGCCACTGCTCTTTAATTGTGAATTTTTGTTGCTACCATTTTAATTAAAGCTGCACACTGCCCTGGTATCTGTGAAAATGTCAGACAGTTTCTAAATGTTTAAATAAATAATGAAAATATATCCCATATTTGGTCCTTGCATTATCAACTCATTTAAGTACAAGTACAAATATTACCACTGCTTACTGATGTGCAGGAATAGCAGGCTTCTCCCTTCCTCCTTCACCCAACCCACATCTGCAGGATTTCAGAGGGAGTGCTTTAAAGGTAAACCTTAGGCTGCCTTCAGTTGCTCACTGCATTCTATTTTAAGCAGAAGTTGCAGCCTTGAGGCATTGAGGGACCTTGGAATCTATTATCTCTGGTGAGAATACTTAATTGATTTTATCCATCACATTTGAAATTTGGTTTCAGCCACAGATTTAGTGATGGTTTTTCAGTGTGAATAATGCATGTAAAATAAAAGGGAAGAGACTTAACTGCCCCAAAATATGTGTGTGTGTGAGAGGGGGGGGGAAGAGAGAGAGAGCTCTTACTTAGGTTTTTCTAAGGCTAAGAAAGTGACATCCTATCTGTCAAGGAAAGGCCTTATCTCATCAGTGGAAGGAGAAGCGGACTAAATAGTGTACCCACACACCTATTTGCCCTTCTGTTCCTTCAGTCTCCACTTCTCCTTTCCCACCAAGTGGGAATTTTTATTTCTCTGTCTGTCTTCACCAATAAAATCTCCAACCCCTCAAGTGTGTACTTTTTGGCAGTGGGTGAACCACTTTTGGATATAAAGTGGGTGAAAAGGGCACAATATTTTAACTAGCAAAGTTTGCTGAAAAAATGTTAATATGGGGAAAAGATTTTAAAATCTAAACACACATACACACGCACAAGCAATCATGTATTACTTATCAAACAGGAACAAATGTCTTCAGCAAACCTACCTAGATTGTTTTTCAGTTTTATCCAGGTCCCTTCTTTAAGCAGCATGTTAGTGACCTTGGTCCTGTTATCTCCACCAGTTTTCCAGTCTGCTCCCTCTCACCACATTTCTTTTCTTTTTCTTCTGATACTTTTCCTCACAAAATCTCTGTCTTTCTCTTTCCTGGAGTTTTTATCCTTTTCACTCCAAAACATCAACCAGTCAGTAAGATTCTTCTCATTTCTGCCACCTACATAACTTTCATTTCCCTGAACTATGCCTAAACACAAATTTAAGTCCGAAAGCTAAAATGGGGGGCAGTACAGTTTCTTCATACATCCATTATTTTTTCAAAGCTTTATATCAACCTTCTTGCTAATCAGAAAGCACTTCAAAAATAGAACTGTGTAGGGGAGAGGAAGCATTTAAGTATGTTGTTAGATGAAATTTATGTTTCTGTACCTTTATGAACACTGGGACATTAATCTATATATCGTTATCGAAAAGAACATTGGAGTGTCAATATGAAAAAAATGGGGTTAGACTAGGGAGTTTAAGGGAGAGGCATTTAGAATTCTCAGCCACAGAGCTCTTGGGCCACAGTAAACTACAAACCCCAGAATTCCACTGGATGTTGAAAGTGGAATAATAGCACTTTAACAGTGCTGTGTGCAAATGGCCTAGGAGCAAGGAGGTGAAATTGAAGTAATCAGCATCAACAGTTTAAGATATATAGATGACACCATATTACTAGCAAAAAATAATGACCTGGAATGAATATTGAACCAAACCAAGGAAGAAAGTGCAAAAGCAGGGTTACAGGTGAATATTAAGAAAGCAAAAATAATGACCACAGAAGATTTACATAATTTAAAAGAGGATGGTGAATGCATCCACATAGGGCATTTCCACACAATGACAGCCTCATGTGTCATCCCATGGCAGTCCTGGCAGGGAAGGCAGCATGACAGGAACACTTCCCTCTGCACTTCACTGGCTTCCTGCCAAACAAAGTATGATGGCCCTTCCCATGCTGTGCTATGGAGGGAAGCATCGCCATCATGCTTCCCTGCCCTCCCGCATAACAGTAAGTACGGAAGTGCCATGTCACTGCAGGTACAAAACAGTTTTTTTTTTCTGTTTTGCAAATACTGCGCAAATGCAACACTTGGGGGTGGGACGGCAGCGGGCCATCAACGACGTTGTGTGGAAACACAACCAGCTGACTGCTGCCATCCTGTCTCCAAAGTGGCACAGCCCCATCATGTGGAAATGGCCATAGTTAAAGAATTTTTATATTAGTCATAAGCCAAAAGGAAGATTGTAGTCAAGAAATCAGAAGAAAGAGTAGGATTTGGAAGGGTAGCTATGAAGCAACAAAGCATGATCACCAAGTGTAAAGATATATAATTATACATGTTTTTCATAAAATACATCTTTATAAAATATATATCTATAATATGTTATACATAAAATAGCTTCTATACATATAATACAAATATCATGATCATCAATACTTTTTTAATTGAAATATCCTTGTATATATATGACAGCTGGACAGTGAAGAAATCTGATATAGTGATGGAACCAACTGTTCCGAAATGTAGCGCTGAGGAGAGTTCTGTAGGTGATTGCCAGAAAGAGAGAGATAGAGAGAAAAAATAAAGGGTCTGAGAGCAAATCAAGCCTGAACATACCCTAGAAACCAAACTAACTAAATCAGTGCTGTTGTATGTCGTATTTACAGTGGCACCTCCACATTCACAAGGGTTTGGGGTGCAGAACCCTTGTGAAAGTGGAAAAATTGCAAATACCCCCCCTCCGCGATTCCCTTTCCAGGCATCTAGCATGGGAGCCTTCCTTCTCCATGACCAGATCAGAGGCAAGGGAGTGAGAAAGGAGAAGCTCCAGAGGGGAGAAGGAAGGAGTGTGTGTGCCCTCCCCCCTTGCTTTAACTTTTGCCTGGATGCAAGTTCTCAGTATAGGACAAAGGCAAGGAAATGGGAGAGGAGAGTTCCGGAGGGCACAGGGAAAGCACACATGTGCATATATTCTGCTACCCCATTGTCTTTTCTTTTGCCTCACATGAGTTCTCAGTGCTGGTGCAGAGGCAAAGCAATGGGAGTGGAGAGTCGTGAAGGGCACAAGGAAAGCACACACTCACGTATCTTCCATTTCCCCATTGCCTTTCCTTTTGCCTTGCACAGTTTCTCAGCATTGGTACAGAGGCAAAACAATGGGAAGGGAGAGCTCTGGAGGGCACAGGGAACACACAGACACCCACGTCTTCCCCCACTACCTTACCTTTTGCCTCAGCATGCTTACCTTTTTTCTCTGCACAGGCAAAATGCAAGGGAATGAGAGGAGGAGAATTGGGGGAAGACATGGGTGCCTCATAAATAATCAAATTCATGAGAATCAAACCCACAAATGTGGAGGGAGAACTATATCATGAGACAACATGACACATTATGCCATGTTGGGAGAAAGACAGGATATAAATAAAATAAAATAAATTATAAGAAAAGATAATCAAATATAGTTGTAAGTACAATACTGGGTCTTTTCTCAGAAGATTATATTAACTGTAACTACATGGAGGACTAACAGGGGAAATGCAACACAGTATAGGACCAGAGGTAGTATAGGAATACCTCAATACTCTAAATAGATTCATTTCTCCAGGGTCAGATGAATTACACAGAAGGATATTAAAAGAATTGGCAGAAGTAATCCCAGAACTACTGGCAATAGTCTCTGAGAAATCCTAGAGAACAGAAGAAATCCCAGCAGCCTTGAAGAAGGCAAATATTGACCCCAGCGTCAAAAAGGGGGAAAAAGAAGCGGACTCATACAATTACCACCCAGTCAGCCTGACATCAATGCCAGGAAAAATTCTAGAGCAGATCATTAAATCGACAGTCTGTAAGCACTTTGAAAGGAATGCTCTGATCACTAAAAGTCAACACACATTTATTAAAAACAAGTTATGCCAGACTAATCTGATCTCTCTCTCTCTCTCCCTCTCCCCCCTTTTTTTTTTACATAGTCACATGCTTGGTAGATCAAGGGAATGCTATAGATGTAGCATATCTTGACTCCAGTAAGCTCTTTGACATTGTCTTCCCTGATATTCTTGCAAACAAGTTAGTAAAATCTGAACTATATGTTCAGAATGCTTTGACTGTGTATTCTTCCATGGCAGGGGGCTGGGCTCTATTGTGGTTTCTTCCAGCTCTATGATTCTAAGATTCTCACAATACGGACAAAATACAAGAGCCTCAGTTTGGTCATCTTGGCTTCTAGGGAGAGTTCAGAGTTGATTTGTGATAAGACATATACATTTATGTTTTTTAGCAGTCCGGCCAGTATATCCATAAAACTCTTCTTCAGCACATTTCAAATGAGATGGTTGTCTTTCTATCAGCTTTCTTCACTGTCCAGCTTTTACAACCACACATAGAAATGGAAAATATGATGGCGTGTCCTTGGGATCCACATGGCCAAGCAGGGGAGTTGCATTTGCCTGCGTTGAGATCTCTCCAGAATAACTCAACTACAACAGAAACAACATCTGATACCAAATGAAGGCTTGTGGCTCTACCATAGTCACCTTTCTTCTCCTGTATGATTTTTTAAAAACACCTTTTGCCTGGTGAAGAAACCAGTGGGATTTTAAAAGCTTGAATAATGTATTTTCTGCATTTCAGCTGGCCAATAAAGAGTTAGACTTTTTTGTCTGCGGCTTTTGTTGTATTTTATTGAAAAATGGGTTATTTTCCATTAATTTTCCATCTTAATACAACTTTATTATACCTTAGGTTAGGTAGGGTGAAGTGCAATGTATAGGACACATGTGATCCATGGATCTTACTTTTGTGATTCCTGAAGCCCCAACCAGCCTCCCAAGCCCCTAATCCCCTATTTTTAAACAATCACCATGATTTTTGGATAATTTTTGACCTGAACCATACAGAATGCTCATCAAATCTTTGAAAAGACACGAGAAAAAGTGTTGGAAATGTAAAGAGAAAAAGTGTTGGAAATGTAAACAAGAAGATGGGTCTTTCTATCATATGTGGTGGACATGTCCAGAGGTCATAAGATATTGGAAAAGAATACATAGAATAATGACAGATATTCTCCAAATTGAGCTTCCTTTAACTCCGGAACTTTGCTTACTGAATATGACGCATCAAATTGAGAAGAAAAATAGACAATATGAGACACTTATATTATATATGATCACAGCCGCAGGAGTGCTTCTCGCAAATTATTGGAAAAGAGCGGTTATACCGACAATTGAGGAATGGTTGGATAAACTGCAGGAATATGTTGGATTAGAGGATTTGACAGCTAGAATGAAATATGAGAGAAAAGAAAAGGGAAGGAAAAATTTGAATATAATCAAGGAATATATTGAGAAATATTATTCAAATTGATGTTCATGGATAATTGAATATAAAGGTTAACATAACAGTAATAATAAATTTAGTATTTTTGAGTAAGTAATTTGGTTAGAAGAGACCAGTCAACATAGAGATTTGGGAATTATGGAGACTGCAAAGTAAATGGTTAGTGTAAATAGAACAAATCAGAGTAGAGGGGAAGTGAGTGTGAGAGGGAAGTAAATATGTTCGTGATATTTTTATCTTTTTTTATTAATATTGTTGTAAAATAAGAAAAATGATTATGTCAATGTGAAGAAGGATTTGAAATATACCGGGTTTTTTTGTTTTTAATAAAAAGTATTGACAAAAAAAAAATCTTTGAAAAGACACAAAACACACCCAACCACCCCTAGAAGAAACTCAGATCTCCCACTACCCCAAAATACCTCAATTTTCTTCTGCAGTCCCTCTCAAAATGGTGGCAGGATGTAAAGGGATGACACTTCCTGTCACGTTTTTTCTGAGGAAAACATAGTTATTTGGTCTTGCAGTATGTGTTATTGCCTGGGGGTAGGGTCCTGGGGAAAAATGGTGCCTTATCCCAATACCATTGCTCTCCCTTGCCTTAATTATTTTAGAAAAGGAACTAATTGTAAGTAGCTCATTATTTGTAACTGGTTAGTTCCAAGCTTTGTGTAAAGGACCCATCTGTCTGCTTGCATTTGCAGCCCTATTCAACACAAAAAAAAAAGCTCAAAGGAAGAAAAATGCAGTGTGTGATTGTATAACAGTTGAATGCAACAGGTAATCTATACATTAATCACAGGAAATATGCAAACTGGTGTACTCTATTATACTCGTGCAATGCAGAACACTTTAAAAAAGAAGGCAAACTTTTATGGAAGAAAAATAAAAAGCTAATTAGTTTCTGAATTATTTAGATATAGCTTCAGAGATGGAAACAGCTTAGCAGTTTCCAGTGTGTAGATAATGCATTATGATCAATAAGGGAATGGTGCCCAAAAAGTAAAATCATATATATTAGATATGTACTAATAAATTGTTTAAAAGGCACAAGAACAGCTGATTTGATTAGGTAAGCAGAAGTTAAGATGTACAATAAATATTATAATAAATATTTCATATTTTTAGAACATTAATGGTGATTCAGAAATGTGCACGGCTAGAACTATGTGAGGGCACCTTAAAATTAAAATTTTGGAAGTGAGGTATTGCTTACATAGCTTACATAGTTTGTGTTGTTACACTGTACACCTGACAGCAAGAAGGATATAGACCTGGAGTAGACTGAACAACATGTGACCCATAGACTACATTCAATCTCCATCCATTTTTGCAACTCCTAAAGCCCCTGATTTCCTCCCCCATATTCCACGAATCTAACAGAAGCAGAGTTTCCCGAAACCACGATTCATCTTTGAAACAAAGCAGTCTACATGCATTGCTTTAGTTAATATAGTTATTAAAACACAAAACAAAACTTAGAAGCAAACTTATCTTAATTTCCATTTTCACTGGGGTGGGGTGGTACACCTCTGGGATGTCCCAAACTCCAGAACTGGTGCTTAGACCCATCAAAATTTATCATCCCCTCAGGACCACTGATAGTTAGCACTGGCTCTGGGATGGATAATTGGGGGCCCATCCCCAGAATGAACAACAGATATTATAGCTGAATATCTCTGGTCTTTTGAAACACTAAAATTTATCTTATAATGTACTTTTCATTTGTCTACTCTCCAGGCCTTCAATGAACTGTGCCCTCCAGAGGTCTATCTCCAGGGGATTCTGCCCACTGCTCAGTACAATATCCCTTGCTGTAGGATATTCTCAATGCCTTTTATATGAAATTCTATGGTGTGATTGGTAAACTCTTCCAAGCTCTTTGCAGCTTGGCCTGAATATGCTTATTTGGCTTAATTATGAGCAAAATTCAATTAATTTCCAATATCACTTCAGGAACACTTGAGGTACACCTCTGGGATGCATGTATATTCTTCAGGGGCTATTTATTTTGAACTATGTGCTGGAGATAGGAATTGAAGCGGAAAATTCATTCCTTCTCTTTCTTCCTTCTTGCTAATGCTTGAATTCAAGTGGGATGTCTTTCCAAAATCTGGGATCATGGGTATTTTGGATCTGAGTTGTTGAGAAGATGAATGTTTGGTGGCTGAAGATGTGAGAGGAAGTCCAATGTTGTCTTCTTTCATTCATATTAAAATCTGAGCCTAATAATAATACAGTGATTGTAATACTTGCCTTATTTGTGAAGTGAACATTACAAGCTCTGGAGATTTTTAAACTAGCCATTAATATTGTGGTAGCTTCTGTTCTTGTAAGTGCTACAGAGAGGGACTAACAGCATGATCTAAGCTTTCTTATTAGGTATTCTTTTTGAAGCAATATCTGTTAGAAGCAAACCCACTTCCATTTTTTTTTCATCTTCCACATTCTGAATGTAAACCCTTCTCAATGTGCCTGAAAGATCTAATTTTGAGCACAAGTCAAGGAGCATTCTTTTTTTCTGAGAATTTACTATACTTTAAAATCCTAGGATGGTTTGCCAAAAAACATTGAAACATAGGCATAACATAAATGGTCAAAAAGCAGGAATTGAAAGATCTGTCCCACAGTTTCTCATCCATCCATCCATCCATCCATCCATCCATCCATCCATCCATCCATCCATCCCTTTCTTGTGAAATTACAAATTATTCTATGCAAAGGTTGCATTTCTTTAAACTGTGTGATTTTTGGCACACTATTCCATGTTAGTTTGATAAGAGATAAGAAAAAAAACTTTTGAGAAAGGAATTTAGTGAATAATCAGTGTGACAATATATGTGGAAGATTTCCAAAGTGGTTTTTTTTTTTTTTTTTTTGGAGAGTCAGGATTTGGAAAGAACTTGGTTGATGGCTCAATCTCAGTGGGACCTGATTGCTTTGAAAATTTCCCTGTGGTTTGTCTCCTTCTTATCTTATGTTAAAGTATCTTTTCTGGAGTTTTACATTATAAATCAGTGGTAGGAGAAGATTCAGAGATAAGTTGAGCTTTGTTTTAAAGTGCCAATAATGATAATGTTAAAAAAAAGTCAGAAGTTCTTCCCAATGTTTACATGGAATCTCTTTTTCCTGTAGTTTGAAGCCATTGTTCTGCATTCTAGTCTCTGAAACAGTGGAACACAAGTTTGCTCTATCCTCCATATGAAATCTTTTCAAAGATCTAAATATGGCTATTATGTTACCTCTTAAACTTCTCTTCTTCAGACTAAACATGCCCACATCCTGAAGCTACACTTCATAGGGATTGGTTTCCAAGCATTTTACCATTAGGGTTGCCCTCCTCACTACATGTTACAGCTTGACAATATCCTTCTTGAATTAGAGTTCCCAGAACTGGACATGCTGGCTCTTGAGAAAGAGGTAACCAGCTCTAATTCAGTGCCAAAACACACTTATCTAAACTCAAACTTAAAATAGTTTAGCACCCAAAACCAAATACCCAATTTGACAAATCTGTCATTTAATTTTTTAAATTATTTTTTCCCATCCATCTATGAACAAATTTTGCAATTTTGGCAATCAATAGCAAAAACAAGCCGATATGATATTCTCAGCCAACATTTATGGCTGGGTATGTCCAGATCTTTGTGCAGCACCATTGCCGTTCTCATGGCTACTGCAGTGTCTGGAGATAGGGATGCAAATCCTTTACTATTTCATCCTTGCATGTGGGGATGAATACTTACAGTAACTTTCTCCCATCTGCAGGAAAAGGAAATAAACACTCCTCCTCCTTTGTCATCATCTTTATTTTAATAGGAGGAGGAGCAGCAGAACTTGGAAAAGTTATGGATACTGGCCATAACAGTTTGGGAATTATGGAAACTGTAGTTTGAAAATAATAAAAATAAATAAAATAAAATAAATCTTTTCCATGTTCTGAGTAGCAACAGCATAGTACAATTCTGGCAAGTAGATCAGAATGTACTGGAAGATTTGGTGATCTGGAATATATTGGCATTGGATTTTTGATCTCATTTGCTTTATTTAGGAGAGCAACAAAATACCCTTCTTCCCTAGCAATTGAAGAAGACAGAAACCAAAAAGTTTTGATCATTTTATATTTCTGTTTGCTAATTACCTCTCTCTCTTGGTAGGTAGGTAGGTAGGTAAGTAGGAAGATAGATAGATAAGTAGGAAGATAGATAGATAGATAGATAGATAGATAGATAGATAGATAGATAGATAGATAGATAGATAGATAGATAGATAGATAGATAGATAGGTAGGTAGGCAGATAGATAGATAGATAGATAGATAGATATTTCACTACAGGCATAGACAGTCTCTCTCTCTCTAGTTGAAATGAAGATGAAATGAAACAATGAAACAGGTAAAATAATTGGGAGTAAATTTCTGGTATGGAGGGATTGTGGGCTCACATCAGTTGTGGTACTCAGTAAACACAAACACACACACGCAAGTGCACACAGAGACATATTCATATTCTTGGACCCAAGAGGTGGTTCCTCATTGTTGCTAATGCTAATGCCTCAGGCAGGATGATTCTAGAGAACGGCTCAAGGAGAAAGATTCTAGAGTCTAAGCTAGTGTTCTCTTATGATTCCCCCCACCTATCCATACCTATAGGACCTTTAACTCTGGGTAAGGATTCTCTCTCTCTCTCTCTTTAACCAAGACCAACTCTGAAAACAAAGAACAGAAGGGACATTTTTCACAGCCTTCACTGCCATCCATCACTTGCAGGCAGTTACTTATATTCCATCCTGAGTCAAGGTATGTTGAGACAACAACCAAAAAAGCATAATAAAAAAATAAAAATAGCGCAGATCTGGAGAACAGTGCTGACACCAGCTCTGAGAGCTGTGAAATCCCCCATTAAACCTGAACTGGCACAATAAATTGTAATATATGACATTCTGTAGACTTATTAAAATCCTTCTCAGTGCAACAAATTGAATCTTTCCTCACCTAGCAAAATGCCACTATACTAGTTCACATTAGGTATACAGAAGATACTGCAAGGCTTTTTTTAAAAAAAGCCACAAAATGTCAGCAACCTACATGCTCATCATTTTGGTCTTAAAGGCCTAAGAGAAGAATGTATATTTAGAAGTTTTAAAAAACATAATTAAAAAGAAGGGTCAGGCCTGTTTGAAGTCCTTTATAGAACAGATTTAAATTAAATGTGCCCAAAGCTCTAAGTGAGGAGGAGGAAGAGGAAGAGGAGGATTGCTTCTGTCATGTAAACCTTTCATTCCACTTTTTGAGAAGCACTCTTTCTGAAAGAGCAAATCCAAACTTTAAAATAAAAAATAAGTCTGTATTCCAAAGCACTGTTACTTGAAGGTAAGTCTAATTCAGTGGAGCTTATTTAGTGAAGCTTATTTATGAAAAGATGTTAATAGGATTAAACTATTAACTTAGCCTGAATCTACATGAGGGCTGTATCTCAGCCTCAATGCATTGCATCCCTGCTCCAGTTTGACCTCTTTAGTGCCACACACACCTAGAATCATAAAATCACAGAGTTGGAAGAGATCACAAAGGCCATCAAGTCCAACCCCCTACCAAGCAGGAATAAACCACTGAAGCATTCCCAACAGATGGCCGTCCAAACTCTGTTTAAAAACCTCCATTGAAGGAAACTCCACCACACTCCAAGGCAGCACATTTCACTGCTGATGTAGTACCACGCAAAGTGGATCACTGATAAAGAATGAAAACAGGAATACCAACAGGCAGCCATCTGGAGTGTAAAGTCATTTCCACACTGCACTGTCACAGTGCTATCATTCCACTTTCAGCATTCAATTCAGGGAGGGGCATTTAGAATTCTCTGCCAGAGAGCTCTTTGCCCTCAGTAAACTACAAACCCCAGAATTCCACATTATGTTAAAAGTGGAATGATAGCATTATAACAGTGTGGTACGGAAATGGCCTAATTTTGGACTAAACAAACACTGTGCGTATAATAGGGTGAACAGAATAGAAAAGAAAATTCCAACTCTGTGTTTAAGCAGAAAAATGGAGGGTTGGAAGGAGTTGTATTCTCCATGGCAAAATCAAGCCATGACAAGTTATAGAATCACTGAATTAAGTTCATTTTCTGATAATTCTATTTTGAGAAGCTTCCTCTTATACTGATGTTAAGCATCTTGTTATTTCATTCTGTTGGATGGAACATGTAATGGATCCAGAGAGAAGGACTGAAAAGAGAGTAAGAGTACATTCCTACCAAATTATATCGCACAATCTTAAGATATATTGAACTGGATCCACGGCTGCACATTAAATTCTCAATTCGATTTGCAGATGGAGAAACATTTACAAGGGAAGGAATATTATTAAGGGTAGGACTGAAATACTCAGTTGGGGACGGTCAAAAATTAAAAACTGAAAGAATTTCTCAGCTGCAGCTGCTGCCAAGAATAAAAAAAAAAAAAAAAAAGGTTGTGAAAAAGGGATGTGTAAGCCCTGGTTTTTCTTCCATTACACCACAACTCTATGAAACTTTGAACGCAAAATGGCCATGGGAGCGACACAGAATCATGAGGATGGTTCCGTATGACATTCTTGTGATTGCTCATCACTCCTTTAGCTATCCCACGGCAATCATGCATTATATCATTTTCAGCTCTTCGTCGAAAATGATGCACAATTGCGCATTCCTCTCGTGTCCCTCCCGTACTTACCTTGCATGCAGAACATCGGGAAGCACGACCATCGTGCTTCCTCCCGCAGCACAGCCTGGGAAAGTACCCGGCTGCTCTGCAGAAGGAAAGGGTGGAACTATCGCACTTCCTTCCATCCAGCATGGAACTGGTGTGGAGGGGAAGCGGAGGAGATGAGAATGCCTCTCGCAAGAGGCTTCTCGCGTGATCCCCTTGTGACAACACCGGAATGAGGTAAGGTGCGAAAAGGGCCTAAGCTCCTTGGTAAAGGCTAGAACCTCTCACTAACTTTTTAACAACACATCTCCACAAGACAGAACCAGGGACAATGAATAGAATAGAATAGGAAATTTAAAAAATACATTGTGACCATTTTTCATTATTATAGATTATGTATTAGAATCTGCTGGCCTCTGACATTACTGTACAACTGTGCCCCATTTATTCTATTATAAGAAGGAAGGGATGTTTGAATCAGGGAATCAGGGATCAGGAATTAGGGATCTTATTCGATTTCTTCCCCCCTCCCCCAGTATTATGTTTGTTTCAGCCCAATTATGTGTCATTTTAAAACATATTTTCAGAAAGGAGTCTACAATTTTTTAAATCATTTTTGCAAACATTCCTCTAAAAATTCACATTTTGGTAGATACTTTTTTCTACAATAAGTGTTCTTCTGTGCACCTAATTTCCTTCTTTATACATTTTCCCAAGCAGTTTCCTTTGGTACACATAATTTGTGGAGGTTATTTTCATTAATATAGATGTGCGTGTATGTGTGTTCCCTCAATGCTCAGACTCTTATGAGAACTTTTTGATCTCAAAACTTTTTCACAAAATTCTGAATAGTGTGAATCCCAGTTTTAGAACCGTATTATGATTTTGTTATATTTGCCTGGTAAGTGAACATTCAGTAAGTTTGCCTTCCTTTCCCAAATCATTTTTTTCCCTGACCTTGTATGTAAGCATGGAAATAGTGACTGAAGGGACCAGTTTTTTTTGGGGGGGGGTTGGTCTAAGACAGTACAGCATACTGCTATTTCATATATTCTATTGTTTTCTTAGGCCATTTCTGCCCTATACTGTTATATTGCTTTTATTCCACTTTCTCTGGAATTCTGGAGTTTGTAGTTTACTGAGGCCAAAGAGCTCTCTGACTGAGAATTCTAAATGGCCCTCCCTAAACTACAAAGCCCAGGATTCTGTAGGATGTTGAAAGTGGCATAATAGCACTATAACAGTGTAGGGCAGAAATGGCTTTAGTCTTATTTTAGAAATAATTCCCTCAAGGAAAATAAAAATGTAAATCACTAGAAAAAAATCCTCTAGCTTCATTACTTATCCAGTGCTTCTAATATTAACATATCAATTGCGCTTTCATAAATGATGCCACTAGTAACTGGGCAACACTTTCAGCTTCATGAGAACATGATTCCAAATAATCTCTATTTAATATTCAAGAGGTTCCTAATGAATTCAGGCATGAATTCACAAGCTGAGGACAAAGCCATGCTCTACTTGTGAGCTGCATGACTCTCCTGAAATTATAGGAGGACCTGCAGAGCATCAGAACAGTCCTATTTAAGATGAGCTTGGAAGAAGGGCACATGAATTTGAGTGCCATTGTATAAAAAGAAATGTGTGAGCAGCAGGCAGTGAAGTTCAGTGGGTCTTGGACCAAATTGCACTCTGTTTCTCATTAGTCACCCCGTTCCTGAGATTTCTATTCCCTTAGCCTCAGATCCATCTGTATTATCTGTTGATTGGCAGCTTTTACAGATTTAGAAGCCAAATGTCCACAGTGTCCAGGTCTTTAATATAAAGTGACAAGATCAGCCTGTTCACTCAAATCAAATTGGTACAGATTACGAAGGGAAAGAGCAGAGCGGGGGGGGGGGAGTAGAATACAATTGGCAAAGGCAAAAATATATTTTCTTTAAAAAAAATACACTTTCTGGCAGCTCGAGCTATTTGAAGGCATGTACGATTCCATCCAAACCATTTACGAAGGAGATAAAGAATAAAGAGGTGAAAATCACTTGCATTTATGGCCACCTTTATCTTTCCTGCCCTGCTGTGATGAGCTCATCTAGACAACTCTATAAGCCTGTGGCACCCACAGCTAAATATCTGGAAGGCTCAGCGTGTCTCATTGTAAAATACAAGGCTTTTTTTCCCCCTTCCTAAAAGAACAAGACAGTGAAGGTGTAATTCAGCATCATCTGAGCCCAGGACATATTCTTCACAGCTTTCTCCAATACCTAATATGGAAAGGTGTGCCTTTTTAAAAAAATAAATTAAAAAAATAGCCCCAGCTTCTTCCAGTAAAGGGAACTCTGGCAATATGGAGATGGAAAAGGAATTCTGCTGTTATTTAGTTGTGCTCTGAAGGAAATGAAAGACTTTCCACACTATACTGTTTGAGTGCTATTATTCCACTTTCAATCTCCTATGGAATCCTGGGGTTTGCAGTTTAGGGAGGGGTATTTAGAATTCTCAGCCACAGAGCTCTTGGGACACAGTAAACTACAAACCCCAGAATTCCACAGGATGTTGAAAGTGGAATTATAGCACTAAAATGGTGTACTGCAGAAAGGCCCTTTGTTAGAGAAATAATGCTTCAAGGCCTAGTTTTTCTACTCCTGGTTTGTTTCCATGTGCCCTTCCTTAGAATATGTTAGAACAGAAAGCATCTCATCTTAGGTGATTTCTCTGCCTAAACCTTGATTTCTGAAACTAGAATGATAGCGAAATATTACACACTGGGTTTGTGTCTAGGCAGGGTTTACATACCACTCGCAGAATTCATGGGCGGGCTTTTTTGGTGATGTAGAGGCTTTAAATCATCTTTCAATGTGTAATGTCTGATTTAATACAGGCTATCCCTCCCTTGCTAATACGGGAGAATTCAATGATTCACCTGTTTCAATCTGTGATACAGGAGAGGTGACTAACTGAATTGCAATACACTATACATTTCATCTTTCTGTATTCATGAACTCTCCAGTAGGAAAGAAAAAAAATAAAAATAGCTTTGTTGGAAGAGATGAAGCAAATCCTAGGTTCTCTAGAGAGTGTGACTCATGAATTTTAAAAGCTATGTAACCTGGAGATAGAGTATCTATGGATATCAAAACATTCTAATGACATCTTCTCACTGTGCGTTAAAAAAGGCTACTGAATCTGCTATTGTTCAGTGCCTTGTTTCTACTGCAGGCAGTAGAAGTCTGATGTAGTCATCAAAACTTATAGAAAAAGGAACAACATTTTGGAAGGAACCAACAAGATGGAGAACTGGAGTAACAGAATATACCCTAAACGGGAACTGATAATGCAGACCAGAGTTGCAACATATTTTGACCACTGGGAGAACATGGTTCAAGATGGCAAAGTGAAGCATTGTCTTTTTCTTACTTGCTATCATTATAGTGCCTATATCATTTCTGTCTGCCAATCAATTTAATGAACTTACTCAGTTGTCCGGCTTGAAAAAAAGAGAATGTTCCTACAGCCACTGATGGAAGTGGCATTCTAAACTCTTCATCTATATTTTAAAATCTCATCTGAGATTACAAGTTTGAGAACTGGCATTCTGATGAATAAACCGTTTCTGATTCTTCTTTTAGTAAGTACAACAAGGACAAGGGATTTTGTTTCAAGTGCTGTTAGTTACAATTGAGGCCCTTTTCACACCTTACCTTTTCTGGTACTGGGCTGCTCGGCTCGCGCACGAAGGCTTGGGAGGAACGCTGTCACATCCCTCCTCCTTCAGGTCCACAGCTCCTTCCTCATCACGTGAATGCTTCCGTTCGCAGTGCAGCCTGGGACCTCGCAGGCTGCACTGAGGAGAGGACATGTGACCGGCCTGGCTCCCAAGGCTCCGCGTGCCAGGTAAGTGCACGCGGGGCCCCGGAGTGATGAGTGACCGCGCAGCATTTTCGGCTTTGAGCCGAAAATGAAAAAATCCATGTGCAGTCCACGTTAGGCCCTTGAGCATTGTGCAAATGTGAGTGCGTTGTACGGACCGCTCCTCACATTTATGTGATGCTCGAGGGGCCTTTTCGCTTCGGAAATTTCATGCAAAAAGGGCCTAAGAATTCAGTAGGTGGGGTTATAAGAACCAACAAACATTGGCCCTTTCCGCACGAGGCTGATGAATCAGTTCGTGTCATTTTTTACTGGATTTTCTGGGCTTGAAACGAGGCGGACTTTCCCTCATTTCCTTCTGCACAGCTACTGCATATGTTCCATTCTGATTAGGAGGAGTGCGAGTTCATGAATCTGCACTGCCTCCGCCATGGCCACTCCCGCTACTCCCCTCACCCTGCCCTGTCGGCTGTGATTGGCCCTTTTTTTTTTTGCATGGTTTAGTACATCATTGCATATGTGTGTACGTGCGTAAGTCCATACTACCCCCTGGCCCCTCCCATGAGCCCTCCCCTGACCACCAATTCGCACTGGTGCAAATGTACGTGTCTGCACCACTGTGAAAGTATGAATTGGATCAAACTGGAAAATTGGAAAACTGATTTCTTCCAGTTTTCAAATAGCGCACTTTACCACCACATGGGGGCACATTTAGTTGGACTTACGTGCGGAATGAAGGTAAATAAACCGAACCTAGTCCACTCCAAAGTGCAGAAGACCTCTGTGGCAAGATGCATTGGCCTGCCTTAATAACTGCATGCGGAAAGGGCCATTGTTTAAACATATTTTCATTTAGCTCTTAACTCTTTTTCTTCATCGTGTCCTCTATCTGTACTGTTGTGCTGTGTCTCTTTGTAGCTGTTCCCGTAACCTGTGTCTTTCCTCTGGGGTTACTAAGTTTTGCTTCCCATTTCTTCTTATTATTTAGTTCCACATACATTGTTAATACATGCTGGGACTAAGTGGGAATAAAGACAATAAAAATGAAATGCAAAAAAGATTTGCTTCTTCATTTGAAGTTACATAGCAGATCATGGCAGTGTGCTGTGTGGTTTTACTCCTTAATCTACAAGAACTTCAAGTGAGCAAGCAGGCAAACAAACAAACAAACAACAAATAAAACATCATGACTCCTGCAATGCCATTCTCCCCTCATGCTTTTTAACCATCTTCACCTGATAAAGAAATCTGTGAGATTCAAAAGCTAGCGTTTTAGATTCTTTCCCCCTTTTTGGTTGTCCTAATAATGGTACCACAACAATACGTACTTAGTATTTTCATAATCTAATTATATTTGTTCTCTATAAAGTCATTTTCTTATTTCCTCCCTGCCACACGCAATGACCTAAATCCTATTTCTAGGCTCAACTGGAGTATACTCACAGCAGTGCTATTATTCCACTTTCAACCTCCTGTGGAATTCTGGCGTTTGTGGTTTACTAAGGCCAAAGAGCTCTTTGGTTGAGAATTCTAAAGGCCTTCCTCCCTAAACTGCAAACCCTAGGATTCCATAGGATACTGAAAGTGGAATAGTAGCACTATAACAATGTAGTGCAGAAAGGCCCTTAGGGGTTCCATTGCTTCAACAGATCTACTCCATTTAAGATTAACAATTGGTTTTAGACTATTATGTACATTTCATCTATTTTCTATCTACACATCACCATCATTATTGTTGTTGTTGTTGTCATTGATGATGATGATGATAATATTATTAATAATAATACCATCATCTGCAACAGTGGTGGGTAATTCAATGAGTCTCTACCTACATCCTAGTTTTCTGTCCCTGAGACCCTCTGGGAGCTACACAAACTGCCCTAAATGCCCCTCTCCCCAAAAATGAAGTGCCCCAAGTGGCTTGAAGAAAGTACTTTTCCTTTGTTTCATATATATATAACTCAACATATAGAAAAAGAAATTCAGCCAAAAAGTACATAGAAGGGATTGTCAAAGATTTAGGCTGAGTCAGGCATTGTTTCCTCTAAGTGGATGACAGAAAAGAGGTGATGTGGCCAGAGGTGCAGGTGCAAGGTTGTTATGTCCGTTATGTCTATAACTTGTGTACTGGGAAGGCACACACCAGAAAGATGATTGAGTCACCTCATATGTTCAGGGTGACAGTTAGCCCTTAAAAAAGCTGGGATCTGCCTGCACAATCCACCAGTTAGGCTTTTTCCTAAGTGGTCATGTTTCGCTGCTGACTATTTATGCTTTGTAAAAGGAAATGCTGTCTGTTTATCTCCTGATGTTTTTCTTTCCTAATTGCTTTCTGGAATACTTGCTGAAAGCCTTATCTTAGTGTGCAGCAACAAAACTGCTCTAAGTTTAACGTAATGAGTCTCTGGACCTGTTTTCCTACTTCACTGAAAACTCCTGCTGCGGTGAAGGCTCGATTCACTGTCTGAACTCTGTGTATGCTCAGACGGGCCAGTTCCCACTAATCCTGACAGGGCTAACATATAACAAATATCTACCTTAAACAAAATCTACACCACTTACAATCTAAACGACATACATTACACACATTACATACCAAGTTACTACTAAATTAACAAGACACAACCAATGCAGAGGTTGATTACTAGTTGACTTCCAACACTTCTAGAGATAATTGTCTCCTAAATGTATGTCCTTTGCCTACTTATTACTTAAATATATCTAAGGCCCTTTCTGCATGAGGTGAGTGAATCGCTCCGTGCCGTTACTTACTGGGTATTCTGGGTCCAAAGTAATGCGGACTTTCCCTTAAGCCCTTCGGCAGGGCTCCTCCATTAGTCCAGGGCAAATCGGAGCACCGTGAGGTCTTTAGCTTCACACTGCTCCAGCTGAAAATGGCGGCTTCCTATTTATTCATGGGTCTGGACCAATCGCTGACGCTGGCCATGCCCACAGCCTACCCTCCGCTGATCGCATCCTTGCATTGGTGCGAGCCTGCGCATCTGCACTAGTCAGCAGGAATGCAATGGCGTGCTCCATAAGATTGAAAGACCGGATTTTTCCAGCCTTCACTTAGTGCGCTGTAGGACCACTTTGGGACGTTTTGGATTGGACTAAGGTGCGGAACTAAGGTAAGCAGTCCAGACCTAGTCTGATCCAAGGTGCGGACGACCTCTGTGCCAGGACGCCTTGGCCCGTTTTAACTTCCTTGTGCAGAAAGGGCCTAAATTTCTACTATTACTTTGTAATACCTGTTGATTGTTTTTACATCAGATTGTTACCTATACTTTAGTAATTTTTCCAAACCAGTCACTGGGACATTTACCCAATTATCTTCATATGGTGTATCACTAAACTCCTATCTTTTTCAAATCTAGTTAGACTACGATCTTTAATAAAAATTGTTAATTTATCAATTTTAGCAAATTCTAATATGTCCAGTGACCATTCTTCTAAAGCTGATAACTTCATGCTCTTTCCAGTAGAAAGCATTCTTGTGGCTATAATCATATGAAAGTACATTTTTTCATAATCTTTATTCATTTGACAAGCTGGGTAGCTGTTTCTTCTGATAAATTCCCATGAAAGCAGAGATTCTGTACTGAGAAGTCTATCTTCTTTACAGTCAATTTCTGCTGTAGAAACACTGTTTCAAATAAACAACATTACAGAGATGTGTTCTGAATTTACAGAGGACAACTTATCGATAAATACTTCTGTCAAGTTCTTGATCAACAACCTAGCAACCAATCTTGCCGTTCAGTAGCATGGATGAAATATAATGTCCAGACAATTACTTACTATTAATAGTCCTCAGTCTTCCCATTAACTGTCTGGAGCTTCTAATAGTCATTATTTTTTCAACAGAACTAAATTCGTGAGAAGCACAACAATACATTAAGGAATACTCAATGGGCAAATCTGAGTTTTATTTTATTTTTTTATTGAGAAGATATTATGAGCTCCAATAAAGCAATTTGCATTAGAAACTCATCTTGAATTTTATATCTACATTTTGTGATGATGTTTAGCCTTGATGCTTATCTTTTTTCTCCACCCTGAAGAAAAACTGATCAATCCTTCATTTTTCTTTGATGGATTTAGTTTTCAAATTGCCTCCTTTTTGATTCACATCTACACTTATGATGCTGTTTGAGAACTCAGTGAGTTTCCCAGTTTTCTTTGTAGACTCCAGAGCCGGCAATCACTAATCTTTATTATTGACTTTAATGAGTATGTACTTCCTAATGATATGAAGTTATCTTCATTATTTGGATATTTAGGATTTAAATCTTGGGACTGAATGTTTTATTTATTTGTTTCATTTCTACATTCATAGGATGCAAAGGGCTCACAACGAATTAAAATCAAGAAAAAAATAATGATGTGACTCAGTCTGTATCATTGATTGGATTGCCTTTATTCTAAAGGTATTGTGAAAATGCAGAGTGAGTTTCATACCTTTTCTCACTTGTCTACCTGATCAAACATTTCCTTTGTCAGCATTCTAAAAACAAAACAATAACAACAAAGAGAAGGGAAATGTAGAATAATAGAGAAAATGGGCAAGTAACAAAACAAGAGTTATGGAGGGAAAGGCATGGATGAAGGGAGTACTTTGTACATCTCAGTATTCCTAATGGGAATGGGTAAGACATTTGATTCATATCTAATATGAACTGCCTGAATTCAGATTTCCTGAAGAAACCCTTTGGTTGAGTACTTCTCAGGATTAAAAAATGAAATTTTTCAGTATAAGTGAATATAAAAATTCATATATTAAAGTAAATTTAATTTTAAGACATGCGTTAAGGAAAGCTGTACTGAGAGAAACCATCTACAAATCCCCTAGGAGAAATGGTGTAAAAATGCCATTTTTTATGTAAACCATTTTTATTTTAAATGCAAACCAGTGTGAAAAATGGAATGGAATACATTTGAGCTGGAAAGAATGTGAATATTACCGAAAATGTGGCAGATCCTTTCATCCATTGTTGTTGATACCGGACTCTGATGAAATCAACATTTAAAACAAACATTGATTTTAAACTAAACAACTTGAAGAGTCAAGACTCTCAATAAGATATGTGTGAGTGTATGTATAAAATGCAGTTCAAATATACTCATCTGAATTTCACCATGCTACTTTTCAGGGCTAAGTGCTACAGGTATCCTATCAGAACAAGAGTGGGCAAAGTGAAGGTCATAATAAGTACCTATAATTCCCCGTTCCTGACTTCACATTTTCTGCAGGAAACCTGATATTTTCATGGAGTGGGGAAAATGCTGAAATTATTCTTTCTTCCAGGTAGGAAAGTAGTAAATGAACATTTATATCCTTGGCACTGATTCAAAGAGTCTAATCTAGTTCAGAGAACCCTGTCAGATTTAAGCCAGGCAGGTCCAAAAAGGACATACTTCCTTGATCCAGGATCTTGAAACCATGAATGGCATCAAGAAGACAGACTTTCACTGTCTTTGTGCTTCTAAGTGCCTGATTTCCTAACCATTTTCAGCACAGCTTTGATATTGTGATCTGTCTGCCTGCACCAAATGTGGGAATCTTGTGGCTTTCCAAATATTGTTGAACTACACCTTCTAGAGCCTTAGCAAGAATAGCCAATAAGAAAGCATTCTGGAAGCTGCAATCCAACAACATCTGGAGTGCTGTGTGATTCCCACTCTGCGCCATCTGAGTGCAGACCCCTCATATGTTTTGACTTGCGCGAGATTCCATGAAGCTGCCTTTTCATGGTCGAAAACAACACCATCCCCACACCTTGTCAGTGTCATCTGAAATTGTAAAATTTATAGAAATACAAATAATGTGGCCAGGGAACAGTTTCCAGCTTCCTCCTCCTGCCCTTTGCATGTGACAGCAGAAATGAGAGAAATAAATGGTGCATACAGAAGAATACATACATTTGGCTATATGCAGATGGGCCAAAGCATGTAAGTCCCTTTAATGCATAGAGGCTAGAGGCAGGGACTAGGGATGTAAAATATATATAATCTAGATTTACACTAAATGTAAGCTTAACTAATTCCATACTTGAGGGCGAAACTGTGAATTTTCAGGCCAAAACTAAATTATTCTTCCAAATTGGCATTTTCCTAAATTTTGCAGGAGCACACTAAAAGTGTAAATTCTTGAATATTCTTGGATATTATTAGGTATGTGCTAGAATTATGTAATGCGTATATTAAGTGTGCATTTCAATTGGTTGTAAAGTGTGTACATTAAGCAAAAATGAGTTAGACTACTTAAATTGTGTGCCAAAGTGCACTGAAATTGTACTCACATCCTGCTGGTGGAGGTTTCATAAGCAATTGGTTGGCAACCTTGTCAACAGAATGCTGGACTTGATAGACCTTTGACTCCTCTTACATTCCTATGTGTTTCTGGGAATTCTTATCTTGTCATGCATTTTAGACAAAGTTGCCTTTAAATAGGAACACATTAGGAGAAATATACAGAACAATACATTAACATTTTACTACATTTTTTAAAAAATTCTCAGACAAGGGAAACTTCTCAGAACAGGTATAAAACTGGAAAAATGAGAAACCAAGAGAAGCTACAACTCATGAATTTGTCCATTCCTAGTAGGGAAAGAAGGCACGTCCCCAGTCACCTTCTGGATGCACTCATTTCTATATAAATGAATGAGTGTACAGGGTTTTGGAATCTAAATAAATAATCAGCAAGCCTATTTCAGCCCTCTTTACTAATGCAGTTATAAATTTAGGCTTCAAGTTAAAGAGACCCTGTATTTATTGATCATGATGCATTATCTACATGGTGGAAACCACCAAGCAGTTTTCACCTCCTGTCATTGTTCTAAATAATTCAGAAAGTAATTTCAGTTTTACTATTCCATCAATGCTTATACCATTTAAAATATGAGTTCTGTAGATGTGCGTATTAAAAACCTTTGCTGTACAAATGACCTGGCAGTATATAAGAAGAAATCGCTTTTTATAAAATCTTTATGTTTCATAATGCAGATGCTTTTTATTTTGTTGTCTGCATTACATCATAGGAATCATTAGATATCCTCATTATTCTGCACATTGATTAGTTTAAGATGTAATGGATATAATGTGAAAGCAATGTGCTTTTGAAAATGAAGTAACTACAATTCAGTTGGTATTGAAAACAGTTAATCGCTTTGCTTCTCAATACGAAATCGGCACATAATTACCTTCTAAGGCTTTAAGGCTCTGGATGGCCATTAAGTTCTCCAGTCACAGGTCAAAAGAGTGTTTCAATTTATGACTACTGCAACTACTAGTTAACTTTTCTTTAGTGTCTGGAAAGAAGGCCAAAATGATATTACCCTTGCTCAGTTTGCTTTTGCAGAATGGTGCATACAGAATATGGCTGCTCATATGATCGTGCTGTTCTTAGCCACATAAATATTAATGATAAATATTCATGAATGTAAGTGGAGCTTCCTCATTGCTCACCATGATAAGCAACATGGTGAGCTTCAGAGATAGAGATGGGATCTCAACATACACACCCCTGGACTCTGCATTATGTCCCAAATTATAAAGAAGAAGGATGGAATCAAGCTGTAAGTGAACATTTCTTTCAAAAAAATCAGTTTTAACATAGCCTGTTTCTTTTCTACCTAGTTCCAGGCAAGCATTGGGGATCATTATCAGGCATCAATGAAGAAGCTCATCACAAAAGGGAGAGCTCTATAAACCTCTGGTGGTTGAATTATGGCAGCATCACCACACCACCTTGAATACACCCACTTTTGTCTGTTCCCAGAAAGTAAGCAGAGCTGAGCCTGGTTTAGTAACTGGATGGGAGCCCATCAAAGATCTTCAGATGATGCAAGAGGAAAAAAATCTGCCTGGATAACATTTTACAGTCTTAATCAACAATACTGTGCTAGATGAACCACTGGTTTGACACAAAGCATTCCTCTTGCGCTTTTATTCTTTCTGTCTGTTTAATTACCTAGGTGACTGAGCAGTGACAAGAGCAAGGAGAAGTTTTAGCAACCTTACCTATCCTTTTCCTCAGAATACTAAGGCAAAATGAACCCAGAAGAACAGGAGAATTGAATAAACAGCAATAACAACAATGTGGAGCAGTTGGGCGTACTCGGGAAGGTGGTCCTGCTGAAGGCATCTTGGCTAAGGAACCTACAACAAGGAGCTGGAACTGGCCTTGTTTGTAATTTGAGACTTATAAAAAGCCCCATGATGCATCTATTCAAGTTGTTTGTTTTTTGCGTATAAATGATTACATTAATAAAAATGCAAGAAGGTAGCATGTAGATAGGTTTCCAAAATATCTTCCTCAGTTTGTGTTGTCTGATCTATCTAGCTTGCAGGGTGCAGGGAGAGATAATATCGGAACAAGGCAGGATAGCAAATTTAGTTTGGTCTGCATTTTTCAGTAAACTGACCTCATTCATACTTCCTAGACTTATATACAGGTTGGAATGCAGTGATATTTTGCACTGAGCACATCTGCAGATTTTGCAATGCCATTTTCAGCTACACACAGAGACAAAAACATCTGTTTCTGTCTGTATACAGCTAAGAACTACAATGCACAATTTGCAAATGGAATTACTATAAAATATAACAGCATTCCAAACTGTATTTTAGGGAAAATTCTATTCAAATATGAATATGTATAATTTGCATGTAATTTGCTTTTTAAAAAAACAGAATGGACTTATAATTGAAAACATGCATAACTGACTCAGACTGAGGTTAAGCTATATTCTGCGTTTCAAACATTGTCTTAGTAATACTTGTAGTGTTTAGGATAATTTATTTCCTTGAGAATTATCTGCTTGTTTGTGATACATCCTGTTAAGATATTGTCTTTAACAAGAATTTGCTGCATCCTTTCTAGTTCAAACATCTAACCTGGTCACCACAGTGCACCTTTCTTTCCAGACAAATTCAGAAGGGAGTGGATTAAGGTTAATTCTTTACTGAGCCACTTCACTAATTAAAGGGCAAGACAAAATTCTAATACTGGACCTGCAGATAAAATGACAATGCGTTTATCTAATACAAGGAAAGTTTTTACTCAAATTAGAAGGAAAAGCGAACTACACATAAGATATCTGTTTCTGATAAGTCTTTAAAAAAGAGAGAGAAAGAGATTAAAATAATCTAACTAAAAAGAGTGGAGTCATAAACAATTTTTATTTGTTTCACACCTGCATGGCCACTCTTCTCCTAAATTTTGAAGGTATCGGTCCCACCTTAAATGTCACATCATGAATGTCTGCAGGATCTGGCATACACATAACACACTTGTGTCAACTGTGATGCTATTTGCATGGCAGGAGGGAAGTATTCCTTCTCCTTCAGTGTGTTGTGACTCATTAGCTTGGCAGAGGTACAAAACAGGTAAAAAGACCTCTTCTTATATGGTTTTGTGAGCAGCTATTCCCCTTGGTAAAGTCCATGATGATGGAATAGAGTAGATCTGTCTCTGTAAGACCTGGGCAAGGCAACTGATGAGTGGATCTCTTGGCGATCTCTCATTCATAGAATTGCCATAAGTTGAAGCCAACTTAATGGCAAATGATAACAAGCAGAAATTCTGGTCAAACACATTTATTATCCTTTGGACAGGTTGCATCATATGCATGCTACATTGTGTAACTGAGGAGACATATTAAAATAAATTCATCTAAATTCAAATTGTCTGAACAAATGCACCAACCAGAGCACAATTATTTGCAATGCTGTTGTCTGATCAAAAATCGAATATAAATATATTAATTATATTAATTAATTAAGGAAAATAATGCATAAAAATATGTATTCATTTTCAGGCCCATGAAAATGCCCATGCAATGGCACACATATTTCTGTGCATATAACTTAAAAAAATAAAATTGCAAAAAGATGTATTTGAAAAAAAGAAAATGTCAAAGGAGCTGAGATCACTTTCTCATTACACAGTTATAGTACTTTGATATCACTTTCATTGCCAAGGCTATAGAATTCTGAGATTTGTAGTTTGCTGAGACACTGCACTTCTCTGGCTGAGAATTCCTCACAAAAATACAAATCATAGGATTTCACAGAAGGAGATGATAATAATTCACGTGAGATAAAAGTACTGTAATCATACTGTGAAAGAGACCTAAAACAGAATTCTGTCCATCCCTCTGCTTTGCTTAAGTCTTCTCACTCCAAAAGAGATGGGAAAAATTATTTTTATTCTTCTTTAAATAAATAATTCCAACAGCGGTGCTGTCTGGGTTAGGCTTTATTTCAGAAATAAGACTACGGAAGACTTAGTGGGTTTCTATATTTGTATTTACAAATACAAATTTACATTTAGAACATAAAGGAGTAGAAGGCAAGCAGTAGAATCCTCATCAGTTCCCCAGAAAAAGGTACTTGTGTTCCCCAGCTGCCTTACTTTTAAGATGCCTCTGCATATCACTTCAGATGTTATGTCACTAGACAGTTACATCAGTTGCTTACTGCTTTACTTGCTGTAGCTCCAGCCTAAGGATCCTGTAATTTCAGGGGTGGTGCTTAGTTGCTTAGAAGGTACCAGGGTACTCTGAGATGAGAAGAATTGAGGAATAAATCAGTTTAATTCTGTACAGGGACTTAAAAGTATATTGAGAAGTGCAGTTCATGATAGTAGACTACAGGTATCTAGTAGAGAGGTCTAAGTACTTTACCCATTATAAATGCCAGGATTTCTTAGGATGCAGCTGTAACAGTTAAAGTGGTATGAAACTGATATAACTATGTTGTGCAGATACAACTAATTTCTTTCTTCACATGGTACAGTCACTTTCATATACAGACTATAAGATACCTCCTTAACTGTAATGATGCCACTTACTCACAGTTCTGATGGTTTCCTCCATTCATAATTTTCCCAGCATGTTTTCTATATGGAGGAAGCATCTTCTATTAATCACCTTCTCTGAGGGTAATATCTGTGAGTCTTTATTTATTTATTTATTTATTTATTAAAATATTTATGTCCTGCCCTATATCACAAAATCTCAGGGTAATGTACAGGTAAAATGAATTGAAGGAGATTAACATAAAATTATAAAAATAGCATAAATGAACAATTTTTTTAAGAGGAAGTTAAAACAGGGTTAAAAGTTGAAACAGTTTGAAACCACGTGCACAAACATTTCATAGTAAATCTGTTAGAAAATCTTGTTTTTAGTTGGTGCTGAAATGAAGTTAGTGTTGGCACCAACTGGGCCACCAAAGGGAGGCCATTTCACAACTAGGTGGCCACAGTTGAGAAGTTCTTCTCTTATATCCTAACACTGACACCACAGCCTACTTTCAAAAAGAAATCATGTACTTTAATCTACTTAAAAAAAAAAAAAAGATAATGGCTAGCAAGGCAGAACAGCATTCATAATACCATATTAACTAGGTATCCACACAATTGAATTTATGCAGTGCTCAGTTCACAAAACAAGTTATTTGGATGGGATAGGATGAGTGAACTTCCAAGAGCACGATATGTGGAGCAGAGTATCACCCTGGTGAATCACTGAACTATTGGAGAGAGAAAATATTGGGTGCAAAGAGGAGAGAGAAAGAATGGTTATCAGATATCAGATTTCAGGGCCCATTTAAACAAGTGTCACCCCAGTTCCTGGGCCGTGCTTGAGGGGACATTAGATATCATTTTGATATCAACAATTTGGCCTACTATACCCCTGTGTTCTCCACGTGTTTGTGAGGCCACCGGACAAGCAGGCAAACAGGCTCGGTCGCTAATTGCTGGAATATTCAAAACAAATACAGGCTGGCCAGAAATAGCCAAACGGCTGCTTCAGGACCTCAAGGCAAGTACCCTCATTACGTATGCACACCACGTACAAAGAACTCCCTGCCCCGAGCAGACAGCTTGATTAGAAGAATCCTCACCCGTCAAGCACTCTGCGTTTGCATACTGTCTATTCCATTGTCAATTTGGAACTAACTCAATCATGCTAAATATTGACCTTTCGGAAGTTTTGTCTCCAGCCCGAAACTAATTGTTTTCCCCAAGTGCAGACTAGCCTGTGGCTACATTTCCCTCTTTTAAAACCCCTGACTTGGTGAGCTTCTTTGGATTGCTCCCGATTTCCATCTCGCTTTGCTGCCACTGTGCCTGGTGAGCCTTCCCCTCAGTCCCACGCACTGAGACTACGCACCTTCAAACTTTCGCAGTGATCTACCCGGGCTTCAGGACAGGTGTAGTATCACCCAAATGAACAGTCCCTCTTAAAAATCCCTCTATCCCACTCCAACCTTTATTTCTTTAGTTCTCTGCATGACTGTGTTGCATACACTGTTTGATTGTATTTTAATAAAAACCACAATTATTATTTCAATTCTGTGTGCTCCTTGACTGGCCTGACCCCGTAGACATTGGGTAAAAGATTCCGCTGTGTTGCCCTGCCTCTCGTTTTGCTAGCTTGTGCTCTTGGCTAATTTCCCCAACTCGTAAAATTGAGAGCACATTTAGGTGTCCCTCCGGGGCCCCCAGAAAACAGGGTAACACAAGGGAAGGTTTTTATCACAAAGAACATTTCAATTTTCTCTTCAAAATTATGAATATGAGAAATTAAAACTGTGGAAGTCAAAGAAAGGAACTTCAACTTCCAGAGGAGAGAGCAGAAGGTAAGCTGGGTCTGTGAAGACAACTTTGATAGGTGTTTTTGCAGGACTGTGGGGCTGAGTTTGTTTGCTTATTTCTCTGTGTTGTTTTTTTGTGTGTGGGTTTTTTTTGTGTTTGTGTGTGTGTTTTGTTTTTTTTGCTTGCGCTGGCCGTGTGCTCTCCCTGAGCTCACAGCCTATTGTCAGCTAATTGTTTGTTAGTTAGTCAGTTAACTGTCAATCAAACTAGGGAGAGTTAATCAAGCTAGGGGGAGGAGCCAGCTAGGGGAAGGAGGCTTTATTAGGAACTCCCAGCGGCAATTTCATTCATCTACTTCATCCCTTCAAGTTCAACCATTCAAGTTTAGGAACAACCGATCATTATAGCGACTGAACAAATTTAGGAAGAGTTCAACTGAGCTTGGGAGTTAGCTGAGCAGACATAGCTTATACAGCTCAAATTAAGAAAGGAGGCCCAGTTTTTGTTTTCGTTTTCTTGTTCTATTCTCTGTATTATCAAGTATGGAAGGGGAGGGAGCTGCTGCTGTCACCTGTAGCACTTGTGGCATGTTCCTTTTCTTGCCACAAGATGTGGTCGGGTACACCTGCAGCAAGTGCAAGCTGGTCACCTTCTTAGAGGTCAAGGTGCGGCAGCTGGAGGCACAGGTTTCTAATCTTCGTCTTATTAGGGAAGGTGAGGACTTCTTAGATAGGGCAGAGAGGACCTTCCTGAAGACCGGATATGCGGAGGAGCTGCCTGATGAGGAAATCAGTTCCATGACCCAGGAAAGCGATGCTTGGAGGAATGTCACGTGGAGAAGTAGAAGGGCCAGGAAGGAAACAGAGACTCTCAAACTACAGAATCGCTTCAACGTTCTTGGTGCTGTGAATGATGAGGAACACCAGAAGGAGGGAACACAACATCAGCAAGAAGGAATCCAACTTCGGCAACTGGAACTTCAACACCAACAGGACAGCATCCAACATCGGGAAGTCCAGCACTCCCGGCCTCAACACAATGCCCAGGCAATCCTGGAGGAATCTGCTTGTCGAAGAACCCCGGACAGGCCTCAGAGGAGGCGAGTTCTGGTGGTTGGGGACTCCTTGCTCAGAGGAACCAAACCGGCAGTTTGCAAACCGGACAAGCTCAATCGAGAGGTCTGCTGTCTTCCTGGGGCCAGGATAAACCACGTAACAGAGAGGCTAGCCAGGCTGGTCAAGCCCACTGACCGTAAGCCCCTCGTTTTGGTTCACATTGGAACCAATGACACGGTGAAGCACAGCTTTCACCACATCACAAAGGACTACGAACTTATGGGGAGAAAGCTTAAGGACCTTGGTGCGCAGGTGGTCGTTTCATCAATCCTCCCTATTCAAGGATATGGTGCACGAAGGGAAAGGACAATAGTAGAGGTCAACAGCTGGCTCCGCACATTTTGCCACCGCCAACAGTTTGGTTTTTTGGATCATGGCTTGAAATTCCAGGAACATGGGCTTCTGGCAAGGGATGGGCTGCACCTCACGAAACTTGGCAGGAACGTTTTTGCAAACAGTCTCACAAGGAGGATTAGGAGGGCTTTAAACTAAGTACAACTGGGGAGGGAGACAAGATTATTCAGGACAAGGACTCGGCAAGTGCAGGGGAAAAAGGCCCACATGATATTGGCCAAGTAGGAATAGCATCCAATTGTGGGAGGGGTGGAAAAAAATGCTATGGGACTTGCAGGAAGGGCACGGGGACTTAAGTGTCTCTACACTAATGCACGGAGTATGGGAAACAAACAAGATGAATTTGAACTCCTAGTACAGCAAAATAAATATGATTTGATAGGCATCACTGAGACCTGGTGGGATGAGTCTCACGATTGGAATGTAGGAATAGAGGGGTATAGCCTATTTTGTAGAAATAGACCAAATAAGAAAGGAGGAGGAGTAGCCTTATATGTCAAGGATGTTTTCACCTGTGAAGAGATCCATGACTTGAACACCGGAAGCCAGGTCGAGAGCATCTGGGTAAGAATTAAGGGAGCGAGAAACAATAGGGATATTATAGTGGGGGTTTACTACAGACCTCCAAGCCAGACTGAGGACCTCGATGGCGCTTTCGTAGACCAAATGACTGCACATTCAAAAAGGAGAGATACAGTAATAATGGGAGATTTCAACTACCCGGATATATGTTGGCAGTCAAACTCTGCAAAGGCGGCAAGGTCCAGCAAGTTTCTTGCTTGTCTTGCAGACAATTTCATGGTCCAGAAGGTGGAAGAGGCAACAAGGGGATCAAATATTCTGGATCTGATCCTGACCAACAGGGAAGACCTTGTTAATGACGTAGAACTGGTTGGATCTTTAGGAGAGAGTGACCATGCCCTATTAGAATTTTGTATTCAGTGGGGAAGAGAAGGCAAGTGTAGCCAGGCATTCGTCTTAGATTTTAAAAAAGCAGACTTCTGTAAACTGAAGGAGCTGCTGGCTGAAATCCCATGGTCAAGAATAGTCAATGAGAAAGGAGTTCAGGATGCATGGGAGTTCTTTAAAAGGGAGGCTAAAACTGTGCCATTAAGGAGGAAAAATGGAAGGCATCTGAACAAACCGGAATGGTTGACTAAAGAGCTCTCAGCTGAGCTAAGTATTAAGAAAAACATGTACAGGAAATGGAAGAAGGGGGAAATCACCAAAGAAGATTATAAGCAAGTAGCCAAGAGATGTAGGGAGAAGGTCAGAAAGGCTAAAGCACAGATCGAACTTAGGCTGGCCAGAGACATTAAAAACAATAAAAAGGGCTTTTTTAAATACGTCCGCAGCAAAACGAAAAAGAAGGAGACGATAGGGTCACTGCGCAAGGAAGATGGTGAATTAATAACAGGAGGAAGAAAAAAGGCAGAACTCCTCAACACCTTCTTCGCCTCAGTTTTTTCCCAAAAGGATAAAAACACGCAACCTGGCGGTTGGGGAGCAGGTGAGGAAGTGGGGGAAATGCAGCACAGAATAGATAGAGAGGTAGTACAGGAATACCTGGCCACACTGGATGAATTCAAGTCTCCAGGGCCAGATGAATTGCATCCTAGGATTTTAAAAGAACTAGCAGAGGTCATTGCGGAACCTCTTGCTATAATCTTTGAAAACTCTTGGCGGACCGGAGAAGTTCCGGCAGACTGGAGGAGGGCAAATGTTGTCCCCATCTTCAAGAAGGGAAAAAAAGAGGACCCAAATAATTATCGCCCAGTCAGCTTGACATCAGTACCTGGAAAGATCCTGGAGCGGATCATCAAACAGTCAGTTTCTAATTACTTAGAAAACAATGCTGTAATTACGAAAAGTCAACATGGATTTCTCAAAAATAGGTCATGCCAGACTAATCTTATCTCTTTTTATGATAGAGTTACTTGCTTGATAGATGAAGGGAATGCTGTGGACGTAGTATATCTTGATTTCAGTAAGGCCTTTGACAAAGTTCCCCATGACATTCTTGCAAAGAAGCTAATAAGATGTGGGCTGGACATGGCTACTGTCAGGTGGATTTGTAGCTGGTTGACTGACCGTACCCAAAGGGTGGTCACCAATGGCAGATTCTCATCCTGGAGAGAAGTGACTAGCGGGGTGCCACAGGGTTCTGTCCTGGGCCCGGTGCTGTTCAATATCTTCATTAATGACTTGGATAAAGGAATAGAGAGCACGCTGATCAAATTTGCAGATGACACCAAATTGGGAGGGGTTGCTAATACGCCTGATGACAGGATCAAAATTCAAAAGGACCTGGACAGATTGGAGAGCTGGGCCAAGGCTAACAAAATGAACTTCAACAGAGAGAAATGTAAGGTCCTACACTTAGGCAGAAAAAATGGTATGCAGAAATATAGGATGGGGGACACGTGGCTGGCTAACAGTACGTGTGAAAGGGATCTAGGAGTCTTCATAGACCACAAGCTGAACATGAGTCAGCAGTGTGATGCGGCAGCCAAGAAGGCCAACGCAATTCTTGGTTGCATCAATAGGAGTATGGTGTCTAGATCGAGTAAGGTATTGATACCACTCTATTCTGCATTGGTTAGACCTCATCTTGAATACTGTGTCCAGTTCTGGGCACCCCAATTCAAGAAGGATATGGATAAGCTGGAGCAGGTCCAGAGGAGGGCAACCAAAATGGTGAGGGGCCTGGAAGCCACGCCCTATGAGGACAGACTTAGAGAGCTGGGTATGTTTAGTCTGCAGAAGAGAAGGTTGAGAGGGGACATGATAGCCATGTTTAAATATTTGAAGGGATGTCATGTCGAGGAGGGAGTGGGCTTGTTTTCTCCTGCTCTTGAGACCAGGACAAGGAGCAATGGATGCAAGCTGCAGGAGGGGAGATTCCGCCTGAACCTCAGGAGGAATTTCCTGACAGTCAGGGCTGTCCGGCAGTGGAATGTACTGCCACAGAGTGTGGTGGAGTCTCCTTCTTTGGAGGTTTTTAAGAGGAGGCTGGATGGCCACTTGTCGGGAGTGCTTTGAAGGTTTTCCTGCATGGCAGGGGGTTGGACTGGATGGCCCTTGTGGTCTCTTCCAACTCTACATTTCTATGATTCTATGATTCTATGATTCAACTGTTACGTGTTTTCCCTTTTCATATTGAAATGGCTGTTTCTTCTTATCTGTATTTTTAATATTTCATTCTTTTTTTTTATTCATTTATATCCTGCCTTTCTTCTAATAATGGGATTCAACATGGCTAGCAGCACAATCAAAACAATGCAAATAAAAACTATACAAGAGCATTAATAAAAGTATATATATAAGATTTTAAAAAATAATTAGACCATTCATAAAGTTAAAACAGTAAAGATTAAAAATATCAACATTCATTGATAGTCTATACACAAACCTTAAAAACACCAGCTGCTTACTACATGGTCTCTTCTGATATGCTTCCTGCAGAGTTTCATTTGAAGAAAAAAAAAAGTGAATTTGTGTTCCCTTAATGCAAACTCTACTCTGAGGAGACCTTACGTATTTGAAGGGAGAGGAAGACTGTCTTGGAAAATAGTGTGAGGCAATATAATTCACCACAGAGTTGATCATCTCAGAAGTTTCTGTTACCATGTCTTTTCCCCAGACCATCTGGCATGTTCTGAACTTGCCCCTTAATGCAAAGGAAATTTTGAACTTAACCCGGCAGCTTTTTTAGCAGCTTGGCTGGTTGCGCTTCATGCCTTCATATGGCCAAGCAGTAAATGAAACACATAAATCTTAAAGATTCCAACATTTCACAGTTTCCAAGAATTTGCCTGTCATACATTACGGTGCTTATTTCCTGGGATGTTTCCTTTTCTGCATACTATGCAATTTATGTGAAAAAAATATCTGGATTCTCACCATAAACCGTAATTATTAAATGCATAAATGGAAAAGAATATTTTTAATGCTATCCTCTGTGGATAAATATAAGTTTTATTATTCACAAATTCCTCCCTATGATTGAATGAACTAATATGTTCTTGGAACAAGATCATTCTTGGGGGGGTTTCAGTTTTACTTCATGAAACTTTGATACATCCAGTCTTTCTAGAGTTTAGCCATAACTGTTTTCTTCCACCCTCCTCTGCAGTTGAGTAGGTTGGAAGTTTTCCAGACCCACAGGTATTGCTTCATATTCCAAGAGTATGTCTCTGAGGTACAGCTGTACAAAAACAATTTTGGCTTTATATAACTCTACAATCTTATTCTCCAAATCAGACTGCAAGTCCGAGAACACTCTCTCTGTTGAACACAGAATCCAATTAGGATCTTGGAAAGATGCGATGCATGAGAAATGTAAAACACACCTTCTGACATCTTAGCAATGGGGAAAAGTGGTGAGGGCACAAAATAAGATGAGATTTCACATTGCAAAATATTTTGAAGTCTATTGGGCCAGGATTGTGACATTCATACATATTGAAACATGCCACTTGGATCTGAAAAGCTATTCAGTGATGAGATTTCTTTCTCTTTGGAGTGAAGAGAAGGGCTCTTATCTTTTTCTCATTGTTATGACTGGCTGGAGGTGTGAACAAAGCCTGAAGGAACACACTTTTGACAAACAAAGATTTCAATCCCTGGTTTTTTCACTATCTAGCATTGTCTTTTGGTCTTCTAGATATTTTGGACTACAAATCACTGAATCCATCAGGATGTTTGGGACTACCTCTCCCATATTCCCTCACTACTGGACATGCAGACTGGGGCTTCTGTAAGATGATCCAAAAGTTCCCCACCCTGGTTCATGGTTATGAAGGTATCCCAGAAGCAGAAAAGTGCTTGAGTACACGAGGAGGAGGAAATAAAAAGTATGCCCTGCAGAGCTTTGTGGTTTATGATCTGCCAGTGTAATCCAGGAACTTTCCCCCAATTTATGAAGTCCTTTGAAAGTCTAACACACGGCATAAATGCTAAGTACTAAATACAAACTCTCAATGTTGAACCACCTGAATTCTCTTCAGTTCATTTGCTGAGCCTGAAATACAGTATCACTTGCCTCTACATTTTCCTCTTCATATTTGCCACATTATGACACATGTCGGTCTTTATTCACGTTCAGAAGAAATAGTCAGCAGTTCCTTAGGAGGACCATGCTGCTGACAAATAAATAGACTTCTTTATGCAGAGGTGGCTGTTCCCATCAAATGGAAGCTAACGTTCAGTAAAGTAGTACAGCAGTTGTTATTAGCAAACAGCTAAATGCACTAGTGACATCTGTTTGATATCTTACCCTCCAAGGAGTACGAGCATCTATACACAAAAGTCTGCTGCTCACCTTTACTGTCAACTTATCATCTCAGAGTTGTCACTTAGTGTGTACATCCTTGAAATGTCTATCCAGTAAGCACTAGCAATAACTTATACATTAAAATACTGTAGCCATGTGTCAAAGAAAGGAACAGATGCAGCAACTGAAGAGGGTGGGAGGATGCACATCTTTTAGAACAGACGTTCTGTGTCAATTATAGAGCAAATCATTAAAGGTCCTGAGTGTACCCTGAGCTTCTTCAATTTACCGTTATGCTAAAAATAAATATGAGGTTGGTTCTAAAGGGTCTAATTGTTCTGCTAGCTCTTGTATCAGTTAGGGATGGGCAAGAATTTCTGTTCACTTCATTTTTAATAAGAATACACCAAGAATCTTCATGTTTGCATTGGGAGGAATTTAGGATTTAAAAGAATCTGGAGTCAGAGAAACCAACACTCATATCCCTTCAAAAGAAGGATGGTACTAATCTAGTTAGGGCTCAGTAACAACAACTGCTACTGCACTGTACAACACCATGATGTTGTTTAATCAGCAAATACCAATTAATTGGCATAAGATATACATTATACACTGCTATAGGTACAACTCATACTGGCAAAAGAGGACTGGCTGAATATGTGCAACACAAAAGTCAGTCAAATGGGACCTCAGGGCAAGGCTAGATCATAGTCAAGGAAACTTCAGTGATAATGGATTTGCAAATGTCCCCCAACAACTCACCTTTAGAAACAATAGTGCCCAAGACTGCCTTCACAGAATGACTGATTATCTTTGACCCTCCTCCTCTGTCCACTGAAACTCCCCTTTTGTCCCCTTACCTATCCTACCATTAAAGAGCTATCACAATTCCCATCAGTCTTTTGTCACCTAATGTTAAGGCCATTAGTCTGTTCTGGATACCATTGTCTACTCTACCAGAGAGCCATTAACACCTTCCCCCTCAGGGCAGTAAAAGAGTATTTAAAACTCGGCTCTGAGCCAGATAGCTCATAGTACTCTGGACATAGGCCATCACTCTGCTACTCCAATTCCTATTCGTGTACTACCCTTGGCTCCTAATCTGAGCCACATCACCTCATCTCTTCTCTCTCGCTATCCAATTTTTCTTCCCTTACCTTTAGTTAGCCTTGTGTTGTTGTAAGACTGGATCTTGTGTGTGTGATTGTTAATTCCCCCAATAAAACAAATATTCTTTGAATTTCTGGCTCGTATTCCTGTATTAATATCAGTACACACAGATGTAAAAGATCTTAGGTTAGGTTACCCTCCTCTCACAGGACTCCCCTTTTGAGCTAATATTCCTCATTAAGCTATGGAGGTACTAGCATTGTGGGTAGATTGCTGAGTCACCCATGTTTTGGGGTAACACAACAACAACAATGACAATAACAACAATAAGCACTTTCATTTTTGTTTGGAAGCAGACCAGAAACCAGAATAAGCTATATAATCCAGAATTATTATTAATTTACTATATCCCACCTTTCTCTTGACAATGGGACTCAAGGCAGCTAACATCAAAACAGTACAAGTTAAAACATACATAAAAGTATAGATACAATTTTTTTAAAAAAATTAAACAATTTATAGAGTTAAAAACATCAACATACATTAAAATAAATAATGTATTAAAATACATTAAAATGCATTAAAACTTAACTTTAAAACTTAACTTTATTAACTTTCAAAACAGAACTACACAGCATTAAAAGTCCAAATCTATCAATTTATAAAAGCCTGATTCCACAAGAACGTTTTAATCTGCTGTCAGAAGGAGAGTAAGAACGAGGCCATTCTGGCCTTTCTCAAGGAGGGAGTTCCAAAGTTTGAGAGCAGCCACTGAGAAGCCCCACCCCCCGCTTTGTTCCCACCAAACACACCTGAGAGGATGGTGGGAGAAGTGCCTTGCCAGATGATCGTAAAGCTCTAATGGGCTTTTAAAGGGAGATACAATTCTTCAAATAACTTGGGCTCAATCTGTATAGGTTATGCTGAAGTCTTCTTCAGTATGACTAGTCACTGGCCATTTCCACACTAGCCTGTTATATTGCTACTATTTCACTTTCAACATCTTATTGAATCCTGGGGTTTGCAGTTTAGGGAGGGGTCTTTGAACTGCAAACCCCAGGATTCCATATGATGTTGCAAGTGAAATAATAGCACTATAACAGGCTAGTGCAGAAATGGCCACTGTGTGCAACTCAATTTTCAAAAACAGTCTTCCTGAGCACTTTTCAAATCTGGGCACTCAGGTCTCCGACTATCACTTTCAAAATGCTTTTATTGTTTTTTTTTTTTTTTTTAGAAAAAGAAAACTCTAAGGCCATTTCTGCACGAGACTGTTATAGCGCGATGCTTCCACTTTCAACCTCCTATGGAATCCTGGGGTTTGCAGTTTCAGGAGGGGCTGGCCGGACCCTCCAAAACTGCAAACCCCATGTGACACTGAAGGTTTCTTTCCAGTCTCTTAAGTTGACTACCACCATGCAAGACTGGAAATTCCCTCCCAGCGTTTTACTGGGGTTCTTGCCAGCCTCCCAAAGCTGACTCCCACGCTTGGAAAGACTGGCAATCTCCCCAGCTCTATCAGGTATGCTGCCACCACCCCCCGAATTATGAATCACTTGGACAGAACAGGAGGGACTCTGCCCAATCTCTAAGCATAAGGATCTTCCACCTCCCCTTCCCCTGAGTGAGAGATCCTATGTAGCGTGTGCCAAACCTGGCGTGGAAATGGAGAGAAACGGAGGTTTATAGAAGTGTTTAATCAAGGCATGCAAATAAACAAAACCATTTCACACTTGGGAGACTCCCCTCTCCCAGGTACACTTAGTTACAAGAATTTACAAAACAGATATAACAGCACAGATACATTCTTAAGATCAGCCAGTTCCCAAAATAACAACATCCCTAACACGGCTAACTACTTATTTCTAGTTACTCACAATTAGGTTATAGGTGTAGATGGTCTGAAGGAGAAGGGGGGGGTCCAGGAGACACGGCATGTCTGCCAGCTCGACTGGCCCAGCTCTCCTCTCTGTCTTTCTCTGGCCACATGGCCTCTCAGAAGTTTTATATTTTCCTCCTTGGAAGGATCTGGAAGCATCTCCAAGATGCCCACCTCTTTTCCTTTTGGTTGGTCAATTCTCACCTTGTGACCTGTGATGCTGACCCTTTCCTTTTGGTTGGTCAACTCTCACCCTGTGACCCTTGATGTAATCCCAACACCTCATTAACCCTTGGTTTACCTGAAGAGGGAAGTATCTCCCTTTGATAACCTTAGATAATGGGAAGCCCCATTATCACACCCCAGGATTCCATAGGAGGTTGAAAGTGGAATCATCGCGATATAACAGACTCGTGCAGAAATGGCCTAAGAACTGCATTTGAATTTTCAGCATGCGTGAAACCTAGTGGATAACTGTTCTGGTCAGCACATTCACCCAGTTGATGGCAATCAGCTCAGTTCACATCAGTTTGCAAATATAAAACTCCCTAAGAATTCAAGGTTGGTAGACATATATTTACTGACTGGTTCATGTTTGACTTTTTTAGGCCTTTGGGGCCTTTAGTAATATTTCATTGATCCTGGATTAGAATGATCAGAGCATTAGAAAAAAGAAAATGCAAGCCCATTCTTCAGTGATGTGCTCTTAAAATTCATGATGAGTATCTATTTCAGGCATGTATTTGAATGCATGGTAGTAAGCATGCAACACTCACTCTCTGGTGACTACAAAGGTTGCAAGGCAGTTTCCAGGTCTAAAGTAAGATAGTAGTGTTGATGTTGACAACTACACACCGTATGGGACCTGCTATAGAGACTGCTGCTTTCCATATGAACCCTCCCATTAGCACCATATTATTCTGCTTGTGCCTACGAAGTTGTAAGCACAGAGTTTTTGCTATAATCAACCCAAAGCTGTGGAATAGCATCTCTGAAGAGTTCTGACTCACTTCGTTTCACCCAGTTTTGGGATGCTGGGGGAAGGGGAACATACAAAGGAGAAATCCTGCTGATCTCTATGGGTGCAGTGGACATTTTTGTCCAATGTATGTTGTCCTCATTCAGACCAACATCATGAGAGCAAAATTTTGCATGTGGTGCTATTGCTTGTGAATTGCACATTCTCAGCAAAGACATATCCTTCTATCCATGCTGAAATTGGCAATGTTGTACTTCTGATTGCAGAACATTGTTATGCAACATGAGGGTCACATAATATAATTAAAACATGCCCACATGTGAGGACTTAAACTGCACATCCCTATTACAGGATCTTGGCTAAAGTCTGTTTAGAAACATCATAGTTGTTGTATTCTAATTTTGTCATTGAGATTACTATGACAATTAGGACACTTGTATTTTTATCACACTCAAGTTGTTGCTTTTTAAAAAACCTTTTTATAGAAGCTGCTCTGAGGTTTGGAAAGGGGTATATACAAACTGTGGTGGATAGATGAATATATAGTGCACACACCAAATGATCCTCAATTAACATTGTGAAGATGCAATTCATATCCTCTCTGACTGCATGAATTCTCATATGCATGTTCATTGCTTGATGATAGCAATGATTCATTTGTATGCATGGATAGCAAGCCATCATAAACAAAACAATTTAAGCAGAACTTTCTCCCATTGATTGCCATCATGGCAATACTTTTCAAGATTCCTCTCCACTGATTAAAAACACCCCAGCATCAGTGTTCAATTCATTGTTTATAGTTCACTACATTTTACATAGCATCAACACGTGGGAACATATGCATTTAAGGCATGAAATGGAGTGTGGGATAATTTATAATTTAATAAAGAAATGCTACTGCCCAGAAGAGGCGTATTACAGTAGCAACTCATTCTTCAAAACCAGAGTGGCCTAAAAATGAAATAGCATGCCCTTGGCTCTCAGATTCACCAATTAAAATGTCACATCATCAATCAATCAGCTTAAGCTTTAACTGGCTAATATTCTGAATAAGTGCTTACAGCATTATTTAGGAGAGTCAATTCAGCTGTATATCATGACTAATTAAATGCTGCATATATGGACCACCTCTTTGGGGTATCATTGGGATAGATGATGAGGAATTTGTTTCACATGTAACCATATCAGGTCCTTTAACTGATCCCAGATCTTTCTTAATTTCTTTTAATCAATAACAAAGCATTAACTAAAACAACATTTGCACTGCATTGGCCTCAACAATAGTTTCTCAAAGGAAGTTCATTCTTCAGTATTAGTATTACAAACTATGAGCCTTTTCACACCTTACCTTTTTGCGGTGTTGGGGTGCAGGGCTTGCGTGAGCAGCCTCCAGAGAAAGGCTCTCACTTCCCTGCTTCTTTGGTTCTGCATGAACTTCCTGCTTGTGCAAGAACCCCGCCTCTTCCTTTTCCAGTGCAGCCTGGGACCTCCCAGGCTGCACTGAGACAGGAAGCGCAACTGGCCCAGCTCCCGAGGCTCCGCATGCAAGGTAGATGCATGTAGAGCCCCAGAGCGATGCGCGACTGTGCAGCATTTTTGGCTTGAAGCCGAAAATGAAAAAATGCATGCACGGTCTGTGTCATGCTCTCGAGCATCGCTCAAATGTGAGTGCATCATGTGGATCACTCCTCACATGTGTGCGACACTCAAGGGGACATTTCGCATTGGAAATGCCATGCGAAAAGAGTCTATGCCATGTGTATTAAGGATTTGCAGAGTTCTTATGCTTGAAACATTGGAGCCACAGATGTTTTTATGTTTTTGAGAACCTTCACTTTATCAGAATTTTTATAATTTCATTTGTAGGGTTTAGGGTTTGAGATAAGCTAAAAAATGAATTATACATGGAAAAAAGCTATATATTAGCTTGATATTTTATCAATTTTTCAAATGCTACCTACTCAGGCTACACTAAAGCCTCAGTAAATCTAAAACAACTCTTCTTCCTTGCTAACTTTAATATCTCACTACCACCTCAAATAAAGGTGTGTCATCTTTCCAATGTTTAGAAATCACATCTCTGGCTATATGCTACTGGGTTGCATTTCAAAGCAGACTGCAAAGCAGACACAGAATTCGGATATGAAATGAAAGACTGAAACCTCCGCTTAAACTTTGGTATAAGAAGTAATGTAGCTGTGGGATGGTTCAATTTAAACCAAGGAGCACAAGGATCAAACCCCTATTCACCCACAAAGTAATCTGGGTAAATATGTGAAGATCAATCAGTTTCATCTTCTCTGTTGGCATTCTCTTTCACTCTGGATCTGTATCAAGCTGTGAGGTGTGTGTGTTTTTTTCCCCTTTCCCACATGGAAATTTAAGCATAATTTGGGCGTTTTGTTTCAAAAGCTACATGTCTTTGTACACATTTTTATAATGTATACATTTTTGCATGCATTTTCCATTGGCTGAAATGTTGTTATGTACTTAAAAACACACAAACATGGGTTTTAATAGTTCCCATTTTTAAAAAGATATGTGTGGTTTTGTGCACATTTTTCTTCTAAAATTTATTACAAAAATAAGATATAAATAGATACAAATAGATTAATATAAGTTCTGTGTAATCAGTACACAGAACAGAAGGAGTAGAAAAAGCCCACTTTAAGTGATCTTTGGCTTGTTGTTTTTCTTGCAGCATCACTAACTTTATAGTTGTTTCAAAGCATTACAAGATCAAAACTATATACTACCTCCAAGATAATCCTATCAAGAAACTGCTAGAAATGGAGACCTCTTAAATTAGGTGAGTTCTCATTAAGATCTTATGGAACACAGTGAGGTTATGGTCTATATCCATCTCCTTGTGTTATAGTTTTGGAACCTTTAATATGTGTTTAATATTGGAACACCTGAAGGGAATGATGCATAATGATGGAAGAATGACATGCAAATGAGATTATGAATGCAAAAAAGAGTATGAAATGTATACAAAAGGTGGAGTATTTTCTGTCAGAGAGTTCGTATTCCCCATCTGCAGTCTAAAATGGCATGGCTTAGCCACAGATCCCTCATGTACTGTTCATCTGTTCAAAATGAGAAGTTTTGAGAAATTCAGTTTTGTGTTTTCCAGTTTCAGTTAACTTGGTCTGCGTCTCCCAGAGCAATATGCAGATTGGATTTTAGTAATCCTTTGGCTTTATCCCCTTCCCACATGTTTTGATTCAGTTCTTGCTATGAAACACTTATGAAGAATACATTTTAACTTGTGTATTCTGAGAGAACATACATAGCTAAATAGAGATTTGTCCTGTAGATTTTTTCCAATAGCCTTGTTATTAGTTGACATACAAATATTGTTAGCATGTAAACAAAATAATATCCCTACATGGACATTGTGTGGTTGTGATGACAGGTCCCACCTCTTCCTTACAAACATTTATTACGAAGGCTGCAGAGAATGTCATACGTACAACAGCATACATACAGTGTTCTTTTGGCATATTATGATTTGCAGAAAATCTTGATCTTGAGAGAGACCTTTGCATGTAGAAGCTGAGGCTCTCTTGAATACTGTTAGAGTGTAAAGCTCAATAGTATAGTTTCACAGAGGCAATCTGCCAGTGGCCATCCAGTCCATTAGTCTGGATGCAAACTCCAGGATTCCATAGGATGCTAAAAGTAGAATAATAGCACTAGAACAGTGTAGTGCAGAAAGGTCCATAGATATAGATAAGATATCAAATGCCCTCTAATGGATTTTTCTTCCCCTGAAACACTTTTGAGCAAAGGATCTTTATGTTCCCAGAAGTAAACTTCTAGATCACTTTCTTTAAGGGGGAAAAAAAAGCACACCAAACCCTTACAGGATATTGGGGTTATTTGAAGCCACCTTGGATTCCATACCAGCAAAAAATGGAATTTACAACCAGTAAATAAATGAATAAAATTTAGGGTTAAAAATTGGAAGGAAAGGGAAAAAGTGATCTCTTGGCCTTGGAAGCTACAACAGAGGTCCTGGAAGCAGCATGCAGTCCATGGGCCACATTTTCTCCACCCTTTACATAGTAGCTGTATCCTTATAAAAAGTATAACTGCCTGGTGTAACTTGGAATTTTGCTAATGCAATCTCCCAATGCCATTATGGGCAGAGGTGTAGAAGGGCTGCTGTCTTCAACCATTATGTCAAGTGCAGATAGTTTAGAGAGAACCTTGCTACGGGCATCCTATGTGACATGCTCATAGACTTGCATTCATAAGAACTTTTTGACAAGTTCTTATGTTAGAAATCATCATCTTGACAAGCATTCCTTGTCTTCACATGCAGTTTCACATTCTCCTTTAGGCTGCCAATAAAAGTCCACTTGCCTGTCCCCACCTTTGTTTGGAAGGACATCATGGCTCAGAATATTAGATCCATGTGAAGTTCTTTGCTGCACATCTAACTGGGCCCCAAGAGATCAAATTAGGAATTCATCTTCAAGAGTCAAATTTATTACATTGTTAAGAACTTGCAATTTCACTCAGTGGGAACAATATAGAAAGTAATGGCGATTACCATCGGGGAAGGTAATAAGACTGGCATTATGGAAAATTATGCTTAATTGTTCATAAGAAATTAGAGGGTTTTTTTCCCCTTCACACCGCTGAAGCATGATATAAATTGGTCTAATTTTTAATATAACTTTCCAGTAACCTTTAAAAGTTCTATTATGTATTTACTATTGGAGCTGGTCATATCTAGGTGACAAAACTGAAAATTGTATTTAACATATAGCAATGTTTGCTATTTGAGCATCCCAAATTAAAGAGAAGGTAAAATTATTTGAGACTAGAGCAAATGACTCAGCAAATTTGCATAGATGTTTCTTCTCCAACAACTCATAGGGATAGAGGAGCATGAGGATCTAGTCCTTTCATTAGGACCAAAGAAAACAATATAAGATTTTATTTTTAAAAAAACAAAAGAAAAGAAAAGTTGCAGGGATAATTAGGATTGGAACTTTGGTGTTTAGGAAGAAAGAAGCATTAACCAGTTGCGTAGGAACGGAGGGACAAGGAGGAAATGTGCCCTGGGCAGCACTTTTTGTGGGAGCTGCCACTCCTTGCCTACCCCCCTGTCATGTCCAGGGCAGACCTGGCAATTAATCAGTAAGAGCAGGGCTTAGTCACAAGGCAATAGTGGAGGTTGTCCAAAACAAAGTCCAAGTTCCAGAGTAAACAAATCCACAGGACAAACCCAAGTCATGGTCAAACAGGCAGAGGTTCAAGGTAGTCAGGATGCAAGAGAACACAGCACAGGGCTTCAATGACTGAGAAGATCAGTTGCTGACCCTGGAAGGGAAGGGCTAGCGGACAGGTGTTCCCTCATTAGGGCTCGTTTGTTACTTAAACGCACTGAGCGGTGAAGCCCCTCTTTCTGATGTCATCTCTCTTGCACAGTAAGAGTCTGTGTTGTCTCATCTCCGGCTATTTGTTCCCCCTGCTCAGGCGCTTGCTGTTGTTCATTATCTTCTCCTGAGCAAGCTTCTGGAGAAACGTCAGCCTCTGGGGAAATGTCTACCTCAAACTCAGAATCCTCCTCCTCACTGTCAGGGCCTCCAAGGCAGGGCACGATACTCCTTGTGCACCTTCACCCTTCCTATGCACACTGTAGGCCCACCCACATGCACCATAGCCCCACATATGCCATAGCCCTGCCCCATGCCATAGTCCCACCTACGTGCACCATAGCCCTGCCCCCACACCTCCACCCCCACCTCTACCTTGCTTGCCCCAAGCTACTGGCATTAACCACGTGAGGGAGAAGCATTGTTCATTTTCATCACAGGGCAATGTATTCAAATGTGTCATTTGTTGTATTTCCAGTAGGGTTGCCAGTTCAGGATCATGTCAGGCCTTGTGGTTTCCAGGGCAAAACATGAGATGGTCCCTGGTGATATCATTAAGTATTGATCACAGTTGATCACAGTTGCTCATAGTTTGACATTCAAACACTCACACAGAGAACATATTTTCCTGTATGGAAATTAAGGCCATTTCTGAACAGGGTATTTGAAATGGTGCAGTCTGTCCTCCAGGGAGGACGTCTGCACCTGGGAGCGGACTGGGTCCGGACTATTTAACATAGGTCTGCACCTCTGCCCACTCCAGAACAACCCCAAGTGGTCGTCCAGCGTGCTTTTGAAAAACCTGTTTCTTTCGGTTTTTCAAAAGCACGGAGCGCACCAATGCAAGCCTGCAATCTGCTGGGGGTGGGCTTTAGGCTGGCGACTTCAGTGGAGCCTCGACCAACTGGAAGCCACCATTTTCAATGCCAGAGAAGTGCAGAGCGATGAGCACGCACTGCTCCGGAGCAGCCTGGACCGGATCGGGGAGCGATAAGACCCGGTAAGTAGCAGCACGGGGCGATTCCCTCGCCCGGTGCAGAAATGGCCTAAGAAAGAAGACATAGCAAAAGGTGCTGTTCACTAAATTAGAGAGACAGAATAAGAAACACTTCATCTAGTCTACTTGCTTCTTGTCAGAAGGTGGATGCAGAGCAGAGTGGAGGTTGAGTCCTGATGCTACCATAAGTGGGAGGGAAGGAGGAAGCTAACTGAGGAAATGTAGAGACTCTGGAGAGTCTTTGTCAGTTGCAGCAACAAAGTGAGTAAACTTTGTGAACTGTTGGAATTGGCTGCTTTAATAGCTAAGCTGGACATCTGCACACAGTTTTTCCTCTGAGCCCCACAAAACTGGAGAATCTGCACTCTTGTCTCCTGCATGGAGTTAATCCACAAAAAGTAGAGACTCAGGGCCAGGCCCTGAGATCTGAGAACTCTGGTCTCAGTAGTCACAGATGGTCTGTTTCACTCAGGAGTATTCTAGGCCTTTTTCCTGAATTTCCATTGTACCTTTAGATAAATTGAGTTTACAACTCTATTCAGTTTACTAAATGAAAGTCCCATTGAACTGTAAGATTTGTTGTGATATATTGCAGAATTAACTCTTTAGGATCAATGATGTAGACGTTAGATACATGACGTAAGTCATTCAAAGAGGAATTACTATCCACTCTGGCCTACTAGAGTACTAGGATACATTACCTATAGATAGTTCATTACATTATTCACCTACTATCCAACTACCATAGCTTAGCCATCAATGGCTGCCCCCTCAACATACACACACACGCTCTTTTAATTTGTCATGCTGTGTCCTATTTAGAAGTTGCTGCTAGACTGCCTTAATTATAATTTGAATTTTTTTTTTCAAGGAATATTTAAAAATATGCTAGGACAATGCTATTCATGTTTACTCACACCAGCAGAAAATCATATGTAAAATAATGTGCATTTTTCTAGAAGGCGTCCTAACACAAAGCCACTTACACATATCTGTGAACAAAAATATATGCTTCTTTTCTCTTCTCTTTTACTTACATCTTGTTCATAATCATCCATCAATTTCAGGAGCAACATAATATTTTCCACAGGTATGTATGTAAATATCTCCATAAATTTTGAGGACAATGGATCCTTCTTGCAGAGCCGTAGGCTCCAGAATTGTCCCTTCATGGTAGATTTTGCCAATATTCCCAAACAGGAACCCTGCTGAACACAGTTACATTGCCTCTCCACGGTGTGTGTGTGTGTGTGTGTGTGTGTGTGTGTGTGTGTGTGTCAACACAGAAGGGCTTTGTGAGTAGGGGATAGAACCAGATCACACATCTGCCTCTGTCCTCATCTATACAGATTCTGAGTAACTGAAGAGGGCTATAATCAGTGAAGAAAATCTTGAGCCTGGAAGAAACTGGGTCAGTCCCACATTAAAAGCACAGATCTATGTTCTTTTTCTGGATATATATCTCCTATAATGTGAGACTTGGGGATGTAAATGGTGTGTGACTTTTGTTCTGTCAGACAAGAACAAATAGTTTTATTTCATTTTTTTTTTATCCTTGATGTGAGAAGTTATAGAAAATTGAGCCGTTTTCAAAATCTATTCATAATTTGGTGCTCATTTTATGCAGGAAAAAAAGCATGTGGATTCTTTTCCACAGGAAACTGCATTGTCTGCACAGAAAACAGTGTCCTGCATTAAAACTAACATTTTTGCATGCAAAATAATGGTTCTACAAAAAACAAAAACAAAACAGCATTTTCATTACAGAAGTGTTGTTTTCTGTGAAGAGGTTTCCTGCACAAAAAAACCCTACCACATACCACATTTATTTTGCTAGCATAGTGCATCCCAAAAGTGAAGATTCTTGCCTGTCTTGGATTCTCTTTATCAGGGTTTTCCAACATCCAAGAAACCATTTATCAACCCATTTTCAAATCTATTTCAATATTCTTTTCAGCTCTAATAGGACCTAAATGAATTGCAGAAAGCCAGTATCAAAGAGTAATATGCAACTACAAGTGACTACAAAACCTAGACTTTGGACCCAGTTTTGGGATGTATTCAATACATCTGCAAGGCATAAACATTGCTGCTTTTACTATTATTTCCACAGCTGCAACTGTACAGTCCCATAGTCCCTGGAGAAAACAGGAGCACAGGGTATTCTTCAGTTCCAACAGCATTTCTTGTGACAACTATAACCATTTGATCATAGCAACAGTCTGGAAGCAGAGTCCTCATTGATATGATTGCCCTATGTGCCCCTCATCCTTCTCTTATAGATTAGATCAGACATGGACAATTTTCACCTACCAGTTTTCTGCAAGCTCCTTGCAATGATCTGTTAACATAGCGTACCGGTAAAAGAGGTCAACTGGCCAACTTCCAAGACAGCAGATATCACAGCTGTCGCTGAATGCCTGGAAGATGGATTATTCATTATTGGGCTAGAGAAGGAAACAGCAGAGATATTGCTTAAAGGTGAGTTTTTAAAAAATGTTTTTTCTTTTAACTTTGCAACAACAGAAACATGAAAACACAGTAAAGAAGCATATTTGCATGTTTAAAGAACTATGTACTTCCCACTTAACTATTCCTCTAAAATAAGCAGAAATGTGTAACATAGCTCTTACCTTTTATGCTAAAAGGAAAATTTGACAGCAGAAGACAAATTATGAAGTTGCTGCTGCTGAGAGATGGCCTCTAATTATCTTAATCGATGAACAAAATGTCCCATCCATGTACAAGGTTGGGGCTAAATTATGTCCCATTCATTTCATTCGGTGTACTTTAGTTGGGATTAACAATGCATTTTGTCTTTTGGTGTAGAGTGGTTATGTTGTTTGAAATGTTTAAGTGAGGCAGTGAATGGAATTAGTTCCCAATTTTAACTTAAGAAATGTTTCTCTTTGTTATTGCTAGAAAATTATGTTTTGCTACTTTTTGCAGTAAAGTGGTGCAGGTTCTTTCGGCAACCACCAGATTCCATTTCACACAGGGTTCTGAGGAGAAAGCAGAAGGTGTGCTGTGTTTTGTCGATCATCCTTAACTTTCCAATCCATGTGTATGTGTGTGTTTGGAAGATTTTGTGGGGGGTTTTGTTTGTTTTCGGTTGTGTGCTCTCCCTGAGCACATGGTCTAAGGGGTTGGGGCTTCTGCTGAATCACTGACATGGTTGAGGGTGGAGCTAGCAGTGACTGGAATAGGGTATAACTGCTACCTCAGTCTTTGAAGCTCAGTCTTGGTGAGTCTGCAGCACACACCTTGTGGCAGGCACAGTTGTATCAGTGACAGTTATTACAGTGTGAACAGGGTAAAAACATAACTTCAGGGATAGAGGAAGAAGGATCTGTCCCTGTCTGCTACATTGTGTGTGCAATTGCCTTCTTTCCAGAAAACCTTACTGACTACACTTGCAGTAAACTGGTGGCTCTCTTGGGAGATAAGGTCAACACACTGCAGCTATGTATTGAGACTCTTCAATGCATCAAAGAACACAAGGACTTTCTGGATAGAACAGAAAGAGAATGGATCCTACAGAACGAACAGGAGGAAACTGTCAGTGATAACAAAGAGGGCTATTAACACTGAGGGAGCACTCTGGAGAATGATCACTGTTGGGAGAAACCATTCACAAGGGATTCGGAACCACTCCAGTTAAGCAATCACTTGCTACATTTTCTTGAGGAGAATGGTGCAATGCAGGAAGAGGAAAAGAAAGGTGCTGTTAGTGGCGGGGGGATTTATTGCCAGCTGGACAAGATCTGAGCACCACAATTCAAAAAGAATATTGACAAGCTGAAACATATCCAGGGAAAAGAGACCAAAATGATCAAAAGTCTAAATATCAAGCATTTGAGGAATGACTTCTAGTGCTATTATTCCATTTTCAACATCCTGTGGTATTCTGGTGTTTGTAATTTACTGAGGCCAAAGAGCTCTCTGGATGAGAACTCTAAATGCCCCTCCCTAAACTGAAAACCCTAGGATTCCATAAGATATTGAAAGTGGAATAATAGCACTCATAACAGTGTAGTACAGAAAGTCCTAAAGACATGGTTTTGTTTAGCCTAGAGAAGGAAAGACTGAGAGCTAACATAATAACTCTCTTTAAATATCTGAATGTGTCATGTAGAAGATGGAACAAGCTAGTTTTCAGCTTGTCCAGAGAGTAGAATACAGACCAATGAATTCAAATTACAAGAAAACAAAGATTTCACCTAAACATTAGGAAAAACTTTTGTACTGTTCAACAGTGAAACAAACTGTCTTAGAAGGTGTTGGACTCAATGTCTTTGGTCTTTAAGAAGAGGTTGGATGGGCATCTTTTCAGAGTGCCATAATTGTGTATTCCTGTATGGTAGGAGGTTGGACTAGATGACCCTTGTGGTCTCTTCCAACTCTAAGATTGTGAGCATTGAGAAGCATGCTGTCTTGCTGGTACATATATCCAGGATGTCACTAGCAAGTTGTGAAAGCTCATCAGGAATGCAGAGCAGTACCCCTTTCTTATGATTCACATGGGCACTAATGGCACTGCAAAAAACGCCTATGAACAGATCATGCTGGACTGTGAAGCCTTGGGCAAAAAAGTTACTAGTTTAGAGGCACAAGTGGTATTTTGTCAGTTCTACCCATGAAAGATATTGGACCAAACAGGGACAGGAAGATACTGCAGGTGAATGACTGTCTATGCTGATGGTATCAACATGAGAAGTTTGGCTTCTGGGACTGTTGTGTTCATTTGTCAAAGGACTACTGGCTACTGATGGATTGCTCCTCATGAAAACTTTGGAAAAAACATGGTGAATCTGATCAAGAAGGCTTTAAACTAAATCCTTGGATTGTTGGAGATGATAGCTTGAACATCCATCCAAATGCAAGCAATAAACGAAAGGATTTGAATTCTAGATGAGAAAATGAGATAGAGAATGGAAGCCATTGTAAAACTTGTAGTAGAATAAAAGATGAGAATGAACAATGCACAGAGTATGGGAAACAAACAAGGCAAGTTTCAAGTTCTAGTTCAGAAAGGTAAATATGACTTATAGGTATATCATAGAATTGGTGAGATGACTTTCATGACTGTAACAATTGAGGTAACAATTGAGGGATATAATCTGTTGAAAAAAAAGAATAGATGGGGAAGAAAAGGAGGGAGAGTAGCATCAAAGACAAATTCATGTGTACAGAAACCCATATGAGTAATCCAACTGGACCAGTGCAAAGCATTTAGATAAAAATAAATGGAGAAAGAAATAAAAACCACATTAACATAGGAGTTTTCTATAGTCCAAACCAAGATAAGGTGGTCTATGATGCTTTTCTGAAACAAACTTAGAAATCTCCAAGAAGCAAGTTATGGGTGGAATCAATTATACTTATATTATCCTGCTGGGACACTAGCTCTGCTAAGCATACACTCTCCAATGAATTCATGATGTCCCTTGCAGATAATTTCCTCTTTAAAAGGTAGAGGAAGAATAAGGGGATCAGCAATCTGGGAATTGCTCCTAACCAATAAGGAGGAATTAGTCACTGAAATCAAAGTAGTTGGTACTTTAGGGAGAGAGTGACCATGTAATACTGGAATTGAAGATTGTGGAATGGGCCAGAGAACAATCTAGTCAATCATGAACCTTGAATTTCAGGTAAGCTGATGTAATCAGGCTTAGGTAAATACTGGACAGAATCCCATGGTTAGAGATATTAAAGGAAAAAAGACACCCAGCATGGGTGGGATTACCTGAAGAAGGAACTGCTAAAAGCACAATCACAAACAATTGCATGAGAAATGAAAAGTAAGAAACATCATAAAAAATGTGGCTGAACAGTAAGCTTAAGGAAGCAGCAAAAAGAAAAAAGACCATTATAAAGAATGGAAGGAAGGACAAATCACCAAGGAAAAATACGGATGTGTAGCCCAGACTTTCAGGAATATTGTAAGGAAAGCTAAAGTTAAAGTTTAAAATGAGCTGAGATGGCTAGGTGAGCAAGAAGCAACAATGGCAAAAAACGTTTTTTTCAAATATGTTTGAAGCAAGAGAATGACAAAGGAAATGATGGGACTGGCACTCATCAAAGGTGGTAAAGTGTTAACAGATCACAATGCAAAGGTAGAACTGCTCAATGCCTATTTTTCTTCAGGTTCCCCCCCCTCCACCCAAAAGAGGATTGTTCACTTCCATACACCAGCAGAGACCTTGGAAAGAAATCCAGGTTGATAAGGAGTTAGTCAAGAATCACCTCTTAAAGTAAATGAGTTCAAATCCACAGGGCCAGAATTGCATCTCAGAGTAGGAACTTGCTGACATACTTGTAGAACCACTTGCCAAAATTTTTGAGAAATCTTGGAGAACAGATGGGGTGACAGAGAACTGGAGATGAACAAACATTGTTTCTCTCTTCAACACACATACACATCCAGGAAACTACAGGTCAGTCAGCCTGGCCTCAATTTCAGGAAAAAACATTAGACTGTATTATACAGTAGTCTATTTGGAAGTATCCTGATGACCATGCAGTGATTAGTAGGAGCTAGCATGAGCTTGCCAAGATCATGTGAAGCCATGCTCAAAGAGTTGCCCTCAGTGGCTGTGCTTCAAACTGGATAGAAGTCTCAGGCAGAATGGCATAGGGTTCTGTCCTGGGCTGTATGCTCTTCAATATTTTTATCAATGATTTAAATGATGGGGTGGAGGAAATCCTTAGCAAATTAATAGATGATATAAAATTGTGAGGGATAGCTAACACAATGGAAGATAGGAACAGGTTTCAAAAGGACCTAGATAAACTAGAAAACTAAGCAGAAATTAAGAAAATGCATTCATTTGAAATAAATGAATGTTTACATGGAATAAAATGTTAAATTCAGATTCAACTGGAAAAATTGATGTCTGGAAGCGGGGAGGGTTTTTTAATTGTTTTTTTAATTGAAAATTTTAATAAAAAATTTAAAAAAAAGAAATTAAGAAAATGCAATTCAACAGAGACAAATGCAAAATTCTACATTTAAGCCACAAAAAACCAAATGCACAGGTATAGGATGGAAGATACTTGGTTCAGCTGTAAATGTGGAAAAGGACCTTGGATTATTGTTGATGATCAGTTGAACATGAGCCAGCAGAGTGATGTTGCAGCAAAGAAGGCAAGTGCTATCTTGGTCTGCATTAATGGAAGCATAGTTTCTAAGATGAGAGAAGTAATAGTCCTCCTATATTATAAGCTGGTCAGGCCATATCTGGAGTACTGTATTCAATTCTGGTCACCTCATTTTAAGAAGGGCATAGACAATTTGGAGCAAGTTCAGAGAAGGGCAGAAAAAATTATAAGATATATGAAAAACAAAACATATAAAAGAGGTGGAAGGAGCTTGGCATGTTCAACTTGATGAAGAGAAGATTGATGGGTGGCATGATCACACTCAAGGACTACTAAAGACCTCAAGGACTGCTGTAGACAGGAAGGTGCAGGCTTGTTCCCTATTGCTTCCATAGGTGGAGTTACCTCCAGCCTAGGGGACAATGGGTCTGGGACCTTTGCCAGGTTTTCCAGGGGTTTTTCCACTTGGTTCAAGCCCTGGCCAAATCTATGGCCATGAGTTCTTCATGCCTCCCTCTAATACAAGTAGCCAGCAGCTGTCATACCCTTGAACTCCTTCTATGAGATATACTATTTTCATAAACTGGACTTATTAATGACCAGAGAATGTGATCAGGCTCACATTGTCCAAAGAACATGGTTGGGGACATGCTGACTGGAGATGAGTTTGGGAGTCATGAAATTTCAGATAGGATTATGTGGAAAATCCCAAGGCTGATCAGTTTGTGCTAATCCCTTCACCACTTTAGGCCCTTGGCATTTTGAAACACAATGAAAGATTGCCCAGACAGGTGAGCAATCAGAGACCATCCCTTGATCTTTGTGATAGATGATGCCTCTGAGATCGAGGAGCAACTGATTGTGCCAAGAACTGAGCCAGTGAGTGAGCAAATCAACTTGCAAACATCCCTTGCACTGGAAGGTCAAGCAGAGACAGAGTTACCCCAGCCAGCTCATGATGGAGAGGGAACCAGTAGTGATTCAGAGGAGTTACAGCCACCTGTGCCTATCAGCCCTCGATCATGAAGAAGGCTGAAATGGACTGCTCAGAGGGAGGCTGTATGGACTAGGTTGAAGAAACAGTAACAAGCAGCACCTGTTCACAGTGTCTATTTAAGTCTGCCGGTGTGGCTGCTCTTTGCTTGCAGCAAATTACTAGCAAGCCCTCACGACCTTCATGTCTTCTGCTCCCTGAAACCCCCCAGACGGATCTCTGCCTCCTGAGCCTTAGGACTGGACCTTGACCTGGTTCAGCTTGCATTTTCCTTGTGTTTGGTGTATTCGGATTCTTCCTGAAAGTATTCCCAACCTCCCTCTTCCCTTGCTGGCTGAGGCTCAGCAGAAGAGAATCCTGACAATCTTACCCTATAGAGATCTTTCCTAGACACCCTACCTTTAAGAGATTGTAATGAGTCCCATCAATGGTTTCACCACTCCAGAGTTAAGCACTCCAGAATTAAGCAGCTGGATCCCTTTGTCAGTCCTGTAAGAAAACCATTATGGCTTTGTCAGTGCACCCCTTCAGGATGTGAAATAGGGTAGAAAAGCCCTAGTTTTGACCCCAGCCAACTGTAGTACTTAGAATGTAGTCCAGACTGCCATTCCTCCATGCTACCCTCAGACAGTGCCTGAGCCCTCCACTGCAAACTCTTTTCTTCAAGACTGGTAACTACCACCCTTTCTACCCCTAATCATTTCTATCCAACTTTTCCTGCTTCACTTACCGATAGTTTTATCTGGGTCTTAAAAGTGTCTGATTTGTTGTATGTTTGTCAATTCAAATAAAATATTCTCTACAGTCAGTACTGGTATATATAGGTGAAAAGATCTTCTGGGACCCTCTTTTTAGAGGCCTCATTTGAGCCATAATTCCCCCAAGGAGACACTGGCATTCCTGCCTCACTTACCAATAGCCTTGTCTGGGTCTTAAGAGAGTCTGATTTGTTATATATTTGTCAATTCAAATAAAATATTCTCTACAGTCAGTACTGGTATACACAGGTGAAAAGATCTGCTGTGACCCTTCTCTCAAAAACCTAATTTGAGCTACAGTTCCACCAAAGAGACATTGACCCCCACATCCCCCTCCTCTTTGAGTAACACAGCTGAGCAGCTCAGCTGAGGTGCCACCAAGAAACCCACAGGTGGCAAACAATACTAGCACCGTTAAACCAAAACTGGGCAGGGCCAAAACTGGGCAGTGGAGCCTCACATACATCCTGGTGAAAAACTCCCCAGATGGCAGGGTAAGCCAGGGTCTGGGTGAATGACAGAACAGAAAAGCCTGTATATTATGGGTAGCAGTGTCTTATTGCTGAATGGTATTGTTGGGGGTGGTCTTTCCCAGGTACATCAGCTTCATCTAGTGTCTTGTCATGTAGCAACTGCCATGCTTGAGCCAGCTGAGAAAAGGGGTAGTAAACTGGCATGCGCTCTGGCAGTGGCTGTGATCCTCTTCTCACAGGCCTTGGGTAAGAACTAGGGTGAATTATTGTGGCCAATGTAGTAGTACTTCGAGCCCCACCTTCTTCAAGCCAGGGAAACCAAACTTGGCTATCCTCAACATGGCAGGTACTTGGAGGTTTAAATGGTGTGAGCAAATGTTGGAAATGTAAGACAGAAGAAGGAACATTTTTTCATATGTGGTGGTCATGCCTTGAAGCTAAAAGATATTGGAAAACCATTCAAAAGAAAATATTAGAAATATTACAAATTAATATTCCTTTGCACCCTGAAATATTTCTTTTAAATATGTCACATCAAATAAAAAAAGAGCATATTAGATATTGGAGAATAATACTGTATATGGTATCAAATGCAAGGATTACTTATGCAAAACACTGGAAGCGTGAACATATCCCAGATGTCGAGGAATGGGCTGTTAAACTATCAGAAATGATAATGATGGATGATTTGACAATGGCACTTAAGGTTGAAACAAGAGGGAAAAATAGGGAAGAACTGAAACCAATTAAAGAATACATACAACGAAAATGGGCGATTCAGAAAGAAACATGAAAAAAATGAAAATAAGCAAAGATATGGGAAAAGGGAAATGAAAAATTTATTTTCAAAACTATTAGGCAAGTCATATAAAAAGGGAAATGATCAGAAGAAGCTTGGAAAGATAAGTGAGTAATAAAACTAGAAGAAAGAAAGAAGGAAGTTGAAACTATACATTTGTATATCCTTTTTATATAGAAGAATGTTCATAAAACTCAGAACAAAGTAGAAAAAGAATTCATATGTAAGACATATGTAAGACAAAGTAGAATATATAATGTAATTGAAATTTATTTAGATACATAAAAGATATAGAGGTATCTATATATGTAGATTAAGATAGAATATCAATAGAAGAAGAAGAAATAGAAATAGAGTAAGATGTTGGATAGGTATATAAATTTGATTGTATATATTTCTTTGTTTTCTGTTTCTTATATATTTATAAAAAGAAAGAATGATTATTTGTAAATATTGATTGTTATAACTTTAATAATGATGATGATGATGATGATGATGATGTGAGTATCCCAAACATGTGGTTTGGGTAGGCACCCAGAGGCCACTGTCATGTTTTTAATTGTGCTCTGGATTTTTTAACAAATTTTCATTGCATTTGTTTTGCTAAGATTTTATTATCGTTAGTCTCCTTGACTGCTATTTCTTTGACAAAAATGTGAAACAAAGTTGAACTAAATAATGCCACAGCCTGCAGTGAAAAGTTATTGCTATTTGCCATCTGGTTGGCATTGACTTATGACAATCTTATGAAATGAGAGATCTTGTTACCCCCAACACATGGGTGACTCAGAGGTCCACCCACAATGCCAGTACTTCATTGAACAGTAAGGAATATTATCTCAAAAGGGGAGGCCTGCGAGGGGGGAGTAAGTTAGTAGGACCTTTTACATGTGTGTATACTGGTACTAATGCAGGGACACCAGCTGGAGGTGTTAATGGCTCTCTGGCAGAGTAGACAATGGGGTCTGGAATGAGCTAATGGCCTTAGGATAAGGTTGGAAAGGACTAACTGGGAATTGTGATAGCTCCTTAAAGGTGAGGCAGGCAAAGGGAGAAAAAGAGAGTTTCGGTTTCGGTGGACGGAGGGAGAAGGTTGAAGACAATCAGTCATTGCCAATTAAACCATATCATGGAGTGGAGTGTACAACCTGCTAAAAATCTTCAAGGTCCCAGTCATCAACTACCTTGCTCAAGTCTTGCAAACTTGGGGGTTACAGCTTCCATGATTGAATACGAGCAATAACACATTTGTTCAAAAAGATAGAGAAGAGGTAATTGCCACCATGTGCCCCCTTTGCAAGTGTTCCCCTTGAATGTGTTCAAAGAAAATTGTTTAACCTTCCAACAGTTTTAGGGGTCCATATCATCCCTTCAAATTTACACCAAAAGTTTGAGTAACTGAATGTTCAGTTGTGCCCTAAAATATGTAGTGAAGCAAAACAAAAAACAAACAAACAAACAAAATCCAAGCAATTTTTTAATTCACAGCTGAATTATTGCCAACAGTGAGATGAGCCTCTTCTGAGCATTTCAGTAACTTGGATGTTTTTTGCATAATGATAATATAATTAATAATGCTCTAGCCCCCAAAACATGTAAAAAAGAGGATTTAAGAGAATCATTCCAGTTGCTGAAACTGCTGAATTACACAGTTTCAACTGATATCTCTAGGGCTCTATTATACAAAGAAAACAAATTATACAGCCAAATGGAAACAAAAAATATAAGATGAAGTCACCCAGTCTGAAAATGTCTGCCCAGTGTCTTATACAAATTTACACTTTGGGACATCAACATTGTAGAAATAGTAAGAGAGAAACAAATACCATACCATGTTGATTAGTGAGAATCTAGACCTGAAAGTTAAAGAGACAGTATGTTTTTTTGCAATGACGATATAGGCGATTTCCACACGGGCATATTGCCCATGCTTAGGGCGACCTCTCTTGGAGGTCTTCTTCACCGGGGGTGTGCTAGAGCAGTTAAAAAAAGTGAGGTTCTAGACCTCAAACTGCTCTAGCGCAGCCACGGGGTGGCGCTGCGAGTTTTATAAAAACCACCTTTGCAAGTGATTTTTATAAAACTCACCCGCGCTGCCCTGTGGCAGCCCCCGGTGAAGAACTGCAGACATGCAGTAGCGCGTCCCTGCAAATCTGCCCAGGGGCGGGCTTCCGGCTGGCATGCTGTCCTGATTGGTGGAGTGCCGCCGGAAGCCGCTGGCCGCCATTTTGGGCACCGCTGAGCACTGCCGAATGCCGCTGAGCGCCGCCGAAATTCGGCGGCATTTAGAACGGTGGATCCGCACTCTTCGCAGGGACGGAGCAACCTCCTCGCGGGTAAGCTCTGCCACTGCATGCGCGGCCCCATTTCGCCCCCCCCCGGTGAGGAAAGGGCCATAGTGATGTATCCTTTCTCCTGAGTGAAGGGGAAAGGTATGCAAAAGGAAATTCAGAAGACCTTTTTCTGTGATTTTTTTTTCTTCTGATTCCACCTCCAAGAAGGCAATTTTATAAAATTGTTTTTGCATATTCTTCACCACGTGTTGTGGTGGTCATCATCACTCTCAGCTATGACAACCTGTAAGGATTGTAGGCCCAGAACATTGTACAGCTTGCAAAATAGAGGCCATTTGTAGCAACCAGAAAAACAGCAGCAAAAGAATGAAGGAAGAAACTGTGGTGGTACGCTGTGCCCCACACACAAGAAACTTTTCTATCATTTCTTCTTTGCCAAAGCAAAGAACTTTGGCAAAATTGGCATCTCAAATTCCTTCCCCAGAAACAGGAGGGATAATTTTATGAGGAACCTTATTGTGCTTGGAAGCTTGTAAGATCAATTTCTTTTCCACAGAAGTGATTTCCTAACAAGACTGATCCCATCAGTAGTCAGCCTGAAGTGCTTTAGCCAACAGATCTAGGTGTCTAAAAGGTCCACAGATTGGTAGCTACGAAAAGTATTATTCAGCCTCCTTGAGTTTAGAGCTGTTCAGAGGAAAGTTCCTCCCACCTTTGCCATCATTCTTGGATATACAATTGGTGAAGATATGAGTTAGGGCCTTCTTGGTTCCTCCTTCCAGCATGTAGACTTTACGTATGCAGTTTTGGCCAGGAAGTGTTCAGAACTCATAAGAAAACCAAACTGCAAATGACCATACACTCACTTCTATTTTGCAAGGATGTAAGTAACCTGAAACCTTCCAGTAAGAAAAGAAGTCACCCTTGGAGACCTCTAGGTCTGCCCCCCTCAAAAAAAAAGAAAAGAAAAAAAAAGACTTCAGTTTGGTGGGTTACACAGGCAGTAACAATAGAATCTTCAAATACTTTGGGCCTCAAGGTTAGCCCATGGATCTCTTTCTGTCTCTTTCTTTCTTTCTTTCTCTCTCTCTGTCTCTCTCTATTTCGTGCACACTCCTTCCGGTGCATTTTGGGAAAACAATGGGGGCCACCATAAAAAAGCCACACATCTTTTTTTTCCCTTCACAATGTCCTAAAAACACTTCCCCTATCAGTAATCTGGAGAACATCTAATAGGAAGCAGCCTAGGAAGAGTCCAGCAATCCAAGTCAAGAGACTTGGAGGTCCACTTTTTCTTCTGGGACCAAAAGTTCTCTACTCCTACTCATATCTTTATCAAGCCATAGCTACTATCTACAGGTCAGAACCCAGTAGGTATCTCACAGTGGTATGTATATTCCACCTCACTATGTAACATCCTTATCCTAGATGCACAATGGCAGCCAGAGGTTCCCAGACACAGCTGTGTCTTCTCCTTCATCACTGATTCACTGCAGGAGTACCCTCAAGAGCAGTGTGGCTGTCCCTGTGTACCTAGGACCAAGAAAAATGATGCTCCCTTGCTAGGTGGATGATTATATCTTCTCCTGCACTAGGTGCTCAACAGCAGTTTGATTGCCCTTCACCACTACTAACTGGTGCTGTCAAACTGGCAGAAGTTGAGACTCCACTAGCATAGATACTGGACCTCAGCCAACATTTGCTGAATTGGATAGAGATTGTTAAACTGGTGGTAAATTTTTGTGGGAAGGGAAGGGGCAGATTTTGTTAAGCTACTGCTATCATTTTTTTCCTGATCTCAGAAGTCACTTCATCTTGCTTTGGTTAGACCTCATTTGGAATACTGTGTCCAGTTCTGGGCACCTCAATTCAAGAAGGATATCGAAAAACTGGAGCGTATCCAGAGAAGGGCGACCAAACTGGTGAAGGGTCTGGAAACCAAGCCCTACGAGGAGTGGCTTAGGGGGCTGGGTATGTTTAGTCTGCAGAAAAAGGTTAAGAGAGGACATGATAGCCATGTTTAAATATTTGAAGGGATGTCATGTTGAGGAGGGAGCAGCCTTGTTTTCCGCTGCTCCAGAGACTAGGACAAGGAACAATGGATTCAAGCTGCAGGAAAGAAGATTTCACTTGAATATCAGGAAGAACTTCCTGATGGTCAGAGCTGTCTGACAGTGAAATACGCTGCCTTGGAGTGTGGTGGAGTCTCCTTTCTTGGAGGTTTTAAAGCAAAGGCTGGATGGCCATCTGTTGGGAATGCTTTGATGTGTGTTCCTGCATAGTAGGAGGCTGGACTGGATGCCCCCTGTGATCTCTTCCAGCTCTTTGATTCTACGTCTAGAAGTGACCTTTTGGGATGAACAGCATGCACATGTACGCACACTCACACACACACACACACACAGGTATATGGAAAACACTTTATTCTGAATTAATATCATGACAACAAGAGATGCGATATCAGACTGTATGTACAAATATTGTTTTTCATATCATCTGAAGACAACATGCAAGTAAAGGGAGAGATGCCATCTGCTCTACACTCCATTTGGTAATGGCTGTTACTTCCTCTTTTACTTCATTTTTTAAACCAATTTACATAACCACACAAAGTGTAAATTTTAACACATTGTACATCCATTCAAAATATTTTGCTAGCCTTCTAAAAGAAATACACCATTGATCTACTTTGGTCATGTTGAAATCCTTCTTGAAAAATCTGTCACAAGCATGGAAAAGTTGGTGGTAGGTTATTACAACTCCTAGAAACTTTGAATCAGCATGGCCAACAATTATACTTGATAAAATATTGTGGGAGCTATAGTTTTTTAACAAAAGTTTTCAGGTTCTGAGTATTTTCATCAGCATATTCATGTAGGAGATGTAGCAAATGAATAATTTGGACTATATTGACAGAGACCTTATCTAATTTGCATAATTTGTTGCTTTTCTTCAGTTATATCCTTGTCCCCAAGGATTGAGATGATGAGATTTCACTGCATTTTAACTCTCTGCACCTATGCGTATCCACAGAAATGACATATAGATAGACAGATCTGAGAGATGAGGTTTTGAATCTTCACTCAGCCATGAAAACCACTTGTTGACCTTGGACAAATCATACTCTTTCATCCTAAGAGGAAACAATGGCAAATCTCCTCTGAATAAATATTGCCAAGAAAACCCTACAATATGGCCAATGTAAGTCAATCAACTGGAAGGAATATAACAATAGTAACAAACACAAAAACAAAATTCCAGTAACAAGCATTGATGTAGGCCTCAAATCTTGAGCAAACTGCCACGTTCCTGCAACCTCTTGACTTATCAGGAACTTGGTAAATCAAGAAATTCATGTTGATGGAGAGATCTAAAAAGAGGCTTACTTCATCAATGGAAAGGCTTGACTAGAATAGCCTGATTACTGGTACTGTTTGGTCTGTCTTAGCCTTGTTCCACAACATATGAGTCAACTATTCTCCTCACAAGTAGGTCTCAGAGTATCATCTTCACAAGTTGTGCTTGTGAGGTGCTTCTAGTTAGATGTATTGTCAACTCTGTTCACAAGGTTGTTGAGTTGGTGGACAGGAGCAAGAGGATAAGACCAGAGGACAGGGAACCCTTCAGGATAGCCGTCCCATTGGATACAGTAACTTCATCTTGCCTATGTCAGAGTGATGCAAAATATTCTGGTGAGTGCTTTTATAGATAGCAGTATATCTAACAAGAGTACAATAAACTTCTATAGAGAATTTGACAGTGCAAGATGGAGGAGGACCCACTTTAGCTGACTTCTAGTGGAGGAAAGTCCAGGGTTGATGATATCAGGTACAACATGCCACGTGTCTGGAGAAGAGCTGGGGGGGCGGTCTATGTCCTCCATCCTCCATCCTCCATCCTCTCTTATTTACTTCCTTTTGGTGTTGCTTTGACCCACCCTCCTACCGCTAATGCAGTGTGAGTTTTTCTGATTGCATCAACAGAAGAATTTTTGTGCCCTTTACCTTTTTTCCCCTTCCCCACATTGCATTTGGCAGACTGTCTCAATTGGCTTGTGGTGGTGTCATCAAAAAAGTAGTCATTTGGCAGATGGTAGGGTGAGAAATAGGAGCTATGGTGAATGCCTTGGCATCCATTTTGGTTCAGAACCAAACTGCCATGTTACTGCAGTTTAGGCCTACCTGGTGATAGCACTAGATATCTCTTTGATATCAATAATTCGGCCTTATGCTACCACCCCTCTTCACGTGTTTGTGAGGCCCCCAGACAAGCACAGAACTAGGCTCGGCCATCAAATGCTGCAATATCCCAAGACAATACAGGCAGGCCAGAAATAGCCAGATCACCACTTTAGGAGACCTTTCTACAAACACCCTCATTATGTATGCACGCTGTTTACAAAGGACTCCCTGCCCCGAGCAGGTAACTTGGCAAGCTAGAAGCTTAAATGCCAAGCAATGAGCATTTGCATACAATCTACTTCTTTGTCAATTCGGACTTAACTCAATCTTGCTAAATTGTGACCTTTCTGAGACATTGTCTCGCACCCAAAACTCATTTTTGTCCCCGAGTAAGGCATAGCCTGCAGCCACACTTCTCCCGATAAAAACCCTTGATTCTGAGACCTTCCTCGGATCGCTCCGGACTTCCATCCAGCCTTGCTGCCACTTTGTTTGGTGAGCTGTCCCCTCAGTCCCACGTACTGAGACTCCAGACCAACAAACTCAAGCTTCAGGACAGGTGTCGTATCACCCAATTCAACAAGCCCTCTCAAAATCCCTCTATACCGTTCTAACCTTTATTTTCCTTAGCTACTTGTGTGAGTGTGTTGCATACGCTGTTTGTCTGTATTTAATAAAATCTCAGTTATTCTTAAACTTGGTGTGCTCCTTGGCTTGGCCTGACCCCGTAAACACTGGGTTACAAGATCCTGCTAAGTTACCCTGCCTCTCATAACACTAAAGCAGTGCTCTGAGCTAATTTTCCCCACCTATAGTAGAGCACATTTTGGAGTCCCTCCCAGGACCCCCAGTAAACAGGGTAACAGCCGCTTTAGATCCTGAAACTCAGTTTGCTGGGAAGGAGACTATCCTTGGGGCTGGTCTGCAAGGCTTTGCCCTAACTTAAGTCCTGTGGCTTTGGGTGGGGTTCCTTGGGTCTTCATTCCAGTAGATAGCCAGATGGAGAGCAACCCAACTATTGTGTTGCTCTTGCAGCTCAGGTGGTTCACACAAGAGAAAGCTGAGGAAGAAGCCACGAAGTGACACCTGGCCTCATCTGATCCCATGCTAGGTTGTCCACTTTGCACCTTTACAGGTTCAACTAAGTTCTATATTAATTAAAGTGTCCCTTTTAAACCCAATTATCTGTGCCCATTCTTATTATTCCATGGTTGGTCAGCAAATAGTCATATGTTCAAATCTTCCAAAGGCATGAAAGGCTTTCTACTACATTTAAATCCAAGAAGAAAAAATATTATTGAGTGAAATAAAAATCAACACACAAGTTTTAAGAGATATGGCTACTTTAATATACATAAAACAGGTGGACAAATGAATTTAAGCATGAGAGATATTACACCACAGTATATTATATACTGCTAAAAAGACATCTGAATGGGTCCTAGAGCAAATCAAGCCTGAACTCTCCCTAGAAGCCATATTAGCTAAACTGAGACCTTCATACTTTGGCCATATCATGAGGAGACATGACTTACTAGAAATGCTTGGTAAGGAAGAAAGCAGTAGGAAAAGAGGAAGACCACATTGCAAGTGGATAGACTCAATAAAAGAAGACACATTCCTGAATCTGTGAGATCTGGGTATCCGTAGGGTTGCCATAGATTGAGGTCAACGTGACAGAAGTTAACAACATGAAGAAGTATTACATATATGTTCAATATATTAGATACTTTTAAAATGCCAGTGGTAATTAGGGGTAGAAACAATATTAAAAATATTTGAAAAAAAGGTCAATATTCAAAAATATTTGGAAAAAAAGGTCAAAAGTCATCTTTCTAAAGAGTCAGGAAACACTTTAGAAATCCTAGATTGATGAGAAACTTCTCAGTTCAGGTCTTATTCTGCACAAAATTGGCACATGTTTTTTGCACAGAAAATAGCAATTTCTGTGCAGAAATATTATTTTTTTCTGTGCAGAAAATGTTCTTCATTTTGAAGAAAATGTCATTTTCTGAGGCAAAAAAAAAGCTTCTGTGATTTTTTTTTTCATAAAATAGGTAAGGCACTGTGAATAGTATTTGAAAACTTCACTGTCTATGCACACTTTCTCGCAACAGGAACACTGTTTCTAAAACTACTTGTTGGTTCCTTTCAGAATGAACTTGAAGAACTGCCTCCCTGCTAGTAATCTTTCATCCTCAATCAGTCTTGAGATACTATGATCATGTCTGGAATATAGCATTTTAAGCTAAACTTGCAGATTTTAAAGAAAATAAGAATATTATATATTGAGAGAGAGAGAGATTGATTATGTATTAGCTATTAGAATATTAATTTCCACCATGGGGGACCTACTTATATATTGTTTTCTCTTATTTAGTTAAAACTAACTAGTGGTGTGTGCATATACACTAATTTAAAAATAAATAAGAAGACTAGAATTCTTCCTTTTAACATATAATGCATGTTTTGTAGAAATCTTTTATTTTTTCCCTCATGAAGAGGAAATATGCTGAAATGCACACAGAGCTTTTTCCTTTCCTGAAGTTGGGCAAAATCAAGGATGTTGTGGGGTGTGTTCCCTGAGTAGATAAGGGCTTCATTGCAAAAAAAAATCATTGGATAATATGCAATCCATTTGGACTTGTTTGTGGGAGTTTTAAACATTCAAACACATTTAGGGATCTCCTCCTTACCCAGCTCAACTGTTTAAGTGACTATAACAGTATTGAAAATATCCATATTTCTGCTTCAAGGGAGGAATTACCTTCATTGTGTTTTAACTAGATTGGGCTTTTTAAAAAATGAAAATGATAGGTTTTCTTCTGGTGGTAGATTGGGATTTTGCTATTCTGAATTTCAGAAAAGGTGTTGAAATGAATCGTGCATTTACCATGCTGGCAACATAGCTTATTTGTATTTGAAAGTATTTCTCTTTCTGGGAGGACTCATGGGAAATTATTTCAAAAGAAAAGTCATCACTGTTCTGGAGGAAACCAACTTTGTTATCTCTGTTGGGTTTTTAAAATTGTGGTTCAATAGGAGACTATTTTCATCTTTTGTAGCTAGAAGTTCCAATCTTTAACATGTAATTAGTTAAGCCTTTCTTTCTGATAAACTTTGAAGCCCAAAAAAGGTTACTGATGCAAATCGCTTGATGTGATCTTCCCCTGCTGAGAAAGAGTGATGCCTTCTGTGAGATGATATGAGTTTTCAAAATGAATGATCACGCTGACATCTCATCTGCAAATACTCTATTGGGATAATAAGAGGAAATGAAAGAACGTATTGCAAGTGACTTGCAATTATTAATGGTTTTGTTTTTTTTAGGAATGCATCTCAGATTAATCTTTTTGACAAAATGATCATTGATTTTTTGTAGACATGTTTCAGCACAAAACTAAAATCAGTCTCATTCAGCATAACAAATGCTGATAGGCAGCCCAGGACCTGCAATGCAGGCATGGTGGTGGCACCTATCTGACTTATGAACTGGACTTTTTGCTTTGCGAGACAGCATGATGTATTTCAAGGACTCGCACTACCATTTTGCAGAGTGAGGTAACTTATTTTAGGCAGCAAATATTTGGTGAAAGGGAATGATAGCTTTCTGGCTGTTCTTCTTGAACTTCCCAACTATTCCCCTCCAGAAGAAAACAGAGCTGTGTATGCCGCACAACATGTCCTCACTCTCACCCCAGTCTTCTGCTTCAAGAGTGGTAGAGGACACTATCCCATTGTCACTGCTGAAATGACATCCAGAAACCAGGTTCAGTCAGCTTATGGACATGGACATGGAGTAGGGATTTTGTCTTTCATCTCAGGCAGCAAAATGCCTTGAGCCAACCCTGAATATTGAAGTTTGATGTCCCATATCTTTCTCCCATAAAATAATATTTATTATACATATTGCCTTGAAGGAATGTCTTTGAGTTGTTCAAAGAGGTAGGATGTTTCTCACCCATTCTATCCTCCAAAAAGGATTGTGAAGTATTTAGGTGAAACTAAAGATCATCAGTGGTTGAGGAGGATCGGAACATGATTATTGAAATAAGTGTGGTTCCTGGCCCCTGTATCTTTATGTCATGGATTGAGTTTCTTTCCATTTGTCAGCTAATCTATACCTAGCTAAAGATCCCTTTGGTCACCTTCTGGTTACCTGGGTTTCCAAATTTTGAACAACAACATTATTCAGATAGACAGGTTAACATTAACACTCCCTTTAAGTATCCTGAAGGATTTACAAGAAATGTACAATGTGAGAACAAACATGTAGCTTTTTTAAAAAAATTATTTACAAACAATAAAACATAACAATAACATTCTTACTGGCTTGACAAGGGTATAGTATATAAATATCTACATTTACATACATACATACATGCATACCTGTTTTTTATATGTTCCATTTCACAAATTGCATTCTACATTCGTTCTACATTCTACATTTGTTCTTGACTTCCCCCCAAGTAAGTAGTAATAATAGATCCAGTAGGTAAAATTATAAATGTCTGTTCATTGTATCTCTACACTCCATGTTTCTGTGTATTACAACCACATACTCAAAAGTCAATATTCACCAGCTTTATATCCCCACACACATTTCTGAAATATATTATCACTGATTCCCAATCTTTGACAAATTTTTCAAAATCATCTCCTCTTAGTACATATGTGAACCTATCCATTTGTAGCATGTCAAAAAGTTTCATCTCTCATTCAACTATTGAGGGGAAAAATTTTTGTTTCCATTTTTGGACTAACAACATTCTAGCAACCGCTGTCATATAAAATATTAACTTTCTGGCCTTTTTTTCTAAATCATCTCTCATTATTGAAAGTAGATAGAGCTCAGGAGACATTTTGTAGTGAAACCCTAATTTTTTTTCCCCCTCTGGGTATGAATTATGTTCGAAATTTTTTTTTACCTTTTTACAAGACCACCATTGGTGAAAAAATGTGCCAACTTCGAGTTCACATTTCCAACATTTGTTTGAACAATTTACACAAACATGTAGGTTTATCTCTTTCTTATTTGTTCATTGGTCTACAAAGTAGTAGTCTATATTGCTACATTTCTTAGGTGGATCATTCTTATCACATAAACATTTCCAGTTAGGTGTGTTCTTAGTAGATGCCATATAGTCTTAAGCATATTCTTCTATAGACATTTCAGAGCCTTACGTTTATATTTCTTACTGTAGAATTAGGCATCTTGTTTTTCTAGACAATATATTACCTTTTGGCAAGCTCTTCATATTATCACGTGTAGAGAACATCTCTCCATTTATAAGACACATAGTATTTATAGTACATTGCAATGGTGAGAAATCAACAACAAACAGAATGTTAAAACATCATATTAATCTGTCAGCTGTTGAGGAAGTTTATACAACACAGGCATTCATGGAGGAAATTGCAGAGGTCAGTCAGATATCTCAATATAGTTTATGAGTTCAGTATAACTATAGAGTTAAACTCCATTTATTGTACTAGCGTTCTTAATCATAACATAGTAAAAACAGGAGTCTCACCTATTCTGGAGATTGCATACAGCCACACAGTTTCTAACTTCTGCATGGTTGCAGTGAGAAAAATCAGCCCTATTCTATTGCACATGCTCTGCTTTATAAAGCTTCTATCTAGACCAGGGGTTCTCAACCTGTGGGTCCCCAGATGTTTGTGGACTTCAGCTCCCAGAAGCCTCAGCCACTATGGTCAATGCTCAGGGCTTCTGGGAGCTGAAGTCCAAAAACATCTGGGGACCCACAGGTTGAGAATCACTGATCTAGAATGTTAATACTTCCTCAATAAGTCAACATAGGCTATTTCTTCACGGGGCCCCGTGCCGCTACTTACCGGACTTCTTGGCTCCCCGGTCCAGTTCACGCTGCTCCAGAGCAGTGCGTGCTCATCGCTCTGCATTGCTCTGGGGATGAAAATGGTGGCTTCCAGTTGGTCAAGGGCCTCCACCAACCACTGAAGCTCACCAGCCTGCCCCCAGCAGATTGCAGGCTCACACTGGTGCGAGCCTGAAAATCTGCACTGGAAAGCGGGGATGGAATGGCACACTCTGTGCTTTTGAAAGACCTGTTTTAAATGGTCTTTCAAAAGCACGCTTGACGACCACTTGGGGTCATTCCGGAGCGGGCTGAGGTGCGGCTCTATGTTAAGTAGGTCTGACCCAGTCTGCTCCCAGGTGCAGACGTCCTCCCTGGAGGACAGTCTGCACCGTTTCTATTACCCCTTGCGGAAATGGCCTTAATGAATGTTCTATTGGAGGTGAAGAGACTTCCAATATGAAACGTTCCTTAATGTCCATTTTGGCTCTTTTACCCTGAAGCATGATGTACACCTGCTGAGAGTCTTTTCTTTTCTTTTCCTCCTATACTCTCACTGGAATCTTCCTAATCTTTTATTGCTGGTTAAGAGAATGGTACGTCTAGACCTTTTGTAGTTAATATTTTTCTGAGATCCTCTTTTCACAACCTTATAGAAGAGTAAGGATATACCATATAATGGGAGCTGGAAACCTGACTCAGGAATCCAGAGTAGAAGTCTGAACTTCACAAAGCAGGCTAATTTCAGGAGATGGGATCTTCCTGTTTTAGTTAAGAGATAGATAATCTGAAGTCTATGAAGCCTATAAAATAGGGATAGTCCAGTAGTAATGGGGCAGTTTGCTGGAGAGAAACCTGCATCTAACATCTCTACTGCCTTACAAGGCAATAGTTTAAGTCCCTAATGCTTAAAGAGGTGAGAAACTGTCATTTCTCAATAGTTTGTACCTCTGATACCATGATAGATGCTAATTTAGAGGCTGAGTTAGAAACACTCCTCTCATACTCTTCAAAAAAATAATTATTGGAATGTTGAATTAATATATATATCTGCAATATCTTTTGAAAGAAGCTGGATTCCTTACATGTACAGCAATATAATCCATGAGAAAATGTCTACCTGCTATGTAAAGTCTATGTTAATATAGAATGTACCTCTAAGAAGTATGTAACTAAGCTTGTCAAATTTTTCCAGGAAAAACAAATATTTGTGATCAAGCTGCATACCTATCCTTCTGTGATGCAAGTTTCCTGATAGTCCAGTGCTCAAGATATTCCTAAAGGGAACACTGGTGTTGATCTGGCTACTGGATAATACTGTTGTTTGCAAACTTAGGAGTTCAGGTGACCAAAATGATGAACTCTAAGAAACTTTAGTTAGATGCAGATGGACAACTATGTAAGACACAGGACTGGGAGGAAGCATGCCTATGTCACCCACCCAGACCATTTTTATATGCCTAAAGCTGAATGCAAATTTGGCAGCCACCCATGGCTTGAATCTCTGCCTCACACTTCTGACATTCATGTGCTACTTCCTATCTGGCAGGTTTCCTGGCGTGAAGAAGCATCATGCAGGTCTTAATAAGCTCAGGCTTTGACAACCCATGTCTGTCTGTTTGTTTCATATCTACCTTTTTCTGACATAGGATCTTAAATGTCTTGCAGCATAGACTAAAACAACATACGGCTTAAAAATAATTAAATAAATTACCATTAAGACATCACCAATTTAAAACACTATAAAAGCATTTTAAGAAGACTAAGACTTGCAAAAGCATATATGAAGAAACTAGACAATATCTTCAAGAATAACGTTATTCAGTATTGTAATTTTAATCTGCGTTGTTTTTAACATACCGTAAGCCACCTTGAGTCCCATTATTAGGAAAAAGTGCAATATAAATGAATAAAATAAATAAATCATTAAATACCAAAGTCAGCATCCATTTTATATTATATCCAGTTTCTATGTATCTATGGGAAAGCCAGTGAAGAAAACTGACAGAAAGAGAATCAGTCATTTGAAATCTGGTGCTGGAGAAGAGTTTTATATACAGCATGGATAACCAAAGAAGAAGAAGAAAAAAATGAGTCACTGAGCATATCAAACTGAACTCTCATTAGAAGCTAGAATGACTAAACTGAAGCTATTGTACTTTGGAGATGTCATGAAGTGATATGACTCATTGAAAAAGACAACAACGCTCAGAAAAGAGGAAGGCAGTAGGAAACCGACAGAGTATGAATTGATTAAAAAAAAATTGGTAGCCTTAATTTGTAATAGTTGAACATGACTGTATATGATTTAGGTTTATGGAGATCTCTCATTCATAGGCGCTTTCTCCAGGATCACTGTCTTGTACGTCGTCCCATCACAATCCTGGCAGCGCCTCGGCTGGGATGGGAGCATGCCCCCAGTGTTCCTCTCTGCACCTGACCGGCTGCCTGTGGAATTTTAAGTACCCCTCACTAACCTTCAAATCTCAATTTTGCCGTGGCAGTTAATGTGGAATCATACTGCTATAACTGTGAAGTGTGAAAGGTTCCTTAGGCAAAGAAAGAATAAAACAGGGACCAACAACCCTTTTTCTTCTAAATTCTACTACAGATTCATGGTTGTATCAAGTATAAATAAAATGGTTTTGCCCAGCAGTGTAGCTAAAGAAAACGGGAATATTGCATCCCATAAAAATTTGGCCTCTCCCTGTGAAAGTCCCACATTCTTAGCACTTCAGTAACTTCAAACTTCAGCAGAGCATTTAGAAATACTGCTTAGTCATTCTATCAAAAAGGGCAGGCAAAAGTACCAAGCAAATTCAGACACAGGAAATCTAAGTGTTTTAGATATGAATGATTTTCAGCATCTCCCTTTCTGCAATGCTGGAATTTGGGGAGTGAAGGAAAATTTCATTTGGAGGTAAAACTTTTTTCCCCCTTCCCCTTCTCTACAGCTACATCCCTGGGTTTGCTAAAGCACGACAGGCCATAGCAGATGAATGTTTTATCATGTACTTTGTCTTCATCCTTGCCTGGAGTAGAATGAAATGCAGCACATGTGAAATTCAAAGGGAATAATTCAAATGAAAGGTTACTGAAGTTCTCTGCCATAATTACGGGAATAATAAAATGATAATGCTCTTTGGAAGGTTTATTCAATAAGCCAAGATAAAGGTTATTGACCTCTGTGCTTCAGGGAGTAGATGTATTCTGATTTTGAAAGTTCTAGACACTGAAATCAGCAACAAAGAGAGAAGCATCAGTATGTAGGAGCTTTGTGGTTCAGCTGTCTCTCTAACCTTGAAAATCATGCCAATAAAACTGTGTTGAGTGAATGGAGTTTTGTAATGTAACACGAAATTTCAGCCACATTCAGAGTTCACTAGTGCATTATCTTCAATATTACAGTTGGCTGATTGCAGCTGAAACAATCCATATGAACTGTTTAAAGCCCACTATACTTCTTGCTACAGCAAAAAAAGTAACACGCACAAAAAACAAGAAGAATGGAAATTAAAACATGGTGGCTTTACTTGTTTTCACTTAAAATAACACTTTTCCAAAGTTTTATGTATAATTAAGAAATTCATGTGAGGTCTTTAAATATTGTACCCTAGAAGAATTGTACTCCTTTTAACATGGGATGGTTGCCAGTTTCTTCACTGTGGCTCCCTTTCATGGGCTCTTCCTCACCCCCACCCCCGAGTTTGGGACAAACTGGTACAAGTAACAAATTACTTATACAGTAATCCCTCCACATTCAGTAGGGTTAGGGGCACAGGACCCCTGTGAAAGTGAAAAAACCATGAATAACTCTAGGTTGTCTCAAACCACATTTAACACACCAAAAAGATTGATCACCATATTCAATCCACTATGGATTCCTTTCTGGCATCAGAGTTCCTTCACAAGGCAGAAGTGGGTGGCTGGTGGGGCTTTCCTGCCACCTCCACTGCTGCCCCACACCCTTTTCAAAAGGGACGTGCAAGCCTTGTTCTCAGTTTCTGAGTCTCACAAAGCTTGCAGTTCCTGGGAAAATGGCATAGGGAGGCAGCAGAAGTGACAGCAAATAATCCATGAATAATCAAATCTGCAAAGCTGAAACCTGCAGATGTGGAGGGCTGACTCTAGTCAATTGCCTATTATGATTGCAATATCATCACTTCTTTTGCAGAAGAAATGTGATTGCTCTTACTTTTATAGCTATGGAAGCATAGCCTCACTAAGCAATGGAGGAAGTGGTACAAGCGCAAGGTCATGCTCTACTTTGTGCTACAGCCTGGAACCCTTTCATTGACAATTAGATAGTGATGAGGAGAAAGACAGAAGAATGAGGTCTATATCACAGGTTAGCTTTCAACTGTGTGTTTGTGTGTGTGTGTGCGCGCGCGCGTGTGTATGTATGTTTGAATAACAAAAGTAAGTGTTATTTTATTTTTACTTTTCAGGAAATATGTTGCTGGTTTTTTTTTAAAAAAAAACAACAACAACTTTACAGTGTAATTATAGCCTAAATCAGAGGTGGAAAGCATGGAGTCTTCCAGATATTGCTGGACTACAATTCCCAGAAGTCTTAGCTAGCGTAACCTATGATGAGGAATGCTGACAGCTGGAATCCAACAACATCCAGAGAGGCAAGCATAAGTCCAGTTGTTACTTTCCACTAAAGTAAACCCAGTGAATTAATCAGATTTATTAAATTAATACTTATGGAAGTCTCATTGATTGAATGGGTCTATTCTATTTGGGGCTATTTTCGCTTTATAACAAATAGCTAACTGCTGATTCATTTTTATCTGAAAATACATTGGTTTCAACAGACATTTGCTTGGTGCTGGTTGGGTTTTCTAGCCTTCAACTTTAGAGTTTGTGTCTATTACATTCTCTCTTACTTAGTCACTGTCTGATATGATAAATTGTAGGGAAAATGTTTGCAGCCTAAATACACTAAAGGCACCAGATCCCATCTGATTGTAGAAGCTAAGCAGGGTCAGAACTGGTTATTTTATTTTATACCACCATTCTCCTGGCATAGGACCCAAGGCAGCCTAGAGGTTACTAGTACTGGTCAATGATTACCAGGTGGTATAGTCTATATTTCAGAGAAAGGAACTGGAAAAATTATCTATGAATATTTGTCAACTAAGAAAACCCTGTGAAATTAATGTTGGTTGCCATAAGTTGTCAGGTGACTTGAAAGCACATAAACACACACACATACATACACAGAGGGGAAAAAAAGTACTGCAATCAAGGTATTTCAAAAGCCCTCCAAACCAGGTTTACCTTTGTCTAGCATGTAAAGAAAACAAGTAAGAAGAGTGACAAACCAATATGGAGTGAGATTTACCACTCTCTATTTCCAATTAACCTGTTTCTGGCAAACTAAAGCACAAGAAAGGAATTCCTTGGTTGCTACTAGTAATGTGTTTATCTTTCTCTGTACCTTTCTCTCATCAACTTATTTTTTTCTCATTAAAATTGAATAGTGGAAACTTAGAAGCAAAAATTGGAATATGAATCCAATAGTTCTGAGACAATGATGATCTTATTTGGAGCCTTGGTTTTCTGTATATGACCATATCTTTGTGGGCACAGATACTCTCATCTGATTTTAGAAGCAAAGCAGGATCAAAATGGGTAAGTATTTTAGTAAGATCATAGGCCACCAAGGAATGCAGGTATCTTTTGCCAGTGCAAAGAAGGAATTGTGTTTATAACACTGGAGGACCAATGTCAATCAAAATTCAACAAACCTGGGGCCAAATGGACCAAGAGTCAGACTCAGTGTAAGGAAGTTTCCTATGTCTGTATAAAAAGCATCAGATCTCAAAATACTATCAGTGTATAGCACTAGATGTACGATTTTGAACTTTACATATTTAGCCCTTCTCTATTTTACTTTTTATTTCAAGATGTTTAAAATATCATTTGGACTGAATTTGTATTAAAATGTTGTTGCCTATGAGCTGTTCACTCAGCAGGAGCTGAAACAAACCAGCCTCACAACACTGACAAGCTTCTGATTTTTTTGTTCCTGGTGGGATTTCTTTCCAGCAAAAGCAAAGTGCCCACTGGGTATACCACAAAAGAGCAAGTTGTAAAATAAAAAATAATGTTTGCACCAGTGAACCAAAAAGAAATCTGAATTTGTACAAGCACAAGGGCTGATGGAGTTACCAAAATAAAAAAAGAAGGTCACACTCAGAACTAGATCAGTGCATCACTGATTTGTTTTGATGGTTCTTTCTTTCTGAGGGGAAAAGGAAATGGAGAGGGGGCAGACTAGCACAAGCTCACATTCTTGGTTTTCTTGCTTTATAACAGGGATGACCAGGAAGATTTGATTTCGCAATAAAAGTGACAACTATAGCAAATGACAAAACAGTCCCAAAAGAACTGATTTTCCATTTGGAAATAGAATATGCCACAAAACATATTTGCTGTTCTGTGTAAACACATATATTTGAGTAAAACTAGCTATTTCCAAGCTATCTAGGAAAAAAAATGCTGTTCTGGCAAGGTCTTGAGCCAATATTGTAACCGCAATTGCACTCATATTTCTTTTTAATAAATACAAAGGGGCACACTAGAAAATTAATACTTTGTTTTCAGCGTAGTAAGGCATACTAATTACACAGACATATAGCTCCCACAATGAGGGAACAATATATACGTCCTGTCATTTCATCTGTTTCAACTTCCTATTATGTCTGTTCTTCCTAATGAAAAATGGTTCTTGGATCATCCAGTGTGAACTGAGTTCAAATCCTCACTTCATATGAATTTCACTGAGTGATCTTGGGATAGGTACAATCTCTCATCAGACCCTATCTTAATAAATTCCAGAGACTAAGAGACACCTTTAAAATAACTCCATCTCTAGGAATGGCTAATCTGATTGACCTTGTTTCAAGGTCATGGACAAGACTTCTGAGTCCAAAATGAGTTATGCAGCCAGTTCTTTAAATAATCTGGTCCCAAGCCATTAAAAGAGCATTAAAGGTTGAATTCAACACTTTAAATTGAGCCTGGTGGACAGCATGACTGATACAGTACTGGCAAATTATGTTCTGAGTGGTTTCCTTTCACAAACATCTGAAGTTCCATTCTAGCAGAAGTTTCTGAACAGTCATTCAAGGCAGTCCTATTCAAAGTTGATTGCAGCAGTATAGTATTTTGTATCTTCAAGCACTTCAGGAAATTGTGCACCCACTAGGAATAAAGAGACAAGACATAGTATTGGAGTAAATTAGAGTAACATTTCATCCTCCGTGGAGCCTCCCACAAACATGGAATGATCTTAATGTGGGGGTCCTCCATCGGAGTGTGAGCCCCAATCTCTCTGATGTCAGACAGTATGCTTAGCCATTGTCATTGTCCATCCATCTCCTAGTCAGAGAGATCTTCCAGGTTCATCCCCCTTCCACCAAGGCAAGATTTGAAGTGGGACATATTCCCTTCCCCCAGCCCATTCCCTTCCTAGCAACTGGGCCAAGCCAGAAGTGCCAGTCCAAGGACCTGATTTTTCCTGTTAAGATGACGTTTGAACATTCTCCATGATTTCATTAGTTGCCCTATATCTCACTACATGTTTTGTACAGTATGACCATCTACTGAAAAAGCACCACCCTCCCCATTTTGTCTTAGTGGCCCCACAGGACTTCAGTGCACAGTACACAAAAGCAAAAAAAAGTGCCATGGTCAAATGGTCAATGAATACCACGGTGAAGAAAAAAAATAGTTCCAGTGCCAAAATCTCCTATGCAATCAAACCACAAAAATCCATGGCCTAAACTCAATATAAAGGTGGTAGAGAAGGCTAAACAAATAGGCAAAAGACCAATGTCAGGGCAGACTAGGCTATTATTCTCTGGTTACACCCAGCCTCCACAATCGCTGACATGATTATACCTATCATGTTTCCACTGTTTAGCCTGGAAGCACAAAACTGCCCTGGTTCAAGAGTCACAATAGATACCTTTGCATGAGCCAGCTTGGAGCAATATCCATGTGAATTTCACTGCAGACCTATGAGGGAAGTGAGGTTAAAAGACAGTGGCCATTTCCACACTAGCCTGTTATAGCGCGATGATTCCAGTTTCAACATCCTCTGGAATCCTGGGGTTTGCAGTTTTGGGAGGGGTTGGCCGGCCCCTCTTGAAACTGCAAACTCCAGGATTCCAGAGGATGTTGAAACTGGAATCATCGCGCTATAACAGGCTGGTGCGGAAACAGTGAGAGTCTGTGTGGCTCAAGATCAGCTACTGGGCTCCATGGCTGATGGTGGATTTGAACTTAAACCCAGTCAAATACTCTAACCAGCACTCCCACTGGTTCTCTGATACTGTAGAACACAGCATACTGAACAAGTCATTCATCTCTGCCATTGATTTAGGCTTGCTTATGATTAAAAAAAAATTCTCTTGTGGCATCAAACTCAAATCAATATGTAAAAAGCAGACATTGACTCTAGTGAATCTAATTCATGTTTGCACATTCTTATGTAGGCATCATCTGTGGGATCTGGTTAATGGTTGGGGGGCATAGTCTTTTGTTCTGAAAATCTAAAACATATTAACCTATGTCTTACAAAATATGAAACATGAAGTATTTATGCAGGAAGCACTGTGAATACTGAAGGGTCACTGTAGGCATATGCCACCTGTTGATTTCCCTGTGGTTAGGGTTTCCCCAGCTATCTAATTAAGGCAAACTCCTCAGTGATTTCTTTCACAGAGCAGAGGCCAAAGGAACTGTCCATAAACGTTTCAGAATACAGAATCCTCCAGGTGAATCAAACTGTATGTGAGGCTACCACTGACAGATTCAAATGCATTAGCTGTTTTTTTCTTTTTTTAAAAAAAAAAGAAAGAAAGAAAGAAAGAATTCACAGCAGACAGATGGCACCATCAGGAACATTCTCCCCGCCCTGCAAGTCTCACATAGTCCTGATAAAATTAATGACAGGTAAATTGGAAGGATGCCAGCCTATCCTCCCTAGATGAAGAGGGAGATTAAATTGTATGCATTTCAAATGGGTCTAACAAGAACACTCTGGTGATGCTATGAGTCACTGGGCTGTGGTTCAAAGCATACTCTCTTTCCATCCACATCACTCAATAGCCATAACACAATGTGAGAGAGCAGAAGCCAACACTTGCATGTGGCAGTCCTTCATTATTAGTGAGTCATATCCCCATAACTATATAAGTAATTTTAAAGGATTTGTCTACAATAAAAAAAGAGTGATGTTAGCCATTGAGTTACATTTGTAATCTAATTTTCATATAGATTTGTTATTGGAAAGAAAGAACTAATTATAAATAAATTGATATTTATGATTAGTTGTTTTCCAATCTCAGTTCTCAGCGCTAGGCCATCACATTTGGGAACCAATCTCATGAACAAAATCTTCTTCAAGGTATCTATAACTGCCCTGACACTATGTATCTATTCATTCAATGCCAAAAATTTCCATTTTTGGAAGCCTCATGGATATATAGCCAGCCAATTAATACTGAACAGGTGCAGGTTTATTCCATGACACCATTATATGTATGTGTGACAAGAAACAGTAGAAAAAATCTAAATGATTCATCCACCAATATCATAATATCACAATATCATTTGTTTCCAATCTATCATAATGAAAACTTTAATCCCAGTGAGTTTTGGGAGTAGTAAGATCATTTTGTAAAGCAATGTAGAAATGAAATTGGAACTGTGATGTTAGGGGCCAAGATACCTTACTCTTTGTATTACCATGACTACTAGTAGTTAGAAGAGACTGCAGGGCTGATCTCCAGTGCCTAAGAATGTCACACTGCTGTAAATGGCTTGCACTGGAACCATCAACTCAGGAGGAATCAAGAGACATCAAGTTCTGATGGAGTATCATCTGCTCCTACAGCCTACTTCTTCAGCCCGGGCAACTCATTGCTGAGCTCTTCATTTCTGCCTTCTTGATTCCCTGTTCAACCCCTGGCCAAATCCTAGCCCTGGCATATGCATACTGCTTCAATGAACTGCAAAAATGCAAAAACAAACAAACAAACCAAAACAATCCCCACAAACTTAATATTCACTGATTAAAAAAACCAAGAGTGCCATAGACAAAGGTTTCACTATGTCAAAACCATGATCTTGCATTGTTTTGGACCAAGGTAAAACTGACTCCAAGCAGTGATGGTTACTAGCTTTCATGTCAATGGTTAGTGAATCCACTCCTGGTTTTGGTTCAGACTTTACAGGATTTCTCCAAGGTCCTATGCCCCATCCCCAAATAGGTCTAGCACTTTGAATAGCCCCTTTAAAGTTTGGACTAAAGCCCAGAATGGATTCACAATCCTCCCCCCACCAAAGTGGAAGCCACCAACCACCATTAATTGAGTCTGTCTTCCCAGAAGTATGAGTATTTCTTGGTTGTGATGGAACATACATTGATGATGGAAACAATGGCTAATGTCTTCAGGTATAGATTACAAAACTTGGCTTTTACAGTAGTTCAGTGTAATTGAAATTAGTAATGGCCTTTAACATAACCCTGGGGGATTTCTTCCTGGAAATAATTGTTATTCATTTTTGAAGGTTCTGTTTTGTTTGCTCTGACTTATTTAGTGATTCATTTCAGACAGAATTTCCACCATCCTCTAATTTTCAAGGGTTAAAAAATAGAAACAAAAAAACAATGTTTTTCATTCAATTTGCATTAAAAGTAATTTCTGAGATGCATCAACCAGAATCATCTTCATTCTCATCTTTATTTATATTCTACTTTTTCCCAAAAAATAGGCTCACATCAGCAAGAGAGAAATGTCAAACCAGAGAGAAACATTCAGAAAATATCAGTGTTGTATTTAAGTCTTTTACTCCAAGTCTCAAATCAAGTCTCAAGTCCCTACCCTCAAGTCTAGTCTCAAGTTCTTGCAAGATACTTTCAAGTCAAGTCTCAAGTCTGAGAGCCAGCATCTGATGTGGGGAATAGAATCCTTCTTATTCCACATTTCAAAAACTATACACTGTTTCAGAAGTGGGAAATAGAAGTGGAAATAAATTCTTACTCCTCATTACTGAAATTTCAAAAGCTTTAGAAGGAAGAATCCTTCCAACTCAACCCTGTTGCCTAAGATATTTACTGTCCCTCTCTACGAAATGCACCCTGTGCTCTGGGTGTGTGTCTTTCCTTCTGCTTTTAGGATAAATTTTAGAAGGTTCCTCTGATATGTGGTAGGGACAGACTGCTGAGCAAACTTAAATCTCACCTCAACCCATTGCCTAACACATTTGCTGTTCTCCTTTAAGAAGTGTGCCCGTACTTTGGGCTTGAGACAGATCATCATCTGACCAGCAGGCAAAAAGAAATTTTCAATGTCATAAGGTATCTGGATGAACGTGTTATGTTACTAAACCAAGGGTAGCAAGTCAGTCATTAAAAAAATATATACAAATCACAAGTTGAGTTGAGTCAGTGTGCCATTAATTGCCAAGCTGAGTCAGAGCAGTGTCATTGAAATGACTTGAGTCTGAGTCAATCAACTTGAGTCTACCTCACTGCAAAATAAGTAACAATGATTGATTCTTGGACCATTTCTGCACTAGACTATTATAGTGCTATTATTCCACTTTCAACATCCTATTGAATTCTCAAAGGCCCCTCCCTAAACTGCAAATCCAAGGATTCCATAGGATGTTGTAAGTGGAATAATAGCACCATAAAAGTCTAAGGCAGAAGTGGCTTTGGACTTCATGTTAATTCATATATTAAGACTCCTTCATATATTAAGAGTCCTAAACCAATGCCTCAGAAACATCAACTAGATATTTTGACATTTACTTTGGAGTAAATGATATTGAACTCTATGGAATGTTCAAGTAGGGGAAGTTGCACATTTACTTCCATCTTTATAAATAAAGCAAAGATCGTACTAGTTCCTATAGCTGCAAAAAACTATCAGGAAAATTTGCCTTTAATTGTATTTCATAATTTCCCCAAAAATAAAAATAATATAACATTATAAAATTTCAGAAGATGTTCCAAGACATTTCAACGAAATCCTAAAGTATTTTGAAAAGATTACTACAATTTTATTTCAGCAAGAATACAAAAGAAGTAAAAGAGATTAGGAATTGTTTTAACCACAAAAAGATGTTCTTAGGATCTAGGACATCTTCTCTCTGCTTTTCATCATGCCTATTCATCATCCTAATCTTGAAAAATTACAACTGCAGATTGTAAGGAGAGTGTAGATGCAATTTTCAAATATTATATGCACAGAAAGGTCTTTTATTCTATTCTGGCAAGTCTATTCTATGAATTTACTTCACCTGCTTATGTAAGATTCAAGGGACAATGCAATTTAGATGAGGATTTGGGTAGCATTTAAACCAGGAAAACAAGAGAGGGATGGATAAATCGCCTTTTACACCAAATACTGCTGCTCAGATGAAAAGAACCTACCACAGTTGCTGACCTGCTTTGCTCCTTTCTGGATTTTGCTGTTTGGCGATATTAAAGCGTAATGTAGAATGGTGAAAAGGAATGTTGGCACTGGCAGATAGTACAGGGTAGCTAGCCCAGGACTATCCCAGGTCCTGAGATTTCAACCATATCCTGAGAATGGACCAGAGATTGGATGGAGTCTGGTGATGTTACAGGGGTGATTGTATGAGGGACAAACCCTGGCAATGTCATTAACCATAGTATCTTAAGCATCAATCACATTTGCAGAGAGTGGAGATAGAAAGAATATTCAAAAATATTTACAGAATGGTTAAAAAAATGATTAAATGCTTCTGCCACAGTTCCCTTTCCTTCACTACATCACTTGTATACTCAAAATCAGACTGATTCTTTAGCATATGTTTCCAGTTTCATTAAAGCTCGGAAATGATCTGAAGGAAAGGTGAAAGAGCTCTCTCAGAAACAAATGGAAGCTCCCAGATTCACCAAAATATTTTCGTCTTGACTCCCAAAGAGTTGCCATTAAACAGATTCGACTAGTTTGGGTGAAGGAGGGGAGAACAGTTCTCCAGCTAAATATAAATATAATCTCCCCTTGCTTTTTGGCAGTCTCTTTCTGCAAGCAGACAATAAAGTAAAATGAATCTAAGGGGAGCAAGGATGCTTCTGTAGTTCCTCTGGTGGCAGAATGTGCATTTACAATTGACAAGTATGCTTTTTAGAATTACCAAGAGCTCTTTGTAAGGGTTTTTTTTATACATATAATTAGGAAATGATCATTTCAGCTGTTGAAACAAAATAAAAAATGGTAGAAAAGGAGAGAAATAGATAAGAGAGCAGAAGTACTGTATTATTCCTAGCAATTGTGATGTGATATGTCAGAGACTGTCTTACAAACAGATGCTTTCAGAGAAAACAGAAGCAAAGTATGTAGAGTTACTGAACTGTGCCACAATACAGAATTTGGCTACAAGAATGTTTTGGGGGCTTGCCCAACTTTTACTTGATGTTATAAAGTATTTAAAGATTGGACCATGTTTCAGCTGTTTAGTCTCTGTTCACTTCAATTTCCCAACAGTAAGATAGGACCTATTGTGAAGTATGACCATTCAGTGAGTCCATGTGAAATTAGTTTTTAAAGAAGTAGATCTCTTGCTGCATAGAAAGGAGGAAGGGTGGGGGGTAAGGGGACAGGAATGCAGCAGTACCTTTAAAACTAACCAGAGTATTTTTATTTTTATATTGCATGAACTTTAAAAAAATTGCATGAAAGCTCCTGCAAAAATAAAACCAGTTAGTTTTAAAAGTGCTGTTACATTCCTTTCCCCCCGCCACTTCCTATCATCCTTACTATACATGACAGATTAAAGAGCTGAATCCAAATTTTTCATGTCTGTTACTATATTATATTCTGTCTGTCTATCATCCGCCTTCTTTTTGCCAACAGCCTAGTGAGATAGTTTGGGCTGGGAGATAGTGACTGACCCAAGGTCAGCCAATGCAAGCTGGGCATTTAACATGGGTCCGCCAACTCTAGCCCATAATTGTTCTAGCATGCTTTTGATGCATAGACGCTCACAGAAAATAGAAAAATTCAAATGGTTTGAAGGAATGCTTTGAAGGAATAATGGTTTGAAGGAATATTCTGAAGGAACATTCTTAAAAATTGCAATACAAATTAACTCATATCTACATTCCATCTTTTTCAATTCATATATCTGTATTCTATCTTTTTCAATTTATTTCAGGCTTGGATGTTATTGCCTCTTCGACCTCATGATTACATACAAAAAAAAACTGGGTATCACCAGGGTTCTGCAAGTGTGTCCCCATGGCTATCGTATTCTTTAGGGTGTAGGGGTGACAGGTGAAAACTGGGTGGAAAGAAGAATGGAATGGTAGTCACTGAGAAAGCCATAGCTTACTACTGAAAACAGAATAAGAAAGTATGATGACCTGAAAAATAAGATGAGAAGCTGAAAACCTTCATAATCTCATAATCTCCACACATTCCTTAAGATGGACACCCCTTAATTTTTGTAAAATAAGTTTTCAATAATATTGCATAGTGGAAGAAGTAGAAACAGTCTGTGATACCCCAGAGTTTTGCAAGAAACTATTTCTTATTGTTGTTAGGAAGCTGTCTGGTAAATACTGCTCCCTCCTTACCTTCCAAAAAGAAAAATACATAAATACATAAATACATAAATAAATGGTGGTGCACAGATTAATACAAAACAACCACAATCCACTGACTGAAAGCAGTGTGTATTATTAATGAAAAGGAAATGTAAAACTACAGTAAAATAGTTTTAACACTGGTGTACTGACATGAAGCGTTCTGCCCAAAACCATCATGGTGAGGAATAAAGGAAGGTATGCCACTCTGCTTATTCAAACCTATAAAGGAACATATCTCATAAGAGTAGAAAAATTAATAATAATAGTGTTGTTGTTGTTGCTGCTGCTGCTGTGTGCCGCTGGTGTTATTCAACCCCAAAGGGCAATATTTTAAAAAGATCTTCAAATCTTTGTAAACTTTGCCTTTGATAGAATTCTTTAAGTAGTCCACAAGTGAAAAGAGTCTTTTCCCCATATTACTCATAAAAGAATACAACTTCAAGTAACAAGGGAGAGTAACACATTTGGAAGCTCTCTGAACTTGAAACAATTATAATTCATCTAACACATATTTATTTATTTACATACTTTAACTTGTTGAAGAAGGTAAATGGTGCCAGACCATTGGAAAATGCAGGTTTGAAAATTTAAATGGAAGACAATTGCTACTAGAATCAATTCCAAACTGCAAGCAAAAATAAACAAAAAATCCCCCATTTATTGATTGAAGTATATTTTAAACTATGACAGCAACTTCTATCACCCTCCACTGTAAATAAAAGTGCGCTATATAAATCTATCACGTGACTAATTCAGAGTCCTTGTTCCAGTTGTTGCCTGGATAATAACTGAACCTTATCTTTAGTCTGAAAATGGAAATAAGGCATTCTGCCAAATGACAGGCTAGTAAATCTGAACTCTACCACCACAGTTAGGAATGCCATGTTCTGGAAGACTCCCTCTTGTAGAAAGATCCCTGAATTCAGAAAATGTATACAAGCACATGGTAGCATATTGACAATTTCTTCTGCCTACAGAGAGGTTTTGTGCTGAAAACAAAAACACAGACCTACCTGCCACAGAAATCTGAAGGGGTGATGTCCAGACCTGGCCACCCCATTTTATTTAATATTTAGGTTATTAGACTCTATATATTTTAATATATGCAATCTACATTGCAATATGCAATGTGTTATTCTGGTAGCATAGAAGAGGCCATTGTCAAAAAAAAAAAAGTATGTATCTACATTGCACAATTATAGAAGTTTCATACCATTTTTTGGTAATTTCCATGGCTCTGTATTATGGAATCCTGGGATCTGTTTTCTTATGAAGTACTTATAATTCTCTAGTCTACTCTCTAATGCAGTCTGTAACATCAGAGTTCTCCTGCAGGAAATTTTAAATGCCACATGAAGCCACAAATCTCACTGTGTTCCATAGGACTGGGTCATGGCACTTAGAGTGATATCAAAATACTCTAGTTATGTGGTATAAATACATCCTCCAATTATGCTGGTATGAAAAGAAATAGACACAAAACTAGGTTCTTCCATATATCATAAGTCATTCTGTATGTAGGAGACTTCTGCAACTGCTCCAAACAAATCCAGAATTTGAATGTACAAACATGCATGTACAGAAGATGTCGGAGCAGAGGAAATCAGGGCAGCTCAATTTGGATCTGGAATGGATTGACATAGTTGAAGTTACTCCTGTTTATTTGGGCAAACCCAGAGAGAAGGGAAATTCAAGCAACGTGTTTGCTACTATACCACATGAATTAAAAACAAACAAACCAACAAGATAGGTTGTGTGTGGCAGGAAAAAGATAGAGTTTACTGACTGACAGCTCTAGCTTCCAATTTTGGGCAAGAATCTTAGCAACACTCCCCAATCACAGGTTGAAAGGGGAAGGTTATTGTGAAGTCACTGAATGGCATGCATTCAGTTATTTCTCTTTGTGTTCTTTTCCTAGAATTCACATCTCTACCTGTTTGCCCACATAGTGGCCACCGTACTGCTTCTCAATGCACTTCCTTACTTTTCATTATTACTTGTGATCTGAGGTTGTGCTTCACCGCAGCTGTGTTGGAACTCTGAACCTTGATGTGATCCTAGTAGTCTAAAGCAGTCCTTTTATGCAAATGACTGCATCCAGAGCCTCTCCCAGAAGGCAGTGGTCCTGTTGTACTCACCTCTGCACTGGCTGCCTACGGGAATGGAGGAGGTGCGATGGCCATGCCTCTTCCTTCCAGGCACTGTCCCAGGCTGCAGTAAGGCAGGAAGCACTGCCATCTCACTTCCTGACCCTCTGCAGCTCAGGTAAGTATGGAAGGGCAGTGGAAGGGCTGCACAATCAGCAGTATGATTTGCAGCGCAATCATTCCGCATGAAGACATGAATGACTTTGGGCACAAGTGTTGTCTGGGTCTCATCTTTCTCCCATCCCCAATGCAGGATGACAACGTCCTGCAGAAAAGGCCATAGTGCCTCCAATATTGGAGGTGGATGGGGAGCTACTTGAAAAGAGTGCTTTAACATATTTTCTTTGCCTTTGTTTCTGTCAGTCATCATTGTGCATGTGTTAGTCTCCTAAGGCAAAACAGCAGGCATATAAGGCAGACACTAATATATAGAAAGCAGCATGAAATGACAGGATCTAGCAGTCAGCTAACTGTCTACATGCTTAACAATAAATTTTGCCTTTGAAAAAAAGGCAAATTTAAAGAGGGCTACAACAAATTACCATGGAGTTACCTGCCTTTAGTTTGGCAGATCTCATCAAATTTCATGCACTTATTTTTTTTCTTTTTAAAGTTTTAGCTGTGTTTTCTCCCTGATACTGGTTAATGGGCGATCTAGAGATTCAGCTTTTTGAATTCCCTTGTCCAATTGCATCTGAATCAGTCCAAATCAGTTTGGCCCCCAAACCAAATCACCTGAACTAATCTGGAAGGGGCCACTAGGCACAGAAAGTATCGTCACAGGAGCTGTTCCAGAACTGCCCATCGAATGGAAAAGGCAATCTCAATAAGGTGATCTTACTCTGTGAAAAATGGAATGTAAGAGGTTTCAAGCAAGGTATAGCATTTTTAAAGCAGAGTCTTGATCTTGAGGAACTGGGACAATAAGTATATGCACTCCAATTCTTCAGTGATGAGGGACAATGTAAAATTTCTCTTGAGCCCTGAGATAAGCACTGATTATTGGAAAAATACAGGAAGAATAGCCATGCTATTCTACTGCAGGAAAAAAAAAATCAAGAAAGAGTCTTGAGACAAACAGGCTGAACTTTTGTATGATTACCAGAGTTTTCAACGAGGCTTGATCTGAGATGAGAGTCTATAGAATTGCAGCCCAACAAATCTACTCTGATACAAGATTTGGGGGCGGGGGACCCAAATATGTTAGATCAATGCATAGCCTGAAAATGTTTCATTCTTGGACTACAGTTTTAAGAATTTCCCAGGCAGTATGGTGAAACAGACATGATTCCCCACCCATCTTTTAAGATTAAGGGACTGAGGGTCTTTGCCACTTGTTAGCTAATCTGGATTCTGTCTGGGGTCAGCTGCCATCATCTTCTGGCCATCTGAATACCAAAGTCATGATGGTGGTCAAATCAGATGGTCAGCGTTACCATCAACATGTCACTTAAGCATAGTTAGCTATTGGAATTTCAGGAGATGTATAAGGGAAATGAGTAGACTCATTGCTACTATTTAGGCTATTTATTACATGAATTCATGGACAGATATACAGATATAGGATTCCATTTAGAAAGAAGTATAGGCATGTTAATGGTCCATTTTGCACCTTACCTGTTCCTAGCAGTGTTCTGTGGGGATCCCGGCAGAAGCTCTGCTGGGAGGGGAGTGTGACAGGAGTGCTTCCCTCTGCACCGACTGTCTCCATAAGCCAAGAAGTGTGATGGCCCCACCTCTTCCTACCACAGTGCAGCCTGATAATTTCCCAGATTTCACTGGGGTAGGAAGTGCATCTGGACCCTCTGCATACCAGGTAAGTGTGGGATGGCAGTGCGATCACAGATCATTGATGAGGAAAACCTGTCAATGATTTACTCCATGATTGCACCACCTCGAGACAGGAGAAGAACAAGACAATGACAATGTCATGAGTAACTGTCATTGGGGTCTTGTCCTTCTCCTATCCCCACTGCGAGATGACAACATTTTGCAGAAAGGGCCAATGTCTGGGTTCTTATCTTCATTATATTACATTGCATTACATGTAAAGTGTCTTGCCTTACGTACTTTATATCATATAGCCATCAAGATGTTCCACTTTTGTCCTGACATTTCATGGAAAGATTATCTTCTTGTTCAACTTTTTTAAAAGGCTTGTTAATAATTAACACATATAAGAACATGATCCTTCTAAAGATTTTAACATAGCCTTTTATCCAGCGTTGTCATGTTCTTTCCATAGTTTCACATAGTGTCTGCTAAGGGATTACAGTCAGGTCCCCATATCCACAGATTCTGTGTCCATGGATTCAACCAACCATGGTTTGAAAATATATTTTAAAAGGAGAAATATAAGGGATACCATTTTATGATGTCATTTTACATAATAGGACTTGAGCATCCACAAATTTTGATATTCACAGAGGGTCCTGGAATCAAACCCTAGCAGATACCAAGGTTCCACTTTATATAGATATTTCATAGGTACATGTACATAATTCTGTCCCTTGTATTGTATTCATAACTATCTTAACAACACAACATAACCAGTTACTGTCATCAGTAATGGACTAGATGAGGGCAATTGAATCTCAATCCAGACAAGACAGGTGTGTTTCTAGTCAGTCAAAAAGCAAACCAGAGGATAGGGATTCAGTTTGTGTTAGATGCAGCTACGTTCCCTCTGGAGATACAGGTTTGAAGTTTGGGTTCAGTTTTAGCTGGGAGGCCCAGGTTTCTGTGATTGCCAGGAGTGCTTTGCACTTTTCAAGCTTGTGCACCAACTGTGACCATTTCTTCAGATGTCATATCTGGCCATGATGTACATGCCTTAGTTACATTCCATTTGGACTACGGACTATTTGGGGCTGCTTTTGAAGAGTGTTTGCAAACTTCACCTGATCCAAAGAGATGCAGTAAGACTGCTACATGCAGCAGGTTACAGAGACCATACCATGCCTCTGTTAAAACAGCTCCTCTGGTCGCCAGTTTGTTTCTGGACACAATTCAAAGCTCTGGTTGTAACCTATAAAGCACCATACAGGCCATTTGACAACTGTTATCTCCCTATATGAGCCTGCCCAGGCCCTGTGATCATCAGAAGAGGTCGTTCTCTCAGTACCAGCACCACTGCAAGCTGCTTCTAGACTTTGTAACTCTCTTCCCAGGAAAGCCAGATTGAACTCCTCTAGTTGTCTTTCCACTGGCAGTCTAAAACATTTTTATTCTGACAGGCTTTTAAAACAAGAAACCTTTAAAATTGGGCTGGGATGCTCAGTTTTAAACTGAATTGTTTTTAATATCTGTTTATCTTTAATTTCATTTTATTATTTTAACTTGATAATTGAATTGTTTTAATACCATGAACAGTTTAATTCTATTTTAATATTCAATTTTTGTATGCTTTTACTTGTGTTGTTCTTTTAAATTCTAAGCTACCTTGAGTCTCAGCTTTAAGAGAAAAGTAGGATACAGATAAGTATCATCATCATCATCATCACCCATTTAGATACACATGCTAATCTGAGGAATTAAAGATGTCTAATTCCTCTGGTTTCTGTGAATACACAGGCATTCAAGGGTTAAACTTCTTGAGCATTGTTAATTTCTTAGCATCCATTACTGTAAATATGTTAATGGGCATCCATTACAAACATATTGAGACATATATCACTAGTCTCTATCTATTTTGGGATAAACTTACCAGTAGGAATAAATCAGCATGTTTGGCATCATGGCAAGGCAGCTTTCAATCTATTAGTTTATTAGGAACAGTATGGCTTAAAAGTGGCATGGTTGCCTTCTCTTCGCATGGTTGCCTTCTCTTCGTATGATTCAGACTGCAAGAAAGAAGTCCTATCCGGGCTTTATCTCAGCCTCTTTTTATTCTCTTCTGAGGCAACAGAGCAAATTACCAGCCCAATCAAAAGAAAGAACTTCACTAGCTCTTATCCAATCAAATTTGGAGTCTTCATAAACCCTCCTGAGACCCAGTAGGAATCATAACCATCCTACTTACTCCTACAAGGAGGTATATTTACAGACAAGCTAGTATGTGTGTTCCTTTCTTGATGACAGTTTATGTAGGTTTTTGCTTGTCTTACTTACATTTCAATGCATGTCTGGCATCTTTTTTCCCCAAATTGAATCCAGTTTCTTAATGATACATCAAAGGAAGAAGGCATACACTTTCACAGATCTAATTGCCTGAATTTATTCTTATGTGATATCTTATACATGATAGAATATAATAGGCTGATTCTGTCTTTTAAAGGTGTAGGACCAGGCTAAAAGTTTGCAGCTAAATAGTTTGGCCTCTAGCAATAGTTAGTTCAATTTAAAAAAAAAAATCCAAATTGTAGATCATGTAGATCATATACTTGTGCCCACCTCCTAGCAGGGGTCTACTTCTGAAAGCAAGCATAAGGAGAGCTGACTTACCAGCTGATAACCAAGCAGCCAGTAGTCATGGTAATGAAATCTTTGGAAGATAAGGGCTCACAATGAGAAGGTAACTCCCCCAAATCCTGATAGATAAAGAATGATAGATAAAGAATGATAGATAAATGCTGATAGATAAAGAATGCCCACACAGAGGCCATTTCCACATTAGACTGTTATAGTGCTACTATTCCACTTTCAATATCCTATGGAATCCTGGCATTTGCAGTTTAGAAAGGGGCCTTTCAGGCCTCTTCCTAAACTCCAAATGCCAGGATTCCCTAGGATGCTGAAAGTGAAACAGTAGCTCTATTGGGTGGAAATGGCCAGAGATTGACTCATATGAACTTTGGAAAAGAAGACCTAAGCCATTTTGCTTCCTTGGGTGAGCACTGAAAATTTTCCTCCTGACCCATTCAACTCAAGGTGAATACTGTATTTGCTGGTATATTAGATGCACCAGTGTATAAGACACACTCTATTTTCAGAATGTATTTTTTTAAGGAAAAACATTCTTAGTACCCTGTGCCGACATGTTTCTGCCTCTGTGGGGAAACCTTTTATTTCATTTTCAAAGCAGCAATGAGTTAGTTCAGAAATTTTTACTACTTACTGTGTTCTAAATTCACACTTTATGGAATCTTAAAAAACGTCGTCTCCACAGAAAATGGCAACCGAGCGCAGAGGAAGGAGGAGATGGAGAGCAGATGTGGGTTGGGTGGCAAGTGAGTGCAGAGAGTTGTGGGGAGTTGCGAGTGAGTGCAGAGAAATTTGGGAGGGGTTGTGAGTGAATGCAGAGATGTGTGTGGGGGGTTGTGAGTGAGTGTGGAGAAGTTTGGGAGGGGTTACGAGTGAGTGCGGAGAGGAGGAAGCTCCTTTCCCCTGTCGTTTCTGCCTGAATGGTAAGTGAATGTGCAAATCCTCTGTAGGATTAATCCCACAAAATGCCATGACACTGGGGCAGATGCAAAAAGGAATAGAAAGTTGCCTCTCTTTTTCTGTTTGCCCCAGCAGGCAGGAGTTACCATATGTGCCGGCATATAAGATGTACTTCATTTTCAGAAGGCATTTTTTGAGGGAAAAGTGCATCTTATTTGCCAGTAAATACAATAATACCCAAAGCCTGTTATATTATTTTGGCACATGTGAAAGGAAATCCTACAAGCACTTACATACTCTGGCAGGAAAAGTGTAATCACAGTAAATCCAGTCACTTAACATCTTAGTTCCTTTGGATGCCTCACTTTGGCTAATGGCAGTATTGGCCTAGGGAAAGAGAAAAATAATACATTAGTTTAGCTTATTATTAACATCTGTATGACACCCTCCCCTTTATACATGCAGATTTGCAGTGGTATAATAAATATTTTTTTGTGGCAAGGGCCGAGGAAGCAACTCAAAAGAAGACTGGAAACCAAAAGAAGAAGGCCTCTCCCTAAACTGCAAACTGCAGGATTCCATAGGATGTTGAAAGTGAAATAATAGCACTATAACAGTCTAGTGAGGAAATGGCCCCTGAAGCCTATTGAGAAAGTAAATTGCTTCATACCTCAGTGCTTTCAGGAGTAGAAATTCACACTGTCTTTTGGAAATTAAAAGATCAGTGCAGGGATTCTGCAGACATGGAGGGATACAAAAACATCCTTGAGAGGACACATGTGGCTCTGGAGGTACACTTTGCCCTCACCTGCACTTGGAGTTCCATTGGTATGACACAAAAATGCTATATTTTCAAAGCAATATTTATTCAATACATATCTTCCCACAAAGATTTCCCATCAGCATAACGAAATCTAGGAGAAAAATCTATCCATGTAAATGGATTACATGTTGTGGTAATTATATGTTAACAACTTAACAGTTAAAAACTTAATTATTTTGGTCACTGACAGACAGGTAGAAACAGCATATAAAATGAAAACTTGCACAGGGAGTGAACGTATAAAATATTCTGTGTAATTGGAACAAGTCATCTTTTGTGACCATTAACCTCCAATTTTCAAATTAGTTCCGGATGGGTACAGCCTTACAATTATGCTGTGAGGTAAAAACTACTAATGGAAATGTCCAAATATGATTTAAAATGCAAGTTTTTATATACTTCACTGAATGTACCTCCTTCCTGCATTTGTTCATTTTTTCCCCCTTTACCCATCTGTCATTTGTTAGGAGCTACAGCTATGCTTTGTATCTGTCTGCTCTTTTGATCCTTGCTTTTCAGCATGAAAGTCATTACCATAACAGGAGTCTTGGGCCATTTCTGCACTAGACTGTTACAGTGCTATTATTCCACTCTCAACATCCTATGGAATCCTGAAAACCCCAGGATTCCATAGGATGTTGAAAGTGGAATAATAGCACTATAACAGTCTAGTGTGGAAATGTCCTAGGAAACCTAAGTATGTGGCAGATCTGTTAAGGCTACAGGGCTCTCTGGCTTTCTTTGCCCATGAAGAGAGAGATCCATTGAAGTCTCTGGCTTGTGGGATGTCCTCTAGATCTGACCTCGTCCATTTTTGTATCTGAGGATGATGAGTGAATGCTGAAACCTGCCCAATCCCAGTCAAGTTATACCAGACATGTAATTTTGAACTTGACACAGAGAATTCCTCCCCACCCCAAATTCTTCCCATCTTTCTTGGCATTAAAAACACAGCCATAAGACATGTAAGTAGCATTTCTCTGTCTTCCTAAATGACACATCACTCTCCCTAAAAGCAAAGCCAATCCTGACACCCAGACAACATAGAACTGTGCCCTAAGTGGACCAGGAACTTTATTCTTAAGGAACTACACTCACCTTGAAGTCCCAACTTCCCTGAGATCTACCAGAAAACACTACTCTGTATTTCACCATTCACTTAAGTAAAACTAAAGTCCTTTTCACAGGATGATGCTCTTGCACATTGTCCTGTCACAATCCCAGCAGTACCTCTGCCAGAATGGGATCTTGTCCCCAGTGCTCCTCTTTGTACCTGATTGGCTGCCTGCAGAAGGGAGTGTGAGGGACACGCCCCTTCCTTCCACACTGCACATGGCCTTCTTCCCATGCTGCAGTGTGGAAGGAAGTGCGTGGTTGTGCTTCCGGCCCTTCTGTGTGGCTGGTTGTGATGAAAGGCTTGTGCGATTAGGGGTCATGAATGCAGTTTCTCTGTCAATGATATACTCCATGATCATGCCAGCTGGCAATGCGAGAAGGGCAGGACCATGACGACATTGTGCGGATGCGCCACAGTACTCCCACTCCTCTCACATCCCCATGCTGGGATGCCACCATCCTGTGGAAAGGGCCTAAAAATAGGGGAGCAGAGCATTTAGCACCACTTTCCAAGGCTACTTGCACCAAGGAGATCTGCCTATTTGCTTCATTTTTTCCATTCTACCAAATGTTAAAGCACTTTTGTTATTTTTGCCTGCAACTGAGGAAAAGCTATATTACTACTTATCCATTAGCTGGGCATTTTCTTTTGTGCTGCTGCTGCTGCTACTGTTGTCATTGATTTTATTTGATTGGTTTTATTGCATTGTATTTGATTTATATGCATACTTTAGTGGTTCTAAGATCTATTTTTAAATCTTGTACACAGCCTCAAGTGCTTCTGGGCAGGAAGTGTGATTTAGCCATTACTCAATCAATGGCAAGTAAGCCGTGCTGCAAAGTTGGATGAATAGAATGCAGGGCAGAGGCAAACACTGTTCCACAGTTTTAGACACTTGTTCTCTGATTGGGAAGGTTGAAGAAGTATTCAGTATGGGCCATGTGTGAGTCTGCTGGCAAAAGATCTTTAAACCTTTGGGACCAGGAAACTTAACATGTGTGAAAAGTAGCATCACAAGGCTTAACTTCTTTCCTTTGTTATTTCTTTAAACTCATAAATTTATTGATTTCTTATCAACATACCTCAGTGAATGTGTTCTGGCATTACTTCTTTAACAGAAAATTTGGTGCAAGAGGCAGAAATAGCATGGAAAGAATAGGGCAAGGTTCCTACACCATAAAAAACAAAACAAAAGATAAGCTCTGCTACCAAGCCATACATCCCCACTCCATGATATGTGTTTTAACTGGCAAATATTAATTGGCATGTAACATAAATTATATCCTGCTATGGATAGGGAGCCTTCTGGCAAAAAAGAACTGGCTGTACATCTTGCAAAACTAGGTCATACCGAGACCTCAGGGCATGGCTAGGTCATAGTCAGGGAAACTTGGATGACAATGGTCCCTCAGTATTTCAACCTTTAGAAACAATAATTCCTGAAACTGCTTCCACAGAATTCAATTATTCAATTAGCCTTGTGTTGTTGTGAAACTGCTTGGATCTTGTGTGTGCGTGTGATTGTTAATTCCTCCAATAAAAAAAATATTCTTTGAATCTCTGGCTGGTGATCTGGCATTAGTACCGGTATACACACATGCAAAAGATCCTGTTAGGTTAATCCCTTCTCTCAGGGCTCCCCTTTGAGCTAATATTCCCCATTGTTTCATGGAGGCACTGGCATCATGGGTGGACCCCTGAGTCTCCCATATTTTGGAGTAACAGCTCAGCATATTTCAACTGACTTTTTATTCAAAACTAACAATATGCAAATGTGAAATGAAACAAACAGGTCAGGTTAGTCTTGCATAAGTTGACATTTTGAATCTTCTAGAGACAGCTTGAAGGCTTCTTCCAATTGCATGCAGGAATGACTTCTTCCTACACCACCCCACCTCTTTTCTTAAGATCTCCATTTTGGTAGCAAAACTTATAAATCTATGCATTTTATATGCTGGTTGTACTGGTGAGACAGATTCATCTCATCTCCCCTTTTTCTCTGTTTTTTCTGTTCACGCATGCTCACTAAGGGGTTCTGGCAGCAGCTCCTTTTCACCTTGCCTGTTGTAGAAAGATACATACAACAACTACAACAAGATTAGAATCACATTCTTTGCTATCTCAAGCTTTATTGCATGGTCTGTTTGTTTGTTTGTTTGTTTGTTTGTTTGTTTGTGATATTTCTGTATCACTTCCCAGCCAAGAAGGGCAACAATGAACATATATAAGCAATTAAAACAGTACAAATCTTAAAAGTATTTTAAAGCTCATTTAAAAATAACTTAGAAACTTCTTGAAACAGTCTAAAAGTTTGATTTGAAAATAGTTAGAGCAATTTCAAGCATTAAAGGACTTAGGAATAGCAATGTTTTAGCTGTGCAATGGAATCTTAAAGGAAATTTAATACTGAAACCCAGTACTAAACATCTTTGTTGCTCCTTAACAATCCTCACAGCACCAGTGCTACCAAAAAAAAAAGAAAAAAAAAGAATACATGACACTAAATTCATGAATAGGGAACAGTTAGAGATGAATAATTCTAGGTAACTGTTACATATTCATGATCACTACTTGGTCACAATTTTGACACAATGGCCATGACTGTAACTCCCCACTTACAATCAACTTTACCAGACATCAGCTACATGGGGAGAAGGAAGTCCATTGTGTTGGTGACTGGAGCTTGGGTGAATGATGTTTCAGGTTTGGGTACGTATGGTGAGGGGGGACAGGAGAAGTTACTTAGTTAAGTATACTTAACTAAATAAATGGTGTATGAGACCAAAAATCCCATAAAAAAAAGTTTCCTGAATGGAAAAAAATATAATAGCAAATAAGAAATGATTTCCTGAGTTTTTATGAATCCCATATATCTGCTGCTTGAGGTGGCCACCTCTTTTTGCCTAATGGTATACAGGCTGGGATACAGAGACAGAGGCCCTTTCTGCAGGAAGCCTGCATCCCGGCGTGGGGACAAGAGAGGAGCAGGACCACAAGATGTTGTCATGGTCTGGTCTTTCTCCAGTTGCCAGCCAGCATGATCACAGAGAAGATCAGATGGGATTTCCTCATCAATGACCACTGATCGCACAATGCTCCTGCACTTACCTGCCCGGAGGAATGCTCAGGAGTGTGGTTGAGGCACTTCCTGCCCCAGTGCAGCATGGGAAAGAGCCTGACTGTGCTGTGGAAGTTAGAAGCATGTCCCTTGCACTTCCTTCCACAAGGAGATGGTCTGGTGTGGAGGGAAGCATTCCTGTCACACTCTCTTCCAGGCAAAGGCGCTGCTGGGTTCACGACCAGAGGATGATACAAGAAAGTAAAGTGCTGAAAGGGCCAAAATCTCATGATGTTGAAGGAGGTGACTTTGTCCTTGCATTTAGCCCAACACATTTCAGCCTAGTAATATTTAATAGGCTTTAAATATTATCAGGCCAAAATGTATTGGGCTAATTGGAAGAAGAAAAATCATTTTTTAGTGACATAGTCTCTTCTCTGCATCACTTCTATTGATGTTACAAGTCTTCTTTCACTTTTGAATGGTAAAGCTGGCCTTGACATGGAGGTTATTAAATTGTTCCTGCTTTCCTGCTGAAGCAAACAGTTAAAAAAAAGTGACCTTGTTGCTCATAAATCTAAGTCCTTTGCATCTCAAATATTAAACAAATACTGGATGCCTTTTTAACCTTTCTTTCTTCCCAGAACTCCTTGAAATGTGCCAGAAAGTTCGATTCAGAATTCCTGGCACAACTTTAGAATTTAGTCTATACTTTAGTTTCATGCAGGAAGTAAGTGGTGGCATGAAAGGTACAGAAGACTCACTCGGCATCAAAATGAATGCAGTATTTTTCAAAGATGAAACCAAGTAGCTTTTTTAAAATTAATTATAACAGAACATGGTGCATTGCTAGCCATTTAGCCATTTAGCCATTTTCACTGTGAACATTCTGAAGGGAAGCTTCAGCATTCTTATGAAAAACAGTCATTTTGTGAAATAAATTCCTCTCTTTTTTTTTTTGCCTAAAAAATGGGACAGCTTTTACTAGGTGTTCCAGCTAATTGCCAGAAAGAGGAAGATTTTCACTGTATCTGTACTAATTAGTTGATCCTAGAGCAAATCAAGCCTGAACTCCCCCTGGAAGCCAAAATAACTAAACTGTCATGTTTTGGACATACCATGAAATCATATATCTCATTAGAAAAGATGATAATGCTTGGCAAAGTCAGTAGGAAAAGAAGACTGGATAGACTCAATCAAGGTAGCTGTACCCTTGTTTCTGCAAAATATTAACAAGGCTGCTAAGAAAAGAGTGTCTCAGAGGTCTCCCGGTCATAGGATCACCACAGGTCAAAGCTAACCTTATACCAATTAACAATAACACTACCTATAGCATTTCACTACCATTGAACTATAACACAACAGCTCTCCAGCACAGAATTCAAAGTACTTCACTTAGTTGCAATAACCAGGGTTCCATCAGGCTGGACAAATTAGTAGCAGGCTGCTATAAATATGTAATGCAGGTAGACACAATCTAATAGAGCTGAGTACTTTAATTAACCAACTATGTCCTTCCACAAACTTCCAGAAACCACAGACATCCCAAAAGATAAAAAGATGGTGAAACTTTTTTTCTAAATAAAATTCGAACGTTGTCTTGTTTGGACCTGTAAATTGCATGTAGGAATCCTTTATTCGTGGATAACCTTTTCACATATAGCCTGGAATTCTGTTGAGGTCATCTTCACATGTATCTTCTCTTACATATGTGGATGTTCTTTTATGGATGCCTTCTCCTGCAGTGCGCAAAGCTCCTCCTTCAACTTATTGACAAGCCTCTGAGCCCCTATTCCAGGTCACTGTGTGCTTCTTAGCAAGTTGGCTCAGAGGAGTATCTGGCTGCATCCACATAGCAAATGAAAAATGATGACATCAGGATCATTTCCACAACACACTGCCATAGTGCTATCATTTTACTTTCAACATCCTGTGAAATCCTGAGGTTTGCAGTTTAGGGAGGGGCATTTAGAATTCTCCGCCAGAGAGCTCTTTGGCCTCGACAAACTACAAACCGCAGAATTCCACAGAATGTTGAAAGTGGAATACTATAAGAAAGGCCCCAGTACTGAAATTGAAAGTGGAGCACTGTAAGAAAGGTCCCAGTACTGAAATTAGCTATAGTCTTCCAAGTGTCTCAGTGCCACTGAGCTTATTTTGCATCTGGCTATGGGAATGGAGCCTAATGCTTCTCCTGCCCACTTACTATGAAGCATGGGATGATCATGCAGGGTGGCTTCAGGAGCTTTACCGTAAGTTGGAGGATGGATATAGCATAGGTCTTCATGCAATATATTTATGCTATACTGGATATTGTGGGATTGAGGCCATAATGTCAGACTGAGGAAACTGTATCCAGACCTCCCCTGGAAGATATCATATGTCAAGAAGGTCCCAGAGTCACTCCATTTTTCTCAGCCATCTGAGGATGCCATTGGATGATCCACCTACTATATTGCTAATTCCACGATCTTAAAGAATTCCTTCTCAACTAGTAGCATGAAACTGTCTTTGTGTGGATGAATTACAGCTCTCCTCTTTTGGTCCTTTCATCCTATGTGACAACAACATGATGTTGTTTTATTTATTTTTTTCCCACTCCAGGTAATTATTTGTTGTTTTTTGTGTGATTATGATTATGGTGTTGTTGGTACCTGCCTACTACCCCAAGTCTTGATTACTGAGATAATGTATCACAAATACTTTGAACACTTTAAGCGAAACAGCTTTCTAAATGCTAATTGCTTTTCTTCACAGCCTTTCTTCAGACCGGTTGTACAATACAGTTTGCAGGAGAAAAGGAAAAGCAATACTTTTTAAAAGCATTTATTAAAATAAAAAAAAGAAGAAATTGGAGAAATTACAGCAGGACAAAAATAAGCAGGTTTTTAAAAGCCTATTCAGTTTTAAACCCTTCACAATCCACACAGGAATTTTAAATTTCCTTCTGTGGTTTATGTTCACTGAATGAAGTTACAGTATCTATTTTCCAATTTTATGGTCTGCTGCATTCTGCCAAATATGACTGGTAAAATCTCATTGAGTGGATCCATGTACACATGCATCTCTCCTTGATTCATTAAAAGGTTCTGATTTGTTGCTTAAATGAAATATTTCATTTGACACTTTCAAGATTGCAGTGCCACAGACTGACGCCTTAAAGGTCATTATGGCTAACTCAAACTGTAAACCCTCATTTTCAACTGCCTTGGTTCAGATTTATACACTGAATTTTGCATTCTCTGGCCTGTGAAGAAGATGCCATTTTCACTGAAATTGTTAATAATTGGGGGCATGGTAGAGTTCAATGGCTAGTAATGGCCTTCAGACATTGCCTCACTTTGCCCCACTGTCTCCCCTCTCTCTGATCCCCCCCCCAATTATCTGGTTTCACTGGGTGACACCTTCCAGGACCTTCCCCAACCAGCAGTGGAGCTTGGAGTGTGTGGAAGGGAGGGCGGGAGGGAGGTGTGGCCACAGTGCGAGGGGCATGGCCCTAGGGCATGGACGTGTGGCCGCAGTGTGTGTGGGTGTGCCCAAAATCATTGCCACTGGGAGAAAACCACCCCCATCATCCCCCTGTCGTTATGCAACTGTCCCCAACCCCCAAAGCCTTGAGTTTTGCACACACTCACCAAAAAGGAGGAAAAAATGCTGAAAACTCTTACCCCTCTTCTGTCTTCTCATGCTTTTGCTTTCCTATAAATGGCTTCTCAAAAAACATGGAAAAAAGGGGAGAGGCGAGTTAAGGAGAATGTGCAACTCTCATTGAATCATCAACATTCCCTGACTGCTGTGGGAAAAGGCTGGGGGAGGTGGGACTACCAAGGTCAGCAAAGGCAGCAAATTTGTCACTAAAAATAGATGAGACACAAGTCAAATCAGTCCATCATTTATTGCTGAGTTGAGTCCAAGTTGAGTCATTGAAACAACTTGAGTCTATCAAGTACAAGTCAATCAGCTCAAGTCTACATCATTACCTTTAAGCTTATTGCCAGATTGCATCAACTCCAAAACAACATTCAGCCTATTATTATTATTAATATTATTATTATTACTACTACTGCTACTGTTATTATTATTGTTATCTCCCCCTCCCCTTTCATTTGGACAGCCAAATCCAGTCCCCTAATTTATTAGTTAAACCTGACATTTAGTAAAACTGGTAGGAAAAGAAAATGACATTCCTATTAGGGAATGTACAGAAGCAACATGCTGTACCTGCTTACCATGTATCCATTATAGGTAAGGAACCCATTTTATTAAAAAAAATTAATAGATGGTAGTTCTTTTCCAGTACCACAGATAAGGCTGAATATACAGAATTCAAGCCAGATTTTTTTAAAAAGCTAAGCACTCAACGGCTTCTGCATGAATGCACTAATCTGTCAGTTCTCCCACATTCAGTTTTTAAAAATCTCTTCTGTATGTCAAATTTATGAAGCAAATTGTGAGTACTGGGACATTTTTACCAGCAAAATGAACAAAATGAAATCCTTGTCCCTATTTAGCCACAAGACTTTGTTCTACAAGCCAGCAGAGTAAAACCAGTAGTGACAGGAAGTCCGTCTGCAACCAGGGACAAACACAACCATATTAGAGAAAGAAAGGGGAAAAAAACCCTGGAACAACCAACTTCTTTGCAGCTGGTTGTATGAGATCCCTAGAATAAACTTCTGTCCTTGTTTCCATTCCATTAGTATTTCCTCCATCTAGCAGGTTTCTTTTTACACGGACAGGGGCATTATTTTTTGACAAAGGTTCAGCAGTTCCAGTCAATGACCTCTAACAGGTCAGTTTGAAAGGAAATTTTCTCCTGTGGTGTTTTTCTCCTCCTGAGGACTGCATCTCTGCAGACCAATCTTCATACCATATGCTCAGAGTTAATGACATCCTGTCTTTCTAGGGACTATATTCCACACCTGACAGTCAGTGGCTGAACACATGATATATCAGCCAAGAAAAACCCTAATGAGTCCAATATATACTGTCACCTCACATAACCCCTTGGAAATCATCTACGAGGATTCCCTACACACACAAAAAACCCTTCCTTTATTACAATTCAGTTACATTTTTCAATACAGCCCACTGCTTCTATGCAGTTCTTCAAAATAATTTATTCCTTGAGCCTTATTCACAGTTCTGGGTCTTAACTTTTATAGCTCTACCTGTCTCTTGGGACTCAAACACCTAAAAGAGTTTCTTTTCATACCAGCGTACCTGTGTCTTAAACAGGGATATGAGTCTTCACTTAGGTTACTCTGGCAAGTTAATATTTCTAATGTTTTCTCACTTTATTTTATTTTTTTTTGTTTGGTTTTTGCATTGGTGAAAAATTAGGTGAAAAATTCATTTGAGCAAAAATGACAAAAAACCTAACAACTTGAGGTTTGTAAGAAAAAAAACCCTTCCTCTTCATCCTCCTTCTCCTCACTAGTATCGCACATTTCATGTGCACTAAGTTGCACTTTTGTACTTGTGCACAAAATATACTGTTCTGTGCAAATTTCTATTTCATGGAAATAATTTTTTTCACAAAAAGGTCTTGGAGTGTTAAAAATCTTGAGAGCAGTGGGGTGCCTCAGTGTATTGAATCACCCCTTCTCCTCAAAGAACTCTCCTTCTTTCCTTATTAGAAGTACAGAGAGTAATTACAAAGAGAGGGCTTTCTCTCCAATGGCACTCCAGCTTTGGCATTCCCTATCAAAAGAGCAGTTACTTTTTTGGACTGCACCTCCACAAATCTCCCAGCTAGCAGATAACTTTTCCAAGGCCTGTGAAAGATGTACAGCTACTGTAAAGATCTTAAGACATCTTAATCCAAATAGTTTAATTTGTATAATATCTGTGTTTTCATCATAAATCATTCATCTGATATTTTAATCTTGCAGTTTGCTAATAGTGTTATCTTGTATTGCATCTGAAGGAATTTGTTATTTTCACTGTTTTAAAAAGGAATCTGATCAAAGGCATTACATACATCTTTTAAATAAACAGGTAAATTTCCTTGGCTTAAATCAAATTGTCTGTATCAATTCAAGTGGACGTGTTAAATTAATGAATTTATGAAGTCTTGATTTATGTGCATTCATTAAGGATTCAATAAGATTTGTGAATTCACTATGCCACCTCTACCTACCCAAAGGACCATATTGATCAGGGTGGGTGAATAGGAGCCTCTATGCTGGGTCACAGTTATCTGTACACAGTGTTCTATGAAGTCAGATACCACAGCCATATAGAGGTCCTCACTGTGTGGAACATTTTCAGACTCAGAGGCTTCTTTCTAAACTGTGTTTCTTAAAATGACATATGAAGCTGACTTATACTATGCCAGACTCTTCATGCAGTATTGCCAATAGTATTGTGAAAACCAGGATTGTGACTCGAAATGGGTCTTCAGAGGTCAGAGTTTTCTCAGCCCTTCCTGAAGGTGGAAGGGATTTAACTTGAGATATTTTTGTATAAAATACTTGTATACCACACAATACTTTTTATACAACACTGGGGGACAGCTTCGCCTCTAATTAGAGGTAGCAGCTATATTGAGTGGTCTCTATCTACACCTGGAATACATGTGAAGAGGCCAGATAACAGGGAGGGGGAGAGCAATGGGAGCTGAATGTACAAATTGTCTCCTCAGACAGACTTTTTGACCTGTATGTACATTTGTGTTTTTCCCAGAGGGGCATATACTTGCTCTTGGGGGTATTCACACTGTGAAAATTGTGGTAACAGAAAAGGCACTTTTCCTCTTACAATAGACCTAGCCCTAGCCAATCTCCATTAGGATAGGGTCTTTAAATAGTTGTGTGATCAGATCACATATAGTCCAGTTATGAAAATCTCTAAAAGAACATTTCTCCAAGTGGTCATCTTTTTAAATTTTGTTTTTATAGCACATTTCTCAAACAAGCAAACATGTCTTACTTGTTTCTCTATTTTTATCCATACTGATCTTTCTTTCTTTCTTTCTTTCTTTCTTTCTTTCTTTCTTTCTTTCTTTCTTTCTTTCTTTCTTTCTTTCTTTCTTTGTTCTCTTTCATAGGAACACAAGCCCTCACCCCACGTCAAAATGTCAATGTATTACACAGTTGCCTTTAAAGACCAGAGCAGAACTGGAATCAATAGTATAGATGAATGTTGAGCAGCTAGATTGTTGCCAACATTTTTTCCAGCAATAAGACCTATGCCTTTCTAAGGCACATCAGTCATGAGGGATATGCATCTTACAGAGGTCACCAAACTTGCATGGAAAAACATAGCAATGAGCTATCCTTAGATCTTCGAAGCACTCATTCAGAGGCAAACTCATAAATCTGTCAGGGCTGTATATGATAACTGCCTTCCCCGATTTAGTTGGGGAAAGCATGTCATTCATCAGACTACAAGTGAGATGAAGCGGCTCTTTTAGGAGGCTCTTTTCTTAAAAGATACATGGAAGAAATGTTGTATATTATATTTTATTGTTCTCTCTGCAGGGCTTAATCTTGCACACTTCTCTGTTGTATTATTTATGACATTTATAAATAAATCTTACCCTTCTTCAGGGACTAAGGGTGGTATATGCGAGCTTATTCTCTTCTCTTTCCCAAACCAATCCTGTGGGGTAAATTAGTTTGAGTGATAACAAGTGGCCCAATTTTTCCTAGTGAGCTTCATGGCTCAGCAAAGATCAGAAGTGAAATCTCTCTCTATTCAGTCCAATATATTATCTATCCAATGAATAGCGTTGGCTTTCAGAGAGAAGACCTAGATTATGTCTGGGTTGGATGAATTCCTTCCTTTACTAGATTTTTTTTAAAAAATATTTATTTATTTACTCACTTATTTACTTATTTTTGGTGGTGAGGGAATAGTAAAGTCTGTGGCTTAGGTCTTGGGCGATAGACCAGAAATTTGGCTGTTTCAAATAAGCAGTTCTGAGATTGGTTTGTTCAAACTTCATCTACAAAGTTCAGATTTGACTAGGGCTCTTCTCTGTAGTTCAATGGGCACTATTCTTTTTATTATAGAGTTTGCTGGAGTTAAATTTGATAGCCAATATTTTTGGATGGGCTTTCAAAAATGAGTTGAAGGGTTAGGTTAGGGAAATGTTTAATATATGCTTTGCCCTGTCTGATAATTTGCCCAGGGCATGCACATTAGCAACCACTTTTGCCTCTATGGTGAAGGGAAAGTGCAGACTTAGGGATAGACTTAGGGAGATGTGCTATGGTTAGTTCCAACAACTACCTAGAAGCTGCATGACTGTTAGTGACAGAAATGGTGGACCTCACTACCAGACTTATCTGCTCACTGGAATAGACACAAAGAGCTAATTAATAATTGCAATTATTAGGCAACTGAAGCTGTCTAGCAACTAATGTTATTGTTCCATGATCACAGTAGCTCACATGCAACATTTTAGAATAGAGGTGGGCCAAGTGCAGCCCTGATTTCTGCAGCCTTTCTCTGAACAAATATTATTTTTTTTCTGCAGAAAATGTTGTTTGCTAAAAACAAAATGCTGTTTTCTGCACGCAGACAGACAGACACACACACACACACAGAAACTCTCGTGTGTAAATTTTGCTCAGAATGAGTCTCCAATTGATTCCGCTTTTTTTGCTCAAGAAACAGCTTTTTCTGCAGATATTACTTCATGTACCAAAAATGCTGTTTCCTGCGCAGAAATGCTGTTTCTTGTGCAAAAAAAAAAATGCCATGTGCAAATAGATCCTGAACTGTGAACAGTCTTCAAAAACTGCATGGCTTTCAAATACTTTCTTGTTGCAGAAAGAAAATTGCTAAAATTGCTCTATGCTTCCTTCAAGAATGAAATTAACAAAGAATTATATCCTCAATGACTAGTGATAAACAAAGGCTATTTTACCTGCACTTTTCAAAAACTTCTAATATTTAATTTCATATGTTTCTAGATAGTTTTCTTCTTCTTCTTCTTCTTCTTCTTCTTCTTCTTCTTCTTCTTCTTCTTTCTTCTTCTTCTTTTTAGAAAGTTGATTTTTTGTTTTAAGTTCATTTTTAAAGTCTGAAGACTGTACCCCAACACCAAAAAAAAATGAATGCAAAAACAGAACAGATGGTGCTTAGTGCTACAAAATCTTCTCTTAAGATCCATTAATCCACTGCATCTCTGTGCCATACCCATACACAGAGAAATTATTCATTGTGTACGCTATCAATATATAATATGTGCCACAAGGAGTTCAAAACAGACACAAAATATTTCGACATGTACCAATCAAGTGTGAAAGTAACCCTTGGTTTTAATGCTTTATTCAGGAACTATCCTGGTGTTTTTAATTAGCTAATGCGTCACTAAAATTGACAGTCCCCCAAAGAACATAATAGTTCCATAAAATGGCTCTGTTTTAATTTCTTCAATTTTAATGTCACACAATCTCCAATTCCACATCCCAACTGTAATTAGCTAGGATAATTACTAAAATGTATGAAAAGTAGTTGCAGCTGTTTTGAGAACTATTCTTGGTGTTGTAGGCCCAAGTACATTTAGTAATACTATAAAATGCATTATGAAGAAGCATTAAGGAGGACAGGGGGCATGTAGCACTAAGTATGGACAAGCTTTTACAAAATTTGGCTTCCCCTTAGATGTCTGGGCATCTAGCAGTCACCCACCCAATGAAAAAGTAATGGTGTGAGAAATCAAACTGTAAATAATGTGCACAGCTTTCCATCCAAAGGAATGCAATAATACAGATGCATCTCATGCTGTTATGGTCTGATCTTTCCAAATGGATGATGTGGTAAGACAGCATCTGGACTTATTACTCCAGATTGTTAGAAATTGAGATGGGGTTCACATGGTTGAACCTCCTCTTCTGATGGGTGGGATCTCTATATGTAAAATAATAATAATAAGAAGAAGAAGAAGAAGAAGAATAGGAATAATACAGGAATTTTCCACTTATTTAACCCAGGTTAGGGACCAGATATCTGTCAAAAAGTGGAAATTGTCAAAAAGTGGAATGTATTGGAAATTGACTTGGTTGCCTTCTGCTTCTCTGACAGCACCCTGGATGCTATAGTGGTGCTATAGTGGAGACCACCTCACCTGTGCTTTCTCTTATGACTGTGGCCATGTAAGCACCTCTTCCTTCTCCATTCAGAACACCCAAGCTGGGCCCTGCACTGCCTCCACTACCACAGTGCTTCAGAAGAGCCTTATGACAGTCTTTCTGTTGGGGAGGAGTTCAAGGGGAGATTAGAAGTAGCTGCAAGTAGAGAAGAAGAATGTCTACTTTAAGTAAAACAAGGAAAAAATAGTAGTGATCCAAGTCCAATCCCTCTCTTTTGCTCCATTCTCCTCAAGCACCCTTTCTACTCAGCTAAACTTAATGGCACCAGGGCTGCAGCTGCCTACCACCACCAAGCATCCATTGGCTTCAGTGATGGTGCCTTGATGCCTTATTGGCCAGATAAGAGCCACCCAGGCCTGGCAGCAGAATAATTCTGTGAGATTTGGTTGCATCACACACTTCACCTTCAGGGATGGGTTACTACAGCGGGGGAAAGGCCAGTTTGCCATTACGTTCTATAATAGACCATACCTACTGAAGTCTCAGTATAACAATCTGCAGGTCATCTCTGTGTCATGTTGTTAAACATTGACTTGGAATCCACTTATGGTTTACACTACTATTTTTAAGCCTAATTAATTAATGAAAAACAGATGAGTGAGTTTGTTTGTTTTGGAGGGTAAGGCTTTATGTGCCAGGGTATACAGAATGGAAATTCAAATCCACACTGCTCTTTCTCAATTTGGGATGCTCTCCTCCAAATCAATTTTAGGGTATCTGAGATTTGAGGGAGTTTAGGAGACACCTGAGTGGAGCTTGCAGGGATTTTGGAACCACATAGAAAGCCCCACAGACCCCATTTCACACCTCTTGAGGGAGAAGACTAAGCTACCACTCTTTATTCTAATGTCTAGTCTGTAGGACAAGGTGATAACTAGGTAGTTTTACTGTCTGAGGCTCAGTAGCAAATGTTTTCTCTCACTCCAGCCAAGGTACATAAGATCCAGTGCTAATCCTGTTAATTTGACATCTTAGATAGAAAATGCCATAAAGACATTTTGTCACTCCAGGGCAATAATTAAAACAAAGCAATCCATTAAGCAATCCATGGAAAAGATCCTACATTGCCAATTCAGACCCTTTCCACAACTCACGTATTTTTGGCACTGGGGTGCGGTGCTCACGTAAGCAGGCTCTGGAGAGAGGCTCTCACTTCCCTGCTTCTTCGGCTCCACATGAACTTCCTGCTCGCACAAGAGCCCTGCCTCTTCCTTTCACAGTGCAGCCTAGGACCTTCCCAGGCTGCACTGAGATAGGAAGCATGACCAGCCCAGCTCCCGAGACTCCACATGCAAGATAAGTGCGCTTGGGGCCCCAGAGCAATGAGCAATCACACAGCATTTTTGGCTTCAAGTCGAAAATGAAAAAATGCATGCACAGTCCGTGTCAGGCCCTGGAATGTCGCGCAAATGTGAGTGCCTCATGTGGACCACTCCTCATATGTGCACGATTCTCAAGGGGCCCTTTCGCATTGAAAATGCCATGTGAAAAGGGCCCCAGTTATGAATATGTAACTAAGGCCCTTTCCAAAACTTACCTGGCAGCAGAGACCTCCGCAGTGGGGCAAGGGTCAGCTCTGCTGGGAGGGGAGTATGACAGGAGCACTCCTTTCCCCACTGGCTGTCTCTGTATTCTGAGAAGCACGATGGCCATGCTTCTTCCTTCCGCAGTGTAGCCAGCTAGTTTCCCAGGATGCACTGGGCCAGGAAGCACAGCCATTCCACTTTCAGGACCTCTACAGATAAGGTAAGTCTGTGATGGTGGTGCGATAACCATTCATTGATGGGAAAAACCCATCAATGATTTGTGGTGTGATTGTGCCTCCTGGGGATGGAAGAAGGACAGGACCATGCTGATGTCATACATAAGCCCTGTCATAGTCCCATCCTTCTCTCCTCCCTATGGTGTGTTGGGAGGATGGAGTGGAAAAAGCCTAAATATCATTTCTTGGCTTGATCACCCCAAACCCACCTTAATAGACAGCAACCTTAATAGGTATCAACCTATTTCCTATCGGTGGAGACCTGTTTTCTGACAATTGAGCTGCAGCAGGATGGCATTTCCAGTACCCTTACATAGGCAATCTACAGTATGATGACAATTTCTGATAAGGTCCTGCTTCTGCTTTCCATAGTCTGGCTCACTTGAAAGAGGGGGCTGGAAACATCATCCTGCTGCTCCCTGATCACCAGCAGAATAGACCTTCATTGCTTCAAATGACTTTCTCAAGTGTAAGGTGAGATTCAGGTAGCATTTACGATCATGGCTATAATGCCATGATTAGGAATACATAGTATAACTGAATATAGAGCAGTTACAGTTCTGTAACTCTAGGTTATGAATTCATAACTGTACTACAACAGTATACAACTTTTTTTCCTTTTCATGATACCTACAATCAGCTGCCTAAGGCAACTGCTTTGATCCAGAGTCCTTAGTTTGTTAGTTTGTAACAAACAGAGGGATGATAAGAGTTGTAGTCAAAAAACATCTGAAAGGCCACAGCTTGCCCACCCTTCTTGCAATCAATGCAATTCAATGGCCTATATGGCTCAAAAGAGTAGAGAATCTATTTAAAGCTTCCTCTTTATCTCAGCCAATTTGGCATTTTTAAAAATACTTTCTGTTGAGTTTCTCTCCTCCCATGAGCAGCAAGAGCTTTAGAGTAGCTTCATAGGGGGCAATAGATCTGTAAGGAAATGCTTTTGTACAGAAATCTGAGCAAATCAGTCCCAGGACTCACCACGAACTATTGAAGACCCTGGAAGGTGCTGTGCCACTCCAGTTCTTGTCACAAAAGTGTATAAGCAGTGAAATAGTCTGACTAGTTACTGTTTATGAAGGATCACAATTAAGAAAATATCTTGAAACTGAAACTGGCTTTCAAAAAGCTGGAGAGAGATTTCTACTCTAATTGCTCTTACCCTAATGGTCTCTTTAGTACAGCTTGTGCTCAAGTGAATGCTTGAAAACATATGTATAGTTCAAACATTTACAAGGGAAGAAACAATAGTGTTATAATAGAGTTTGTGAATTCCATGTCCCTTCCACTGAACAGGTGCCATCATTAATGTGAAAGGACCTCTCTGTTGATATTATCGAAAGGGTGAAGAAGATCATAAGAAATCAGATCCAATGTCTATCAAGAGATGAGAGAGAAAAATTCATCTACTTTTTTTTTTACAGTTTAATAGAGAATGACCAAATTCATACAAAAGGTACAATTATCCCCTGGTTTCCATACTTCCTTAAATTTTGTAATATAACTTTATAATTTAAAAATGCATTCAAAGATGCCTACATTGGGGAAAATGGCATTCAAAAATGAGCACATTAAGGAAATAGTACATTAAAGGGCCTATATTAGGAAAATGTGCTTCCCAAAATGTCTCTGTTGAGGAAAATGAGTGCACGAAATGTGGATGAACCTTTAGACATACAAAATTGCACACAACACTATGCATGGATTTCCATCCAGGCTTTTAAAAATACATTAGCAGCCAATGCAGAATTAGTATGGGATGAAATTGTTCTTGAAAACTTACGTGACTTCTACAGAAAGTAAGACAGGCAAATCTATAAATTTCTAGATCCATTTAGTCTATTCTACTGCTTCAAGGATTGGCTAGTGAAATGCTTTGGTGAAGTTGAGAAGCAGGACATGAGAACATCAGTTCGTTCGCCTCTCCCAGATCAATTAATATTCATAGATATACTCCGTCCAGATCTGAGAATGATACCAAAAATATTTTTAAAGGTGGTTTGATGGTTCAGGGTGAGAAAAGTGGGATCTGGAGCCATGTACAGATCATAGGGTAGACTTTTCCCACCTCTGTTCTATATATCCAGCCATTTCTGTACTGAACTATGCTTTCCATCTCTCTCTTTTATTCTGTGAGGCTTCTTATCATTAATACTCTACAGCAGGCAGATGCAGCATAGCTTTTTCCCCTGCTGGGAATAAGTTTATCTATTGAGTTTGATGCCAGTAAAACTGGTGGGAGGGGAATATACAAAAGTTAACTTCAAATATATTCATATTTGTGATGGAAATAGGCTTATAGGGGTTTTAAAAGAACTGTGAGAGAAAAGAAAATTGATAGAGAGATTTCTCCATTCATAAAAAGAACAAGAAATGCTAGCCCTTTATTCCCATGTTCTGCATTAAACCATATCTCATTAGCAGTCTCCACTCATTTATGTTTAGTTATATTGACAAATACTATCTAGCACAGAGTAGGCAACTGTCAGTGATTAGAGATGGTACTGGCCCTCCAGGAGACCTTGGAAGTCAACTTCTGTTTCACTTCTTATTAGAAAAAAAAAAAGCTTTCCCTGAGCCTAACATGAAGTCCAAAAAAAAAAGAAAGAAAGAAAGAAAGCAAAATTACCCCCATAACTCCCTAAAGGTCATTTGAGGAAAAAAATGTTTTCCCAAAACTCCATACTACCTTCCCAAAGTGGGTAGAGACATCCATGCCCAGCAAATCACTGATGTTATCACCGGCCCACTATCCTCAAATATTGCATTCATGCAGTATTCACAAAATGGGGAAAAAAATCCATTTTGCACCTAAAATCACACAGTGCTCCTGTACTTACCATCATGCGGAAGAGCAGGGAAGTACAATGACATTGCTTCCTTTCACAGGGCAGCATGCTTCCAGAAGGAAGAGGCAGGGCCATTGTGCTCCCTTCCGCAGGGAGCTGGTGAGGTGAAGAGAGGAGTATTCCTCTTGCACTCCTTTCCTTGCAGAGGCCATTTCCGCACTACACTATTATAGTGCAATTATTCCACTTTCAACATCCTATGGAATCCTGGGGTTTGCAGTTTTGGGAGGGGCTGGCCAGAGTCTCCTGAAACTGAAAACCCCAGGATTCTGTTTCTGCAGCTTCTAGGCCACCTTGGCGATAGCATAAAAGATATCATTCTGATATCAATAATTTGGCTTTCTTCCACCACCCCTCTCCATGTGTTTGTGAGGCCCCCAGACAAGCACGAAACTAGACTCGGCAACTGATTGCTGCAATATTCCTAAACAATACAGGCAAGTCAGAAATAGCCAGATCGCTACTTCAGGAGATCTCCCAGCAAACACCCTATTATGTATGTGTGCCACCTACAAAGGACTCCCTGCCCTGAGCAGGTAACTTGACAAGCTGAACTATCAACTGTCCAGCATCGCACATTTGCATACTGGCTGCTCCTTTGTCAATTCGGACCTAATTCAATCATGTTAAATTTTGACCTTTCCGAGGCTTTGTCTCGCACCTGAAATCCATTGTTCTCACCAAGTACAGCATAGCCTGCAGTCACATCTCTCCCTATAAAAAGTTCCTGATTCCGAGACCCTCCTCGGATTGCTTCCAAGTTCCAGACCGCCTTGCTGCCGCTTTGCTTGGCGAGCCTCCCCTCAGTTCCACGTGCTGAGGCATATTGAACTCCAGCACCATTCTCTATTCTTCCAGACTTCAGGACAGGTTTCGTATCACCCAAATCAACTATCCCTCTGAAAAATCCCTCTATCCCACTCCCACATTTATTTTCTATAGTTATCTGAGTGACTGAGCTGCATACACTGTTTGGCTATATTTTAATAAAGATCTCATTTATTCTTTCAAAATGGTTTGTTTCTTGACTGGCCTGACCCCGTAGACATAGGGTTCAAGATCCTGCTAAGTTACCCTGCCTCTCGTAACACTAAAGCAGTGCTCGAGCTAATTTTCCCCACCTATAGTTGAGCACATTTCGGTGTCCCTCATGGGACCCTCAATAAACAGGGTAACAATTCCACAGGGTGGTGAAAGTGGAATAATCATGCTATGAGAGTGTAGTGCCGAAATGATCTGAGACAGTTGCAGGATGACTCATGAGGAGGTTGTTGTGTGGAAATGGCCTATGTTGATGTAAGGTCTCACCCACAATGTATAAGTCTGTATGTATGTACAACTATCAAGTTTTTTTTCCTAATGAAAAAAATTAATACTTTGCAATACCTCCAGCCAGACAATTGCCATTTTTTTTTAAATCATAAATATGAAGGCGTTGGCAAATTGTAGCGCATTTTTTTTATCACAATTGAACTGAATCCTCACCTATTTTTATTTGTCACTGCCATATGTACAGCTTGTTGAAGCTAAAAGACTAAAAAAAAGTTCTGTCAGTATTGTTTCTGTTTTGTTTTTCTTTCCCTCCTGGTGCTGTTAAGTATGCTGGCTATGCTTAAAACATGTCTTTTGTTAACTAGAATAGGGGTTGGAATTGTGTGGCCTTCCAGATGTTGTCATGCAACAACTCTTGTGTTCCTGTACAGCTGCCCTATTCTATTACCTCTTATTTCATACAGCAGACACTATGCGTTCCTTTGGAAAATGTGCATGCCTGATAAGTGCCTTTGGAAAATGAGATTCCATAATGAGCAAAGCTGGAAAAGATTAATTCCCTTGAAATGACTACACAGCCACTCCTAAAGTGCTGTTAGGAAAAGAGAATACTTGGCTTCAGAGGGATGCTGGCTTCAGTCTTGCAAGCATCAAGGCCGCATAAATTCCATTGATTTCAATGGGATCTGTCTCCTGCTCTCCTTTTTATATGATACTATCTGTCTAACTGTAATACAGCTATCACTGAGGCATCTTAAAGCTGGTTTTTATAAATACGCAAGGTTGCTTTTCAAGTGAAAGCTACAAACCTTTCCTAAAAGGGTATGAAAAATACATTAGTTAATGTCAGGCAGCTGCTGAACTGTGTGAACAGACATAAGAAACTCAGAAGTGTGTGTGTATGTTTAATCCCTTAGGAACATCTCAAAGAAGTGAACAGGTTTCCTTCATGGTTTAGTACCAAAAAAAGGGTCAGAGAAAGAGAAATGGTGTTTAAAAATTTTGTTACAATGACAAGTCACTCCATCAACATGAATGGACTTTCAGAGTCCCTTCTTCAGATTCTCCAGTTGTTGGAGGTAAAATAGGTGCAACAAGTGAATTTCAAAGACAGGATGCCCTAAAGAAATATCTTGTTCTTTCTGTTCACTTGCTAAGGAGTTACACCTAGAACCAAATATGATTTTGAAATTCTTTTTGTGGCTACCTATGCCTTTTTTATTTACCCAGTCTGTTAGATTTGCCATTCTTTCTGATTTTATACTAGAATATCGTGCATTTCATTGCTTTGCATGATTTTATTAGTTATCTTGGTCTTCAAGTTCAGCACACACATCAGTGTTAGTACAACCTTGATTGGTTTGTCTGTACTTCTAACATTGCCCATTGTTCTAAATGAGACCTGGGAGAGGTTACTTTATGTCTTTATCCTCTTTTTCATCTGCTTTCCCCAAAGGCATGAGGAAAGTCCCCTAAACTACTCATCTACCACTTTTATCAGCCAGAAATGCTCTCAAAATCTACCCAAATTTTCATCTCTGGGACTGGAATCATGTGTGTATTTATCGAGTCTGCATATTCATCCCATCCAAATTAATAAGTGATAATTGTTTTGATAAGTTATCCTTGCATTCCATGTGGATAGTCTAAGATCCTTTCTGACCGTACCTTCTTGTGTGGTCCCCCAGTGGCAATCCTGGCAGTGGCTCTGCTGTGAAGGGAGCACGTCAGCAATGCTCCCCTCTGCCCTGGACCAGCTACCTGCAGAAGGGAGCACTATGGACACGTCTCTTCCTTCCGCAGCATAGCCAGGTATTTCCTCAGCTGTGCTGGGGCAGGAAGGATCGCCATTGCACTTCCTGACCTTCTGTAGGACAGGTAGGTGTGGGATGGTGGCACAATCATGGATCATTGACAGGGAAAACCCATCAATTATATAATCCACAATTGTGTCACCTGGTAACAGCAGAGGAGTGTGACTACAAGATGTCATGCAGAAGCATCATTGTGGTCTTGCTCCTCTCCCATCCCCATACCGAGAAGGGAGATTAGTGCAGAAAGGGCCTAATCCCCCATAATTCTGTGTACTCTTAAAATTGGTTCTTAAATTGTTCCCTTGTTTGCCCCTTGTAAAAGAAGGAGTTTGGGTCTCTTGACATCAAATTTACATGTTGTGCATATTTGTTTCCATTGAAGATCCTTGTCTATATGTGCTTTCACAAATCATCTGGGAGTCACCTACACATATTCTGACCCATGACTCATTCCTTTTCCCTTTCCTTTCCTTTTTGCTTCTTCAAGTAATTACCACCTGGAGGGCATAATGTTTGTGACTCCTGCCATGCTCATTAAAAATGGGACTGTCATGGCTCCTACATGTAGTGGTATATGAATGTGAATCGGGGTCTGAATTGAATATTGTAGTTGGTATACACAGTCAAATTCCAGTAATTTTTCTGGGCATCAGACTTGTCAAGCTTTGAAAAGATAAAGTGAGACAACCATAGGGACAAAAGGAGAACACCTCTTTTTCAAACTATTTAATGATAAACCTTTTCAACTGGCAGCTATTTTAGGAGCAAGTTTGTTTATAACTTATTCTTGCATTTACTTAAACAATTTTTTTCTGTTAATTTTAAGGAGGTGCTGGGTCATAAGGGTGGGTCTCCTGAGGGTCATATTGGATGCCCATATGAACTGGGAACATAGTTCCCCCACTCATATGTATAGGATTGCTGTGACTGATTTACTGCTATTTCTTTTTCAGGCAATGGACTGTGTTAAATCAATTGTTTTTATAATCGCTGAAAATAGGTGTTATGGAAAATAGACATTGGCCCTTTCCACTCGGGGTAATTAAAATGGTGTAGAGTGACCTCTAACGGAGATCGTCTACACCGTGGAGTGCACTGGGGTATTTATAATTTTGAGGTTCTACACCTCAAACCACTCTGAAGCGACCGGAAGTGGTAGCGCCGCATGTTGTTTAAAAACCACTTTTCAAGTGGTTTTTATAAAACATGAGCGTGCAGCCCCATTCCACCCTGTCGCAGCTCCCCAGTGTAGATTTGCAGGTGCGCGCAAGTGCATGCCTGCAGATCTGCCGGGGGGGGGCTTCCAGCTGGCAAGCTTCTCCAGTTGGTGGAGAGCCTTCGCCAGTCATATGCCGCCATTTTGAACGCCACCAGATGCCACTGGACGCCGCCAGATGCTGTAGGAGTACGGAGCAGCGAACTTGCACTGCTCCTCATGGCGATGGACTTACTCGGCTTCTGGTAAGCTCCATTTCTCCGCGTTTTACCCAGTTTCTCCCTCCACGTGTGGAAAGGGCCATTGTTTGTAATGTTGATTTTTTTCTCTTCTTAACAAAATTTTAATATTTTCATTTGTATACAACCAGAACTGTAAATCTCTCGCAGAAACCAGGATTATCCTTCCATGAATTTTCGTTCCTGTGAGATGGTTTGTAATACTTGCAACACAGATAAATGCCAGCACATTTTAAGGGAACTCTGTCTGCAGACAAATAAGTTTAATGAAATACCTTTCAGTTTTCCATTATGTTCTCTAATCATGCGGGAACTGGATGTCTGGCTTAATAGAAATGTTTTAAAATTCTTGTGAAAGATATGGAGATATATATATATATATATATTCGAGTATAACTCAGCAGCCTAAACTAGGAGTCAGTAGTTGAAAGTCAAGAGATAGAAGAATCTTGCAAAAATGGTACAGACTGAATTGTAGAGAATTGTAAGCATTCAGTTTTGTAAAGGACAGCTGAATAAAATTCTTTTTTTCCTTTCTTCTTGTGACCATCACATTATATTGCTTGAGAATAGATTTATTGAGAATTGCTTGAGAATAGATAATCCCAGTACACAGGTTTGTTGCACTTGAAGAAACTTGTGTGGAATTCTATGGGACTATGCTCCAGCTTAGTGCCTCTGAATTTCGTAAGGTCAGTTACACAACTTGTTGACTCTACAAAGGAGTTAAGCTGGTGTAATGAAAAGGAATGAAAGGGATAATATTTGAGACATAATGGAAACCCAAATATTCAGACAAAGTCAAGTGAAGCATGTTGAACTCATAAAACATTCATCAGAGCTATTTTGATTTAAAATGACATATGGTAATCTGTGAGAAGGAGCAAAAGAGCTGAAGTAATGTGTCTTCTAATCCAATATTGGCATAAGTTGCCCAAGAACTGCATCTTTGTAAACTTAAAAGCCAGAAGACATAGGCAGCATACTTCTTAGAAAAGCCTTTGAAAACCATTTGATCGTCATTAGCTAAGCTAATGGGAATATCCTGTAGTGCATTCTCTAGCCAGGAGTGGTCTCATCACAAGTTTATGCTTTATATAACAGCTGACAAGCTTATGTCAGGAAAAGAGAAACACACAGTGTCATCCACTCTAAATAAAATTCCTTTGGAAAACAATCTAAAGGAAATTAATGTTATCAATCTTATAATTCCAGAGGTCCATTTAATATGAAGACATATCTAAAGTAAATCTGAAAGCTCAACATAGTTGTATATATGAAAGCATAGCTTAACAAAGCTCAACATTGCTGTATATATGAAAGACTCAAGACCAAGACTGGAGGAGGATTCTTCCTGTCCAGGTTGCCTGAGCATGGAGAAGCCCCCATCCCTTCACACACATACCCGAAACCTTCAAATTTTCCTTCTGTCTCTAGTGCCCAGTACAATAATGCCATTATAATGAGCTTTTCAAATTAAGTGGTTTGGCAACTGTGGCTTCTCTGTTAGGTGAGATGTAAAGGCAACCAGCTTGTAGCCTTGACATGATGGATATTTGCATTCCACAGGTGTTGCTCCTCCTAACTCTGTTCTCACTCTCCTATGGTACCTGCTATAAGACAGTATTAAGATTGATATTAAAGGAGATGCCTAAGACTGAAAAGTAGAAGTATTCAGGAACCAATGTGTGGGAGGTGCTGCAGCAATGTAATATCTTACTGCTTTGTTAATATTAAACCTTCAACCCAGTAAGGATTCACAAATCTGCAAATTTGGGTTTCTCACTTTTTCTTACTTTTTGTTCACAAGTTCAATTTGGTCTGAATAAAGATTAATTTTTAAAAAATTACATGGAAATATATGTGCATTTTTGCATACACATTTTTGTATGCTCCCAATACATGAAACTTCAGGTGCTATTTTTAGTGGGGAGGAGAAGGAAAAAAAGCAATATATCAATCAATATTTTTAGAGAGAGATGCATGAATCTGTCTTTTTCCTAGTCTATTCTGCCGCTGCTGTTGTTGTAGCTGTTGTTCATCAGTTTCGAAACTACTTCTCATACTGAAATGCTATACACAACAAATAGTTTTAAAGGCACAAGCATTTTAAAAACATATGTCTTGATGAGTGTGTAATCTTTTTGTAAAATTGCTGTTTAAAACTTTTAATAAAAATAACAAAAAAGAAATATGAAAACAGAAAGCGCTTAACAATAATTAAATCATTAACTTAAATCCTGGATTAAATGCATTCAAAATGTTGTATTAGGCATGTATTAAATGTACATTTTATCTCAGCATGGATATTTAAAGTGTTTCTTTCATCAAAATGTGTATTTAATTGCATATGTGAAACTACTGTATGTACTGGGAAGTATATTGATATCTAAATTCTGATTTACACTTTAATCTGAGGTGGCAACTGCACACTAGGTTATATCATATAAGAATTCTCAATAAGTGAATTCCTGAAATATCCCTCTCCCAAGTCAGATCTCAGAAGTTAATTTTTATCATAATTACTTAATTTCAAGTGCCGAGAGTAATAGTCAATGGATAGTTACTACTTTTAAAAAGTAGCTCTTTACTTTCCAGTTTCTCAAACTGAAACAGATACTTTTTACTCACTTACAAATTAGAATTCTACAAGCTGCATGCCTGTGTATTGCTTCCCTAGATAAGGATCACTATTTAAAAACTGGTAATGCCAACATCTGAGCAAAAACTAGTTCTACTTTCAGAAACCAAATTGGCTGTCAATAATTTCACATGATATTATAAATGGATATTCAATGTTATTTTCAAAACAGCTAAACTGTCAGCCAAACAGGTAGTCCTCTTGTGCTGTAAGTAGATCATACAATCTTTATTGACAACATAAAAAGATTTCCTGTCATTGTTCACATTTTCTCTATTGTGAATAACAATCAGATAAAGTCACTGCCATCCTGTTATATTGTGCAGATGTACCTAGTAGCACTTCCTGTCCTCTTCATCTGTATAAAAATCACGGCAGAGTTTCAAGGATGTAACTGTCATAGAAACTAAAGAAAAATATATGAAAATTGTCAGTTCCTCATCCCCTCACATGTTAACAGATATGAGGGAAATATTCAGATAAAAACAGGATTCTAAAACAGGGAATTCCTAGATGAACATAATCTTTAAAAACAAGGACATGGTTAATAAAATAAGTGAATAGTAGGAAATTCAAGGAAGAAATGCTTCCTGTCCTCCTCTCCTCAGTGTGCCTGTCAGGAAGATGTCTGTCAGGAATCATAATCCCTATCTTTAAAAAGGGGGATAGGAAGGACCCCGGTAATTATTGTCCAATAAGCCTCCAATCAGTTGTAGGTAAATTATATGCTAGCTATTTGGACATGAAGTTATCGAGCTGGATGAACTCCCAAGCCCTGATTGGTCCAGAGCAGGCAGTTTCAGAATGGATATGTCCACTGTGGATCATATAACAGTGCTTTCTTTCTTAGTAAAGAAATACCTGTCATGCCGTAAGGGGAAATTGTTGCCCTAAGGGCAAATTGTACGCAGCATTCATTGATTTGAAGGCCACTTTTGATTCAATTCACTGGCCGCTGCTATGGGATAAGCTGGGAAAGTTTAATGTAGATCCTCGTTTGTTGTATCTACTATGCCAACTTCACTCAAATAACCAGTGCAGAGTGAAATTTTCTGAAACCGGTCTATTAACAGACCCTATTCGCTCTGATGTAGGGGTCAGACAGGGATGTGTGTTGGCTCCCCATCTGTTTAATTTGTTTGTGGCAGACTTAGCTGCTTTTATGACTTCAATAGACTCTCACCCACCTTCGTTGGGTAATCGGCCACTTTTTGTCTTACAATATGCCGATGACACATTGTTACTTTCATTATCTCATGTGGGTTTGACAAGAGCGTTGAAAAGATTTTTTGAATACTGTGACAAATATCATCTGTGGGTAAACTATGATAAATCTAAAATACTGGTATTTTGCAAGCAATTTGTCCCAAGGACATGGAAGTTCGGTAATCAGACAATTGAGCAGGTCAAGAGTTACATATACCTTGGCGTACTTTTCCGCTTTAATGGACATTGGCATAAACAGAGGGATAAGGTACTTCAGGCAGGGAAAAGATCCCTGGCTGCTATACAATCTTTTTATTACAAAAATGGAAACAAAGATATTTTGGCGGCTTTAAAAATCTATAAAGCCAAATTAAGACCTTTACTACTTTATAGTATAACTACCTGGATTCCAGTTTTTAATAAAGAGATTGAAAGAGTTCAGGCACATTTTTTTAGGAGAATACTATCTATGTGTTTACCATCTGACACTTTATGCTGAATTGGACCTGAACTCTCTTGAAATTAGTGCCTGGTTGAAGACCTTTAAATTTTGGTTTAAGATCCATTTTAGGTCTAATAGATCTGGCCTCCTATGCTTCCTATTATCTGATACCTATTATACTAGATGGGCTTCACTGTAGGAAAACAAAGTAATGTCCCTGGGCCTAAGATTAGATTCTCTCCTTTCACTAACTGAAACGGAGTGCTTTAAAACTGTCTCTTGGAAGGGAATACCACCTTTCATATCCATCACCTCCTAGGGTCTGTTCCTCATTGATGCTTGGTGTGTCTCACCAACTAGGTAGAATCCCAGATTATTTTCAAACTCTCACATTGTTGATGGCAAGAAAGGCCTTTCTACTTGCAAGGCTGAATGTACATCCTTCGAATGTGACCAAGGATAGATATTTACAGATCCCTTTCTTAAAATGTACGTGCCATTGTGCACAAGCTCCTGATGATCGTTTTCATATTACATTGAGCTGTCCATTGTATTCAAACTTAAGGGAAAAGCTGTTAAGGAGACTATTGGAAATGAATATCTGCCTAGATAGGCTATCTGTAGAATACTTATTGGATGACTGAAACCTGCAGGTTACTAGATTAATGGCCAATTTCCTGGTTGATTTGTGGCAAATTTGTGGTTTAAATTGTCAAGCAAGGAACCTTGATGTCTTATTGATAGATACATGTTTATGTTATAATATGCCTAATACAAGTCAATTGAATTGAATTGAAATTGCCTGTCTGGAAGGTCAGAAGCTCAGAAACCCTGGAAATGGAGTACAAGTTGGTGCTGGAAAGTGGGAACTTGCCTCAAATTGAGTGGAAGTCTGTGTTATAACATACCCTGTGGAATCCAAGGACATTGACAAAGAGGAGTCAAAGCTAGAAAGGCTTCTGGCCAATATTCTGGCCAGAATCTCGGCAGGTAGCAGCAGATTCATCTGGTGAGGACCTACAGCAAGAAGGTCCCTCATCTCAGCCAGAATCGATAGACACTGGGGAAACATCCCGTCATGTCCATAGTGTGCACAGGAAAAACAGCAAGGTGAAAAGAGTCATGCTGAGTCATTACCTACTTGGCTTCTCAAGGCCAAGCAGCTACAAATCTTGTTCTTGTTGTACACAAGGGTTCATTCTACCTGGCTTTCAGTACTCTTTTATGCTCATGGATTTCTTTGGACTCTTGACCTTTGCACTGGCTTAAATTGTATATATCATTGTCATTTCTATTTCTCTTTGTCATTCCCTTTCCCTAGCCTAATTCCAAGCATTAGATGACCACTAAACATGTCTCTGGTTTTTACTGGCCACAAACTAGCGTGTGCAGAGGAGAACCTTAAAGTGTCATACTTCCAAGCTACAAAGTCTTGGGGAAAATGAGACTATTAGGCCCAAGGATAAATCCCTTCTTTACAATGCTAACTCAACTAAATGCCTTCTAAATCTCCTTTTAATAATCACCTGACTGGGTGCCTATCACTATATCATGTAGAAGCAAATTAAACAGTCTGACATGTGCCATATCCATTGGTTTCTCTTGTATCATTCACCACTCAACTTTATTGGCTGACTCTCAGTTCTAGGAAGAGAGATAGAGAGAAGAGCACTACACATAGTATCCACTTTTCTTCATCATTTTTCTAAACTAAGAACCCCTAAACACTGAAAACATTTCTCACATGGAAGTTCTTCCAGCCGTTTATTCATTTTGATTTGATGTCCCAACCCCGGAATAAAGAGTCCAGACACACAAACTTGGGATAACTAGGGTCACCGTTATTGAATGTATTCATTCATTCATTCATTCATTCATTAAGGGTCTGGAGGATGTAAGAAGAGGTGGAATGCAGGTCCAGTCAAGGTCAGGTGACAAACTGCTGTCCACTCCCTCAACTTTCCCTCAGGCAAGCCTCCTGAGCCTATAGAGCAGTGGTTCTCAACCTGTGGGTCCCCAGATGTTCGTGGACTTCAGCTCCCAGAAGCCCCAGCCACTATGGTCAATGCTCAGGGCTTCTGGGAGCTGAAGTCCACGAACATCTGGGGACCCACAGGTCGAGAACCACTGCTATAGAGCAACCCAGTTGTTACTTGTTGCTCGCCAGCTGCTCTATAGAGGGAGGTTACCCAGGAGAAACTCCTGCTGAAGTTGCAGGACCCTTCAGGCAGGAGTTAAATCCCTGTGTTAGCTTCAAGAGGGCACCTCTTTCACTGCCCCTAAGGTCGTATGACTGAAGAGGCGGATTTGGAGACTCCTCCTAAACCTGAAATGGGTGCCCAAGGTGGCCACCGGAGCTGTCACTTTGCCCCTTACCTGCCAGATGAATGCCTAATTAATGACCATACCTCAGCCAATTTTCCCAGTTCCAATCGAAGCAGTGTGGGGTAGGTGAGAAAAACTCATAAATGGAGGGAAAAAATTCCTGCTGAGCCCCAAGGTGACCCAACTAAGGCACACTGCAATTATAGAATTATAGAAGGGATGGATCGTGCCAAAGATCCAAAGAGATCACATCTAGGGCTAGCTGGAAATAAATAGGCCTTTGCCTGCCCCATCACATGGTGCAGTCTGCTGCCACCCATACCATCTGTACTTTGGTGGCCTCTTCCAGGAAGGACATCAAACTCCTCCCTTCCATGCAGTGAGGGCTGTGCATGGTCAGAGAGGCATTCACATAAGTTTATATTTTGTAGCATAACCCATACATAAATACCAGACAAATAGATCTTTAATGTCATGTGGTTTGATTTCCTTGAGCTTGACTTGAATAAAATAAAATATGTTTGGGATCTTCTTCTTTCAAAACCGACTGATATCATCTGTTAACAACAAAGAAATCTCCCCACATCATTGTGCCCAATCAGTTTATCTCCATGTTACTGTTCCATGGCAAAATATGTTCCAATTTTCTCACATTTTCAGAAGATTTAAAAAAACAACAATGGTTCCCAACTTTTGTTTCTCCAGGTGTCTTCGGCTTCAGCTTCCCAGAAGCCCCAGACAGTTTGGCAAACAGTCAGGGATTCAGGGAGCTGAAGTCCAAAACATTAGGAGGACCAAAGTTTCAGAACCATTGACATATCCTGTTTCAAGATGATGTGCAAACATCTGCTATATAATAGCAAGAGAAGATTTAAATAACTACACTACAGGATTTTCTACTTCCTTATGGTGAACTTTTGCCAAATTAGAGTATCTCCTTAAGTTTAGGATCCATCTTAAATGTAAGGTTCTCAGATGCTCACCAGATATACATCTATATATGCTAAGAACTCCTTTCAATCCAATGGATGTCTGTCATGGGAAGGAGGGAGTTGACAAAGATGGCATATATGGCTTCAAGAACCCATTTGTCTGAACAATGAGTATCCAGAATGGTTTCATTAAACCAACCTTTTCACTTAATTAACCTTTTCATTTTCTCTTTCCCCTTTTTACAGTTAGTTGACTATGGATCTTTAGTAATGTTCAAAGGAGCAGAAGTGTCAGTTTCTGTTAAATTTGCAACATCCTTTCACTTCTGGAACCTTCCTATTTTCCATTATCAGGTGAGAATAATTCAAACATACTGATCTTTTAAATTACTTTGTCTTTCACTGGCAAAAGAAAGTCACCTGTTTCATTTACATCAAAGAGAAGAAAGAACAAAAGAAAAGGAAAGAAAAACCTACAGTCTCATTCTAAAGCATCTGTCTACTTAATATTTGCCATCTTTTATTCCCTGGAGCTTGTCTTTTCAATTCGTTGGAAACCTGGTATCTTTCCCCTTGCTAATCTGAGAAATAACATATTACAAAAATGCAGATTGAATCCCTGTTCCCATATTTGCTACTTGTCTGACCACTACTCTCTTGTCTGGATTAAGTACATTATTTTTTAATCCTCATCCAGTCCAGATTAGACACTGATTTAGATCCAGAACAGCTTTGGTGGATCTGAGCAGCAAGGAAAGATTGAGTGTCACCAGAACACAGTTAACACCAAACCCTCAAACTCTGAACAATCTTTCCTGGTGATTACATGTGTACCTTGTAAGGCATGTGGGACAAGACAGCTCCTTAGGGAAAACCACTACTTTACACACATAGTATTGAACAAGAGTCCCTCTAAATACATTTCTCCAGAAATGTCTGTAGTCACCATACAAATGTTCCACTGTGTCCCATCCTAGAACAATGATCAAGAAGGATAATATGACTGATGTCAGCTGATGGTACTGAAAGTCTCTGAGATGTTCAAGAAAATTAATGGTTAAAATTAATTAACACTCCGTCTGTCTAGTTTCCTTCTGGAGTAGAACATCCAACAAAGAGTATAAATACAAAATTAAATACGACAAAGAGAGTCTTATAACCAGACCTGGAGACAGGTTGAAATGGATTTAAACAATCACTTTCATCCAGATCTGACCCACCATCATTTTAATAATGCCGTATCATGTGTTTGGCACACAAAAAGAAAATCAGAGAGGTATATCTATATTGTATCAACAGAAGGATTGTGTCCTTGTTGATGCTTTTGATCCCCTCAGTAGTGTTCGATAGTATTGACCATGCTATCCTTCTTGAATGCCTGAGAGATTGGGAATCCGGGACACTGTGCCTCAGTGGTTCCAGTCTCTCAAGTAGGTTCCAAATGGTGGTTAGGAGCTGTTATGCGGCACACCACAATGTGCCATTCTATCCCCAATGCTGTTTAACATCTACATGAAATGAGTAGAAGTGGTCATCCAGATGCATGGGGCAGAGTGCTATTGGTATGCTAATGACACCCAAGTATACTTCTCCATGCTTTCAAAAATAGAATCATCTGAGATTAGTGTGTCTCCTCTGAATGCCTGGAAGAGGTAATGGGGTACATGAAGAGAAACAAGCTGAAAAGAAGTCCAGACAAGACAGATGTTCATACTATTCAGGTTCCTAACCTAGGACTGGAGTTATGTATTCTTAATTAGTGTTCACGTTAATATGTTATTTATCTATTCCTGCTATATTTTAAACTGTTGTTCCCACTCAATTCAAATCACCAATTTTAAATATTTTAATTTGATGAATAAAATTATATTTAATTAAAAAATATAGGTAATGTCATTTTGGGTCCTTAAGCAATGATACTCAGAGAGTGAGATCACTGTTTGCGTACATGAGGATAACAACAAACTGTAATAAAAGCAAAGTTAAACAAAAGTCACAGAACACCAACATCAGCAAATCCCAAATACTGACTAAAAAAATATTGCCTTCATATGGTACAGTTGCTAAAGGGGAAGGGGAATAACACTGGGGACCAAGTTCTGTAATTGTGGTTCCAGCAAAGAAAAGTCTTTATTTCACCATTGAAAGCTTCCAACTATTATTTCGGTGTGTGGATACTGATGGATCCAGTGAGGAACAGAGAACCATCTTCACATGACACATCCACAGATTATAAATGTATGAAAAGTAGGACTATCCTCAGTGGCTCTGCTCACTTCCCAGGTTGTAATCAGAGTTTATGTGCATGCAGCTGGCATCCACCTAGGCTGTCACCATGTGAACATGGACCCTGAATTGTATCCATAGCACACTGTGATTGAGATAAATAAGTTAGCTTCAGGGAAGCTAATTTTGCTGCAGCAGCACAGCACCCTAGGAGAAGGTTTATGGACATAAATGCTGTGAATTATAAATTAGCTGACTCCATAGGTTTTGAATGCCAGATCTCTTTCTGTGAAACGTCAATTTATTTGTGTTTTAAATTATTTTTTTCAGATGTTAAGAACCCAATATTTTGTGGATCAATGTTTGTATAATTTTATGTGAAAGATATTACCGTGTACTGTAACCCAGTCACTATATTCCAAGAAGAAAAAATTATGGAGAAAAATTGCAATCAAATATACTAAAGGCCAGAAGTCTTAGAATAATATATTAAACCCTGTACAAGATCATGAAACTGCAAAATTTTAAAACAAATTTAAATATAAAATATGTAATGTAATGTATGAGAGACCTATATACTATAAAGGCTGTAAGCTATATTTCAGAGGAAGGGAATGGCCAGCTCCCTTTGAGTATTTCTTGGAATTCATAAGGTCAATAAACTGACAGCTGACTTGAGGTCACAAACACACAAAATAGCATACAGTGTACAAAGACTGAACACAGAAAGTAGGAAATCATGCACAATGCAAAATGACCTGGAAAGATACCGGCAGATAACTTAATGTTTAATTTTGAGAACACTGAAGCTTACTAAAGTAGTCTCTGTGAAAGATTTGTTAGCGACAATGGGCAGGTTTTCCTGGAGTACAATGCAGCCAAAAGTTACATACCAGCAGGAGATTGAAAAGGAAAAAAAAAAATCTTTTATTCAACCCAGACTGAAACAAAGAGATGTCTGGGGAAATCCCAAGTCAGATGTGTAGAACAAAGAAAGGCAAACACATGTATACATTTCACAAGAAATAAAATTAGCATACTAAGCCACATCCCCTCTATGTGGCTTTAGATATCAAAGTCTGTGCTCTGGTCCTGTTACACATTGCCCCTCCAATACATCAGCCACCGAACACCTATCTGTCTATTTATTCAAAGTGGGGCCTGCTTACATTCCTCAACTGGGAGCAGGCCTGGCACTGCTGGCTCCTTTGTTTGTGACTCACAACTTTCCATTTACAATGTCCATATGTTTTCCACATCTGTTTGTCCCTTCCTAGGTGCCAGCCTTCACCGCTTGTCTATAACAAAATATACTAAGAACTCAAAGGTCATGAGAGAGGGGAAAGGTCTGTAGAGGCCTGCAGAAGACTGGTTAACTGATTTCTATACTATTATGCGCTACTCTAAATCCCATCATTCACAAGCATCCAGCTTCTCTATCAGATTGTTTCTGTGTGTGTGTGTGTGTGTGTGTGTGTGTGTGTGTGTGAGAAGAGAGAGTCTGATTCTCAGATAAAGTATTCTGTGTATGTGTGTGTGTATGTGTGTGTGTGTGTGTGTGTGTATGAGAGAGAGAGAATACCTTTTTTTTTTAAAGAGTCACACTGTTTTAAATGATGTGGCAGGCTTAGAAGCCAAAAGACATTTAGTTTTGCGCATGTCATCCATATTGATATATAGGCTCTCAGTGTTGCACATTGTTTTAGGTCATTGTTCTTAATTCTGTTGACCTGCGCTGCATATTCATAGTGTGTGATACCTTTGTAGTTTGTATTATTGTTGTCAATTGCCATCAAGCCAACTTCAATTTATGGGATCCTATGAATGAGAGAGCTCTAATACATCCTGTCATCAGCAGCTCTGCTCAGGTCTGCCAAACTCGTTGTTTCTATGCATGGTACTACCTTTTATCTATGTAGATGCTATTCTGTAGGTATTTCATTTTAAACTTTTTTAGTGAGCTTTGCTTTGTACACAAAATGACGTATCATTTTCAGCCTTCTGGAACTTAATTCATCTGTTTCTATACATTGAACTTGTTATCAGAACTTGTTGAAACAGTGGTTGATTGGTTGACCGAGGTACGTATTTGTCTGGTTCTGTAGGAAAAGTTGGCAAGCAGATGGATCAGGATCTGATGACAGATTTCTGCAACAACAACAAAACCACAGCTTTCCCCAGCTGAATTAGAGTCTGCAATGAAGAAACCTCATGGTAATTGGAAGGCAATTTTGGTATGAAAAGATGACTGGTACAATTAAGAGCATTCACATCCTGAAAATGAATGCATAGGACCATAATGTGATGAAAGGTACCCTATTTTATTCTAAGTGTGTTTTGAACCAAAGTCGGTCGTCTTTGTTTGGATGGATCTTGAGGTTTTAAGTCAAACAAACAAACAAACTAGATTAAATAAGCCTGAAGCAGGCAACACATTTTTCAGGGTTACAACTACGTACAAACATGGTCAGTTTAGTTGAAGTGGGAAATGCAAACATGCTCTTTGCTATGCTAAAGTTGCTTTGAGACCAGCCCAAACAAAGGTATCTTTTTACTGTTCCTGCGTGTTATTAATTTTCACCAAAGCCTTATTAAGACCTTTCTTAAGTAGCAATATAGCAATAGCATTTATTTCTATACTGCCTATCAACTATGTGTTATCTAAGCGGTTTACAATGTATTTTTAGCTAATTGCCCCCAACAAGCTGGGTACTCATTTTACCGACTTACGAAAGGATGGAAGGCTGAGTCAACCTTGGAGCCTGGCAGGATCGAACTCACAACCTTGTGGTTGCAGTACTGGCATTTAACCACTGCGCCACCAGGGCTCCCCACTGCGCCACCAGGGCAGTGTGAAGCAGAAAGAGACTGGAGAATGTGTTGGTGTATATGTGTGTACGAGAAGAGTTTTCTAAGAAAAAATAAAAACAAAACAAAACAAAACAAAACCCTAGGACCTGATATATATTAAATTCTGAAAAGCAGATATTGTTTCTTGATATAACTGATATCATAAATATAACTCATTGGTAAGAACGTTGGAGGAAAATAATACAAAATGAATTTTAGGTCCTACGATGGGAACATTGAGAACTGTACCAAGTGAAGCAATATAATGGCTTGTAGAAATAAATGTTTCTTTTTCTGGTGGAATTTCACTAAATAAAGACTGGTGATTGGCACTTCGAAAAATTCTGTCTACTTTACTCTACAGCTGTCAGATGAGCATGGCTGATGATGCGACCATGGGTAGCACAGTCAAAACAAAAACACAAGTGCTACCATAGAAAGAAAATGCTGGTAAACTTTAAGCCACCAAGCCAATATCATTAATCAAATCATTTTTTTTTTTACTCTGAAGGTACTGGATCTGGAATAATGATATGTCATTTATGTCAAAAGTGAACAAAATTAAAAAGAAGAAGAAAGAAATCTAAGTCTTGTAGATAATTATCTGTCATTTCTGGCAAACCACTACATACCTTTTATCACTGGATATTTGTCTGTTTTCTGCAGAACTGATTGCTTCAGCACCTTGGTTCATTATATAGATTCCTTTACAATGCAAGTGTGTCAAGCCATGTCCAATAAAAGACTGCTTCCATGGCTGTTCCTCTAGATCTAGAGTAGAGTAGATCTTCTATTCAAAACTGTTGTCTGCAGAATGGCGCTAGTCCCTTAGCTATCAGTTTCTGGTCCATGCTGAACTTTCAGTAAATTATTCAAATATAATTGTAAGATGGCACAATCTCTGATACTTGCAGGGGGAAATTATTCATCTAGCACCTAGATGGGTTGGGAAGCACTGATCTAGAGTTGACGTGTTTGACTTGGAAAGGTAAAGAAAAAGGAAAATGATGTTTAAAAAAATTAGGTAGACTTTTCCACTTTTGAAGATACTTATGTCTCAGTGAGGGACTTTTGGCTCTAAGGGGGGAGGTATGTGTACCTTTACAAACTGGATCTATTCCCATACTTGCCATCTTCCTTTTGGCATAATTATTTCCCTTTCTGGTTCCACAGTGTGAGATTACCTAAAGTATCTAAAGTATCTAAAGCCTCACATAAAAAATATACCCCAAAGTCCATCTTTTAGTTGCAGAAACTCCTCTATGTCCCTTTAATGACTGATGGACAACAGGAGGCAATGGAGAAATATCTGTCTATGTCCCTATATATTGACACAGAATAATGACATTATCTGCCAATGTTTCAGTGCCCCTTGCTCTCCAGTAGTCACTCAATTGTTGCTGGAAGTGGTGGGGAATTCTTGCATCTAAATCTCTCCAGGGAGAGTCTTGTCTACATGTAAAACTTGGATGTTTAATATGAGTACAGCCAATGGCTTTATTAGTCCTAATCAAAGTGTCAGTTCTAATAAGATGGTTCAGCCAGCTCTAATAAAGTTGTGTCCTATCCTTGATTTTGGATTTTTGGAAATGGACCAACTCAAGTCATGCATGGTTTTTGATAAATATATTACTCTTTCCTTTCTTTTAGAGAAGTGAGAATCCATATGCTACAAAGTAAAAAAAAGAAATCCAAAATTTCCATCCCACCAAGAGGGATGGGGATTACAACCATCCTTGTATTCATACAGTGCTAAAAGTGTTCAAGGGTTTCTTATTCTGTAGATTGCTTGTCTACGTTAAAGCCCTTTCCTCACCTTACCTTATCTTGTCATCCTCTGGTCACGATCCTGGCAGCGCCTTCAGTAGGAAGGGAGTGCAATAGGAATGCTTCCCTCCATACCACCCCAGTTCCCTGCAAGAAGGGAGCACAAGGGACATGTGTCCTCCTTCCACATCACAGCCGGGTTCTTTTCCATGCTGCGCTGGTACAGAAAGCACCCCCATCCTGCTTCCAGGCCTTCTGCAGGGCAGGTAAGTGCAGGGGTATTGTGTGATCTGTCATGCCAAAAATATAGCAGAGATTGCTCCCTCAGCTTTGGAAGCGTGTCCAGCAGCAGAGAATATCTTAGCAGCAAGGAAAAACTCACCCACACCAATTGTTTTCTTCCATCAGGGAGGCAATTTACTCTTGAGTTACAATGTGTACATATTTACAAGAATCTCCAGAAGGCATTCCAGCATCCCTCTGCTTGCCCTTTCTGACAGAGCCTCCGGCGGACACGTCAGACACCATGTGCAACCTGTTGGCTGGCTCTCAGCTACATTTATATTCAAAATGGCTGATGCAATCCTGCCAGCCTTTGCATTCTCCCCATACCTGATGCAACCTTCTCCCCTGGTTGCTCATCAGCATGACTCAGCTGAAGTCACATGGCTCTCCGCAGGTGCACTTAACAACCCACATCACAAAGTATTTTCTACAGGTTTGGTCCAACCTTTTCTTGACATGATCAGGAGTCATTCATGGAGAAAATCCATCAATGATTTACTCTGCTATTGTGCCAGCTGGTGACAGGAGAAGGACAGACCACAACAATGTCTTGCGGAAGCATTGTTGCAATCCCACTCTTCTCTCATCCCCATGCTGGGATGCCATGTTCATACAGAAAGGGCTTAAGACTAAGATGACAAACAGAAAATAAGCAGTTGATTGTTTTAAATTATTCCACAGAACTGAAACAAAATAAGAAACTAAAGATCAGATTTGCTAATGTGAGTACTATTTAGAGTACTTTTTAACTGAAGTCCAGACCACTCAAATTCAGCTTTTGTGACGCATGAATCTATTATAAATATGGGAAGTTACAGGTGGATGCCAATGTGAAACCTTTCTGCTTTCAGAAACATTTACTTTAGGCAAGTAAAGAAGATTCACAGACATTCTCATTCTCCCAATGAGAGAAGGTGTCTCATCACACTGGGAAAATGTCAAGTGCTGCAAGATTTTTTTAACGCTATGGAAGATAAAGGCTTACTCTGTTTTTCCTTGTGTGTACGTGTGTGTGTGTGTGTGTGTGTGAGAGAGAGAGAGAGAGAGAGAATGAAATGTAAGAAAATTTGCTTCCCTTGTTCTTACTCATTTCGCAGTAGGAGATACCACCGCTTCTGCAAAAAAACATATGTGTGCACAGTGCTGGTCAAATTGAATAGGTCAACTGTGGGCAACTTTTGGTTTTGCAGATGTTACAAACTCCAACTTTTTCAGTCAATTGCCATTGGGTGGGGCTGGTGTAGTTCTAGGTTAAAATATCTAGAAATTCACCATCTTCATAATACGCTGTAAAGAATGTTGACTTGGTAGACAAAAATCCTAGGGTTCCAGACTATAAAATTATAAAACAAATCAAGCAGAAAAATGGAAAAATGCAAAAATTGGCAATGTATGAAAATACAATTATCTCTTCTTTCCTTGGGAACAGCAGAGTTGAAATTCCCTCACAGCTCTGTCAAGTGTACTGAGGCATTTAAGTACAGCATTTAGTAAACTAAAACAGTGAGTATAGGTAATGCAAAACGTATAGATTAGAAAAGGTGGGAAAACTGTTCAGGAAAATAAGTTAAATTAAAAGAATTCATGAACGTTTTTACCTTAGTCATCCATAAATATGCAGAGTTCTTCCCCTTTCAAACCACTTTGAATTTATCTTTTCACAAAGATGAGAACAAGTTCCTACGGACAAGGTTTTCCAGGGCACAAACAATATTTGGACTGATACTCATAATTAATATTAGTTAGCCTTTCCCCATTATACAATGTTTTTCAGATTGTATTCCAAAGAATTCTGATCACCGTTGGAAGTTTATCAAGCAAGTCTTCTTCAGAGAGAAGATCAAAAAGTGACTTGAAAAGTCAAGTAGCAGACAAGCCTGAATTTCTGCAATGCTTAGTGGGAGAACAATCCTGACTGTAGAGTATCATAGGGAAAGTTTGGAAGCATTTTTTAAGTAACACATTATTCATTATTAGATTTTTTTTTAACAAAAAATGCTTTGAACATTAATGGTACTTGTTCCTTGCCAGTTACAAATAAACACATATTGACCCAAATCCTTATTGGTTATTCCCAATTAGAATAGATCCATTAAAGTGACTGCTGAATAGTGAGTCAAAATGGTCAGCAAAGTGGAAGGCACCAGGGGAAAAAAAAGAAAAACCGCATTACAAGTGGATTGATTCAATCAGTGAAGCCCTGTCTTTGTAAGATCTTGGCAAGGTGGTAGATCACTGGAGATCTTAAAGATCTCTCATTCATAAGGTTGTCAAAAGTCAAAGTTGATTTGACTGCGAATAACAACAAATATGTTATTCATAATTGAGTTTACACAACAAAATGACTAAAAATGGCTAAGTTCCCCATTCACCCCCCAAAATTAATGTTTCTACAGTAAATGCAATGTGTAAACCTTTAGGAATAATACTATTGTCTTTATAACATTTAAGTAACAAGTAATGACATTGCTTGCAATTTCTGACCATAAGAATTTGAAGATGGTTGCTGTAAAAATCACCACTGGCAACTGAAAATGCCAGGCAACAGTGTATTTCAGTGTGCCCCTTCTGAACACAATTAAAACTGTGTACGGGACAGCAGGAAAAAGTGCATTAACTCCGTCACTTCTATCACTGACCCTACCTCCCTGGAAGGTGAATTTCTGAGTCGGACTCCTTGATGACCACATAGGCTTCCCATTAGGAATGTAAATCTTACTTTATTTTGTTCTTACCTGCAGAGAAAAAGCAATAGTTTTCTTCTCACTAGATAAGATTCTGAAAGTTTTTGCACATCTTTCAACTGCCTTCCTCGCACCACCAAATTTTGGGACTTTCATTTGTGAAAACTTGATTGGTCACAAAACACTGGAATTTGAACAATAAGAACACATGTGTTGTTCTGAAAGCATTATGGGGATTTTTGCATATAAAAGCCACTGAAGACATAAAGTGAGGGATATGTGTGTGTGTGTGTGCTGGTCTCTTTATTCTTGATCAAGGAAGAACAGTCTTGCAATGGTTCACCATTTTTTTTTAGTAGGATACTTAAATATGTTCAGACACTGCTTCTCACTGAAGTTGGGGGAGGGGGAGTTAATGTTCTTTACATTCCTATTCACTAAGCAAATTAGAACTCTGACCATGACAGGAGAAAAGCAGGGTATAAATTGAACGAATGAACAAATGAATGAATGAATGAACAAATGAAAACAGTTGTTCATTACAAATGAGGGGTGCAATTCTTCACTAATCTTGTACTCAGGGGAAGAAACAAGTCACTTTAGCAATTTTTTTCCTGTTCTGAGAATGTTTTAAAAAATCATGGCTTTGAGCCCTGAGGAAAATATGAAGAAATTCATGATCACTGAGAAGAAGTCATCTCTAGAAACGGATGAGAATTTGAATTCAGTTTATTTGGAAAAGAATTTACAGGAATGTATGAATTTCTTCATTTTAAGGATGGAAGGAATGGGGAAGAAATTAGAACTGACAGATCCATCCATCTAGCACTAGGACTTTGAGCACTTAATTCTTACAAAGTGTCGTTATAAATTCCCATGTTGGTGTTGAATTAAGGTTGCCATCTCTTGTTACTGAGATGCTCCCCATCTTTAACTCACATGCATAGCAGGTAGGTTCAACACCATCATCTCTATGTGAAGAATAGTTACATACATCCATTTTGGCTAAAGCAGATGAGGCAAAATATAGTTTCCAATCATTTTTGAAGAATTTACCCCCCCCCAAAAAAAAACCCTTATCATAGTATGTTAAAAAGGTTTAACATATCTGAATGGGACAGAAAATGAAAGTGGCAGATTTCCCCATCCCTAATCATCTCTCTATCTTCTGAATGTAGTGGAGAAGGAAACATTAAAGAGCTTTATTATTCTACATATTTAGCAATTCAGGAGAGAAAAAGAGAAATTGTCACTGTTATACTGTCAGAAAAAGATTTACATGCCATTTGCTGCAGCAAGGCCTCATATGATTAAAACATCATTATTTTCACTGATAGACTACAGAACATTTATGAGTATGTTAGGATGAATTATCACAAACAATAAGCACTAAACTACAAGAGTTGGCATTAATCAGACGTGCAATTTGTGGTGCATACTTTTGAAAAAACAAGTTACTCCTTATTAATATAGGTGGAAATCTTGTATGTTTGGAGGATGCAATACAGATCAGAAAGCAGAAATTGCCACCAGATGTTGCACAAGTAGCTCATGAGTTTGAGGATCTATAGTCTACATGTTTCTTTAATTCTGGCAAAGGGCAAAACACATCTAGCCTGAAACCTTTGGCAATTCTGAAAAATATGCTTCCTCTCAGCCTCCTGAGGACTGCAGTAAAATACATGATGATTACAGCATATTAATCATGTGCTATTAACTCCTTCTTATGCTTCCAGTGCTTCTGATGGATATTATTAAGCTTGTTCCCAGGTATCTTGATTCATTGGTGTAAATGTTGGAACAAAATGAAATGGATAGATGCAGAATCAATCCATGTCAATCCATGTCAATCTCTCAAATCTGAATTATGATTTGGGAATCCAGAAAACCAGACTTATCCCATAGATTTGCATAGGGAAATCAAAAACAACTATAATATTTTTTTTAAAGGAAAGCAAACATATTATAGTAATTTGAGTAATTTGAGACTAGACTCTAGAAGACCAGAATTTGAATCTCCACTCAGCCATAAAATCGACTGGACAAATGACAATCTCTCAGCCTATGAGGAAGGCAAGGAAATCCCTTCTATCAAATAAATCCTTCTGATCAATCTTGCCAAAAAAAAAAAACCCCAACATGTAATAGTTTGCTATAGGATTTCCATAAATGGAAAAATGTGAAGGCATGCAATAACAATAACCTTTTTAAAATGTATTTTTCATATATCCACAGAAATATCAGAGACATGGAAACCCTAAAAAGAAGATTAACCCAATGCATTTTCATTCATGTAAGTCCAAAGGTCTTTTCTGTATGCACCTGAAAAACAGTAGTTTTAAAAGTTGCTTCACTGCTTAGTCTTGACAACTCATTCCACATACTGCTTCATTGTCTTTCAGATTATAAGTCACCTAGGTATGTTAAAGTTTGACATATATAGCCCAGAATCCAGTTGGTAAATTATGAACTTTGAGCATATAAAGAAGCTACTTTTTTTTTAATCCAATGATTGCCCACATGAAATTGAAGGTTGTAGAAGCAGAGCGTATGTGCGGTATCATTATATATGCATGACTTTACACTGAACATGCATGTTATATGCACTGGATGTTAAAGTTTGACATATATAGCCCAGAATCCAGTTGGTAGATTATGAACTTGTGAGTTCCCATATAGAAGAAGCTACTTTTTTTTTAATCCAATAAAGAATGCCCACATGAAATTGAAGGTTGTAGAAGCAGAGTCGTATGTGCGGTACCATTATATATGCATGAGCATTACACACTGAACATGCATGTTCACTATGCATCGATGCGTGTGTACTAAAGGCATCAAATGCGCAACCTAAAGATAACATTGAACAAGGTGCAACTGAAATGCACAACCAAAATGATACATACATCAGTGTGTAGTGTGCATGCATGCATACATTTGGTTGTGTAGTTGCAAATCTGGTGCCTTAGTTCAGCTGCACAACACTGACATTCAACACAAAGGTTGTATATCACAAGTAAGAACTAACTCTTCATGAGGAAATTCAGTTTTCAAACCTGGTACAGAATCTCTGCCCTGATGATAATGATAATGAAAGTGTACTCTTTTGTGTGTTTTATTCTACCATCACACTAATGAGTTTCAATGATTAACGAAGTAGCAGGGGGACAAGGGCATTCTTTATGTATTATTATCAGTAGTCCAAATGGTGTAGTGGCTTGAGCATTGTTCTACAACTCTTGAGACCATGAAAAGCTTGGCCATGAAAAGCAACTGGGTTTCCTTGAGCATGTCACACATTGTCAGCCCCCAGAAAACTCCATGTTAGGTTCAACCGTGGGTTACCATAAGTCAGAAATGACTTGAAAGCACACAACAAGTCCAAAAAGTGAGATTCCCAATTATAATCACTCTGTTCATCCTTAAGACACTCGATAATTTTGGATGTCACTGGAAACTTCCCCCTCACAGCCTCAAATTCCTCTTACTCCATCTGTTCCTCAGTTGCCTGACTAAGCCTTTTGCTGGGGAGGTGCTAAAAGCTAATTCTGTTTTCATCTTTTGTTCATGCCATACAGGTCTTGATCCAGTTACTTGCATGTTCCAGTTTTTCTTCTGCCTCTGCCTGAAGCAAGATTGCTCAATAATGCCCCTCAAAAGTCAAGAGAAAAGCAGGGAGGGAGGGAAGGAGGGAAGGAAGGAAGGAAGGAAGGAAGGAAGGAAGGAAGGAAGGAAGGAAGGAAGGAAGGAAGGGTGGTTATAATATTGTTAACTTAAGAAAGTATCAACAACTTAAAACAATAGGGCAGGAACAGATTTCATTGTGAAAAACACACCAGTATCTCATAGCTGTTGTGTTTGTATCTAGATCTCAACCAACCTAGCTTCTAAAGCATGTTGTGTGTCCTTTCCATGCATCAAAGAAAGCATATCTCACCTTAAACACTACCTCCCCTTTCCTACAAGAATGATGGTAGAAAAGATGTGTGATGAGATCATTTAATGTCATTTTTGGTGGTACTACTAGTGCCACATTTGGTATTTCCCTAAGACACTTGGTATTGTTACAAGTGCAACTTCACATAGGAAGAGCTCATTCCATGCCTCCATCTCATGAGAAAATCATTGCTATTGAAAACTGGACTGAAATTAGCATGATAAGAATCATGATGTGCACAATTCCCTCATGACTTCAGAAATTCAACTGTGTTATCATGCAGAGAAGGAAAGAGCCACAATGGAATAGTTCCTTTGCTGCTAAAGGTAATGTTGGGTCTCTTCTCCCATTACTTTGCTAGAATACTCATTTTTACATAATTTATTTGAGAAAAAACAAAAATGAAAACTTTTGAGTAATTAAGTTTATGTTGCTCTGTGACTGATCAGCAGCTTTGGAAAAGTTAAGCCTTTCCACTTAAGCTAAAATGTGTCAAATAACGTGTAGAAGCAGTTGTCTTCAAAGTATTACATGGCTTTTGACAAACAATTATCCACTTTTCACCATGTATCTGGCTTATATTTACTGAAAAGGGAACTGACTTGAAAAAGAATGAGCACAAAGCAATACGTCAAGCTGATGACTTTGTAGTGGCTTTTGTTTTCCTGGAAGGAATCTGCTAACACATCAGGTTTGAGAGGCCCAACAGACAAATTTATGAGCTTGTAGGTAAACAAAGCATATGGCATGCTCTCTGTTCCTCTCACCTTGGCAATAAGTCATTTAGCAACAAATGTCCAATCAGGTTTGACAGTCTGTACACACTGCAGTTACACCATTTCCAGAGGTATCACCTTAGTTTTGACAAAGTCTTCATTGCAAATTGAATTGTGCTTGCTATATTTCTTCACATTTAGTCTGGAATTTTCATGTTAACTCTTGAGAATGCCAAGGATTTTATCTGATTTTCTTTCAAAATAATAATAAAAAAATACAATACAAGTGAGGGAGTGAGGTCCAAATGCAAAGTGATGGACAGAATGCAGAATATTTTTATTTTTCCCCCACAGACATCATATGAACCCATGGGAAAATGGCTGGGGCAAGGAAGGAGCAATTGGTCCATCAAAATCCACAAGGCAATTTGATGGATATTGCATATTCTTCAACAAAAATGAGATGTGAAGAAAACTTACAGAATAATGAGTGCATTTCAGTCTAGATACAGACATTCAGTTGATTGATTAAATGTTTGTTAAAATTTAGCACGGGGTGAGACAGAGGATAAGGGATAGACATTCCTGTCCATGTCACAAGACAAATGGGAAATCATATTGTTGTCACGCTGCAGTGTGCTGATGTATGCAGGCCTACGCTACACATATGAATCCAGTCCCAACCAGGCCTCTGTCAGAACATATCAAGTGCCCTACCTGAACACCCAGTTGTGTTAGGATGCAGAAAGTAGTAGTAAATTAACTGGATTTACTTGCATATTGACTTATCATTCAATTCTAATTGGGTGTAACCAGCAGAATTCTGTCCATAGTGATGGGGATCTTCTCCCCCATCTTCCCCTCCTGGTGTTCTAGTACTTTAAAACAGAGCCAGTCAAATGTTCTCTTCTTTAATTGCATTTTGCTGAATTTCTTAATTAAAGTACCCTAAAGAGATTTGTGAGGCAAGCATACTTTATGATAAAGATATAATAAAGTTGTCAAGCCTGTCTTGCTAGTGGTAAGATCTCCCACAAACTTTTCCCAGCTCCGGTTTACCTTCACATGAGACAACCAATATGGGAATACAATTGAGAGCCAGGGTGGTATAGTAGTTTGAATTCTGGACTACAACTCTGGAGACCATAGTTTGATTCCCCTCTCAGCCATGGAAACCCAGTGGGAGACATTGGGTGCATTATATGCTCTCGGCCCCAGAAAATCCTGTGGTAAGTTCACATTAGGGTTGCCATAAGTTGGAAACAACCTGAAGGCATACAACAACAACAATTCATAGGTCTATGGTTGTTCTTTTCCCATTTTTATAATAATAAGAGAACATGCAAGACATAGTTTTAAATGGAGACATTTTCTTATAGTATTTGCAGTGAAATCTTCAGTTTGATGTAGTGAAGACTTCTGCTGAGGTAAGGGATACTTCTCAACATCCTGCTTAATTAGGATAGATGTTTTGTAAATAGTTGATTGTTGATTGTTTAAGAGAGACTTTCCTAGAGAATCTCACTCTCACACAAGTCTTGTCACTAAAACGGGAGTCATGTCTCACAGTAGCCCGAATGATTCCATTCCAGGAGAAAGGTGGCATACAAGTAAAATAAAATAAAATAAAATAAAATAAAATAAAATAAAATAAAATAAAATAAAATAAAATAAGAAAATTCTCTCCACTGGTCTCATAATCTAAGAAGACAACACATCTATTCATTTCACCACTTTGCATTGTTATCCCAAAAACGTGGGTGACAGAAAGGTCCACCTGTGATGCCAGTGCCTCAATAAAACAATGGAGAATGTTAACCCAAAAGGGAGACCTGTGAAAGGGAGTAACCTAACAGGATCTTTTATACCTGTATATACCAGAATTACCACAGGAACACCAACCAGAGATGCAAATAATGTTTTGTTTTATTGGGGGAATTAACAATCACATGCACATAAGATCCAAGCAGTCCCACAATTATACAAGGCTAACTGGAGGAAAAATTGGATAGCAAGAAGTTAGGATGAAGTGGGTGATATTTACTTTTCCTGCAGAGAAGAGACAAAGCGATGTGACTCAGACTAAGGGCCCAAAAGTAGGACAAGAATGGGGATCAGAACAGCAGAGTGACAGCCTATGTTCAGAGTACTACAAGTTACCTGGTTCAGAGCCAGGGTTAAAATACTTTGTTGCGATCCTGGGGAGGAGTGTGCTAATGGCTGTCTGACAGAATAAACAATGGGGTCCAGAACAAGCTAATGGCTTTAGTATTAGGTGACAAAGGACTGATAGAATCATGATAGCTCCTTAATGGCTGGGCAGGTGGGGAAACAAAGGGAAAATTTGGCAGGAAGAGGGAGGGAGTTGAACATAATTGGAGGCAGTTTCCTATTGCCTCTTAAAGTTGAGTCGTTGAGGGAGATTTGCAAGTCCATTGTCACTGGAGCTTCCCTGACTATGACCTGGCCATGCCCTGAGGTCCCCTCTGACCTACTTTTTCATTACATGTGTTCATCCCTGCCAGTCTACAATTTATATTCCATACCAATTAGAGGATACGTGTCATATCATGGAGTGGGGATGTATGGCCCGGTAACAACATGGTGTGCATTAAGAAATGGCTCTGCCACAAATATCATGAAAGGCAAATGGGTAAAGTTGGATGATTGAAAATTCCAACTAGTAAAGCCTGGAAACAGTTTTCCTTCTTTGTTTTGTCTCTCTGTGCCCCTAAAGAGCTGAGTGATGCACAGAGAGTGCACACTTCTGGAAGCACTGAGTAACACATATTTAGTTGTAATCAGTACAATTTTTTCAGTAATGAAAGTGTATGTTACATTGCAATTGTAAGTTCACGTTGAATAATGTTGTTTCTTTGGTGTTATAACTTTAACTACCACTTGATTCAATGTTAGCTGAGCACTTTTCTATAAAAAGCTCTGTAGCCTTTCATACCTCTGATCCACAACTACTCTCAGACTCTGCCTCTTGCCAGTGGGAATTCTTAAAGGGATAGATCTTTGGCTTGAAGTCTAGCAATCTTGATATTGATGCACTGGCTCTAGTATTGTGGAACTCTTGAAGAAGAGTGCACCATTTCAGTGATGGAGCTACATTTAGGGGTTGCCAGTGGTGTCCCGAAGGACTGAGTCTTGGATGTGGAGATATCAGGCAATGGGGTGCCAGGTCTCTCAGGTTTAAGAGTGTCTCATTGTAGAGCCTGAGTCATTGTAGAGCCACTGTTGGATTCCTCAGTAATAACATCCAATAGCAAAATATCTGTGGTTACTTAAAGAAGCTTTTCTCACACCCGAGCTATAGCTAAAAATTCTAAAATGCAAATTCGAATATCCTGCAACTGCAAGTGTTCTGAATCTAAATTTAGGTCTACTAAAATCAATAGGGTTTTTTTTTTTTTTAAAAAAAAAAACCTAATTACTTAATTCTGCTACTAATATGTAAAGGTGAGACTAATACTTCTAGCAAGCCTCAGCAAATAACTTTAGCATTTGCTTTATGAATCCATTTTATTTTTCAATTGGAAAGTTTTTAAACTAAAGTCTCATGTTTCTAATACTTTGGTTTATTTAAATCTATAGCCTAAGCCAAAGAAAGTAAAAATGTATAAACTTTATAATTACCTTCACCATATTTTCTGTAGCACATGGTAAACAGTTTTAACTTGAATCCATTTCAACTTAATTAAAACACTGTTTGAAATACAGACAATCTCTCCCTGTTCTTTCTTCCTCCGATGCCCAAATAATATTTTTAGGTTGTTATATGTAAAGTGGAATATTCTGGAAATAACTCAAGAATTTCTTTGAGGGAAGGATGGGCAGTAAGCATATTTGTAGGGGCTCAAAATCATGTTGTTAACATTTTTGGGGAGAAAAGGTCCAAGAAGAGAAAACTGTATGAAAGAAAATGGAAGAGAAGCATATAAAACGCACAAGAATGTGCAAAAATTAAACCATTCCCTAAAGCACTTGCAGATTTGTGGAGTTTAAAGTATAACATGCAGTTAATAAATACTGCATGAAAATGAAAATAGATACCCTCGACTCTTTATTTGTTTAACATGCAGTGCAGATTTAAAGTTGTCAGTTCAGCTGACTTTCTTATCTGCTTTGCTGCTTTAAAATTAACTACCACATCACCTCATTACATTCTTCAGGGTTCCCCCCATCCGCCACCATTTTGGCTACTTGACACGTGTGCGTTCGAGAGAGGAAATGCAACTTTTACCTTGAGTAGTGATAGAAACCTGTGCAAATTGTGTGATTGTAAAAGTAAATGGGGACTTTCTGCCAAAACATGGTGTGTATTCAAATTCTGAGCGAAACAGAGAAAATACCAGGTTATTGAGCAGGCCTAGAGGAAAGAAGGAGCTGTTTGCCAGAAATAGAAGGGCTCAGTTCAAGATATTACTAGAGGATATCACAGGAAATTAACTTTTGGGGGAAGACTTTAATTTAAGTGAGCCAAGTCCATGAGAAGTGGCTCCACCTTTAAGTATATTACTACTTTTATGGCTTTTATCACTTCTTTTTCAGACAACCCCTTACCTGAAAGTGGATTTGCTCTGCATTAAATGCCCTCTACCTGACCTGAGGCTGCAAATTAAAGGATTAATTCCCAATATAAAATATCTCATTAAAAATGAGTTGAAGCTGAACCTTAGTACTTCTGCAAGCAATATCCCTTTTTTAATTGTTATTATTTGAGAAACTTCTGTGTCTCTAATAAGCACCAGACATTTATGTCTGGTTGATGTTGCAGGAGGAAGCCCTATCCAGACAAATCTAAACATCCATTCACAACATCACACTCTTTTTGTTCTCCATTAATTAATCAGGAAGAAATGTTACCCTTCCTGGCTCAGAACACACAGCCACTAGTCTGTTTCACAGGTTAGAGACCTGAAGGTACTGTTTGTGTGATACGGCAGAAGTCTGTTCTGTCAACAATGCATGCTTTGGAGTGTTTCAGGAAGGTGAGTAAGATACATTTTCAAATGTACTAGTGACAGACTGCATAATTTATTTCTTCCAGATATAAAATCTCCCTAATATTAACACTTTTTGTGAAATTCATAACTGGAATGCCAGGTCATTTATGCCAATCATTCTCAAGCTGAGTTTCTGGGAATGCAGGAATTTCTCAGACATCTATCAGGAGTATCTCAGTGGGAACATCAGAAGAAGGTACACTTTTTCTCTGACTTTATTAGGATAGATCATTATTGATTTTGCCCTATATTAGGTGCAGACAGATAAACTAGCTGGTTTTGTGGTGTTCAAACTTTCCAGCAGCAATATGTATTTTAAATAGTTTGCAGCTCCCCTCACATCTTCAGCTTCAACAATGACATTTCTGAACATCAGAAATGTACTACATGTTCCTTCTTGGTTTGTTTTTGAGGACTTTTATCACCCTCAAAAGTCAGAAACTTGGGCCCTTTTTGCACACCAGTCATGTTGCAAAATGGCCTAGGAACACCGCGCAATTGCAAGGACCATTCCACATGATGTCCTCACAATAGCATGATGCTCCTGAGACCATTAAGTGGTGATTGCGCATTATATCATTTTTGGCTTGTTGTTGAAAATGCATGATCACGCATCCCTGCCATGCCCCACACGTACTTACCTTGTGTGCAGAGGTTCCGGACACATAACCATTGTGCTTCCTCCCCCAGCGCAGCCTGGGAGAGTACCCGGCTGCACTGCAGAAGGAAAGGGCGGAGCACTCACGCTTCCTTCCGGCCAGCACGAAGCTGGTGCGGAGGAGAAGCAGAGGGGACACGATCCCTGCACGACACCAGTGACACGAGGTAAGGTGCAAAAAGGGCCTTGACCTTACCAGTTTCTCAGGTTATTCTCTATTATGTGCTTACCTGAAAATGTTGCATGTGTTTTATGGTACTATAAGAAACCATAACAGGAATCTCCCTCACTCACCTTGGATTGTTTGTCAAGCTGGAAATGATCCAAATTTCCTCAAACTGATTTAAACTTCTGTAAATGACAAACACACTCTTTTCAGCAGACCTCTTGATCCCCTAAATAATACTGTATTAGCTCTGGGGAAGACTACAAATCTCAAGGGCCTTCATTCCTACTGTGCTTCTCTATTAACAGTTCTCTTTTGCATCATGTGTTCTGAGGTCGTCCACTTAGGAACAGTTTGTACCCTCTAGTAATTTTGGAATCAGGATGTCAGTCCAGTTTTAAGACTTTGCATACAGTCCTAGTACTCCAAATGGGAAATGTGTACTTCCATATCCCTCGGCACATTATGTTAACAGACTGGGACATAGTGGTGTAAAGACTCCTAGAATAGAATATCTTAAGCAATGTTCTCTCCTGAAACTGCTTACACCTGGCCTAGAAGTGTTCCAACCTCTGTGTCCAAGAAACATGTCAATTTGCCTTACCACAGTCAACAAAATATTTGCCACCCAAACACCTCTGAAGCATATAGAAATTCCTCAATAATTTTTTTTAACAAATCAAAACAGACTTGCCTTTGAAAAACAATGATCCACAGAAAAGATGGGGAAATTTCAGGCTTGTGGAATCTACCGTTTATTTTACAAGGAACCCTTGATTCAACAGCTTAAAATTATGGAACTCTGAGCCCAGGATTTTGTTCTGCATACTAATATGCATACTATCTCTTCTGAATTAAAAAAGAAAAGCCTCCTAGGGCTGCACACACGAGGCAAATAAATCATACTTAAAACAAGATAATAGTGCCTTTGGCTGGCACTTACCACATTATACTGTTCTTTTTCTCTTGTTCTCCCTGTGGGCAGTTTGGAAGGTGTTTCATTAGCAAAGATCTTTCCAAATGGTATCCCACTGTGAGAACAACAGAAGAGGAATGAGGTAACGTGATAAGCCCCAGCCACAGACACTATTATCTTGGTGTAAGTGTGATTTACTTGCCTCGTGTGATAAAGCCCCTAATCATTTCACATTCCATCTTCATATTCTAAGTATAATTGAGACAGATGAAGTGTCATTTTGTCGTTTCCATTTTTAAGCAACAGAGAGCAAGAAATCATGAGGGATCTATATCTAATACTCCACAGCATTCTAGTTAGTCCTTCTATAGCTTCTTCCCAGCCCTGTAAAAATTATTGTCCTTCATAGAAAGAATTAGAAATAAAAGCAAAGGTCATTGAAGAAAGACCAAAGAAGAATAAAATACAAACATTACACTTTGATATGACAGGCCATTAAAACCAGAACATTAGAGCTGAAATGTTCATATTGTCAGTTATTCCTCTCAGCTACAATAAATAAATGTTCAACAATTGGTATGCTATTCTGCATAATTAAATATAAGCATTTCAACTGATCTTGATCTTTTACATTTCAAAGTGGGAAAGCATGTAGTAGTAGTAGTAATCAGTAGTAGTCAAAATTAATCAGCAAAATAACTCTATAACCACCAACTAGAACCACTGACGAAGAAGCCTATGAAGCTTTGATAGCTGAGACAAAGAACTGTGTGTCTTTTTAGCTGGCCTAATAAAATTTTTGTCACAATATGAATTTTGGGATATGTTTTATGGTCAACATGATTGCTCTTGCAATTCTATAACCACTAGCCACAACCAGCCTGATTTGTTACAGTTGTTTGTGTGCATAGATGAGCCACTTAATGAGGATATGGAATATACATTTTAGGAAAGCTCATGTTGAAGTGGCACAGCAGAGTACTGTTGGCCTTCCACATTCATGGGTTAGACTTTCATGGATTTGATTTGCAAGTTTCTCCAATCCCTGACACCCCCATTCGCCTCAACCTCTTTTTTTGTGGGGGAACCTCTCTCAGTGGCTCCAATCAGGCTTAAGAGCCATTTAAAAACCCACCTCTGGACTTCATCCTGCACCACCAGCTGCTGCCTGGCCAGCTAAGGATGGATTGAGACTTGTTTTCTCAGCACCACAGACCCTTTCCCAGTGTCCCACACAGACCCAAGGAAGGAAATGTGCAAGAGAGAGGAAGTATAGCATCACCATGCTGACTTAACTCTTTCCATTTCCTTTCCCTGATCTGGCTTGGACCCTGGGTGCCTGTTCTCCCTACCGTGCCTCAACCCCCTTCGCACAGACACACTCACACATTTTGATATTTGCAGTTCTTCTACCTTTGCAGGGGTCCTTCACCTTGATCCTAGTGAATGTGGAAGACTGACTGTATCACAGGCTTTTGGAGATTTAATTCCTAGTATTTGTGGTTTGCAAGGCTAAACAAGCTTTGCTGTGGGTAGGGAAGCTCTGATGATAAATCCACTCAGTATTGCTTAAATCAATGGGTAACTTTTGGCCCTTTGTTGGACTGCACATTAACCCTTGCTAAAGACTCAAGGAAGTTACAATCCAACTATATCTCCAGGGCCACAAGTTGCCTATCCCTGCCCAAGATCTATTTATGATCTAAAATTGTACAAAATAATTTTATTATATCCTTTTCCCCTTTCCTGCCACCTTTGTTTAAATCTCTTTGACCAGAATATTGAAGCCTTTCTTCTTTATTTAATTTTTTTTAAAAAAAAACATTATAAAGAATGATTGGTGGCAAACAGAGACTGGTATCCAATCCAGTTACTCCACTAGCACAAGGCCTTTTGTGCTAGTGGTTGCCCAGTTTCAGAGACAGGACGATACCCAATGCAGTTTTTAAAAAAATTGCAGAAGCAGTTGAGCAAAGCAGTCACAAACCAGTAGCGCAACCAGATTTCTACTCACTTCTACAAGGGACTCATATTGGCCCCATGTATCACTCAATTCTTGCTAAATTTCACCTTCTATCCCTCTGCAGCGATACACTGCAGGGCAACAGCAAACAGAGCAGCTGTTTCTCCTCTAGGCCCCTTGTCAGAATGACACAGAGTATAAGAGCCAGTGTGGTATAATGACTTGAGTGTTGGGGTATGATCCTGGAGAAGAGTTCAATTCCCTGCCTGGCCATGGAAACCTATTGGGTGATCTTAGGCACATCACACACTCTCAGTCCCAGAAAACTCTGTGATAGGTTTATCTTAGAGTCATCATAAGTCTGAAATGACTTTGAGACACAACAACAACAACAGCTGTGAGTCCTCCTAACTCCTAGGAGCCTCACCCTAAGAAACACATAAACCCAACTACCTGAATGTGCCCTTGTTATCAAAGCGGTTGGCTTATTATCTAATTGCTCCCTCCCTGGGGAGACTGCATTGTTTGCTTACATGCCATTCTGTTGTACTGATGACATTATACAGCTTTTGGAAACTTATTAGACAATATGCTAATGGACATTTTGTTTTCATTGATTACTTCCCTCATAAACCTCAGTATTTACATGAGGTTGATGTTGTTGGCCAACATAGTTAGCAAACTCTGATTTAGATGATGTTTCCCTTTAGGATTGAGCTACACAAATAATTGAGCTCACTCCTTTCCTCTTGCACTAGTTGCTGCATCAAACAAACAAGAAGCTCAGCCAAGATGTGCAAGTCATTCTTGTTTAAGCATGCTGCACACATTATAGTGAGCAACCCTTAGTAGGAAAACAGAGGGATGTGGGTTTTTTATATATATATATAATCTTCTTCATTTTGCAGTGTTTCGTAAATATAAACTCCTACACATTAAAAAAAAGAGCTAATGCATTGCAACATTTTCCTAGTCAAGTCATAAAATTGTTTCGCATTCTTACGTTGTCCTTTCATACATATATATAAAACTGTGTTGCACTTTTTGTTGTTCACAGTACTGGGAAAGGAGGCAGCGTGACTCAGTTCTGGAATGTGGTTGGAAGGAGAGAGCTATTTCTGGACTTCAGATTTACGATCTTTCAAGATCTTCTCTGAATTTAATATCTGTTTTATGACGTACTAAGACTGCAAGTGTTTTTGCGTCTTGATATTAAATCCTCATTTCACTTGTTGTGACTGAAAGCAAGCAAGATCCACTTCCTTTATTCGCAAATGTGCTTGGAAGTGTTGTTCTACATGTGGAATCAAACAGCTTTTATGTTTTTAAAACAACTATATATACCAAAGCTTTAATGTTTTTAAGACATCTTCTTTTCCTCTACCCCCACCCCAGGAGATTTTTATCAGGGTAAAATCAGCTGCAGTAATTTCTGGCAACGAGATAGGAAGATTGAAAGTGAAAGAGGAGTTGTTTGCTTTATCGTCTTCTTAAAATGCAAGAGAATTTAAAGAAAACAAAACTGATCTTTTTTTTTACACTGATCTCTTTTTATATTGCCACCACCTAGTTAAGTTCTAACTTACCTGGATTAAGGATAGGGGTTTGACTCCCACAGGACTTGTTTGTAGTAGAGTGAATATAATTTGTTGTTGTGTCACAAGAAAGGCATGTTTGGAAGTTTGACTTTATTAAGCATTAAACACCCACACAAGCTAAAAGTGAACTAACTTTGAGGTAGTTATTAAGAAAAGAAATGAAAACATTCATTTTTAGAAGATTTTTATATTTTATATTTAATCTGGTACTTCAGTGGCTAGTTGTTGGATACATAAATAAGGCTTATGATATTTTAGTTGTGCATTCTAGGTAGAAACTGATGCCCACCACAAACTGAAAAGGAGCAAGAAGACCACTTCCAACTTGAGGATGCTCCGACAGTGTTCTCAGGCACGTGCCCTAATGTGGCCATGTCCTCAGTCCCATTAGATGTACTTGACTGAGAAACACCTCTAATCATCAGAGATCTCTGTTTCAAGTTTTGTAAGCCACCTAGAGGCCCAGGGCCAGGAAAAAATATGTCTCTTAACTACTGCCCTTTTAATATCTCCTAAATTCCTGGTGTGACATAATTCTGGGCACTGTGAGAAATTGAAATGGCTTTCCCTATGCTGTTTGTATCCAATCTCTTTCTATATATTAGAACCACCAACCCCATCACCACTAAGTATAGTGAGGATGCAATACTATGCTCATTTACCTAGGAGTAGGGGACCCCAAGTCACTCAACAGGACTTATTTTTGAGTAGGAATATGCCGAATAATTCTAGGCTTACCATTCCCTCGCTTCCTTCCTTCTGTTTCTCACTTTCATACTCAATTTCTCCTTTCTAAAGCAAACTCTCATTCTGGTTTTTATATTCTTTTTATTCAGGACATTTTCAGCTCCTACCCTCAGATGGGATGCTAATGTTAGGTCAAATGGAAAGAGATTGCAGGTCTGTTTTATATGCACATCAGAAAGATATGGTAGAATCTTGATTATTAATGTGAAAGAAAGTGTAACTCAGCAATTTGTTCCTTCTTGTGACTAGAAACCAATGCCAGAGACTGATTTTGATGAAGGTATCCCTAACATATATCTATTGGCACTGAAACAACTGGTTAGCATTGTTTCTTTAGTTTGTCTTTCAGCTGGACTTTCCTCTCATAAGCTATAGTTGAGCAATTGAGAATGGGGAGGGGAATCAATGAATATTTGTGGAGCAGATATTCTAATTATCTATGCTTTGTTTGCTTCAAGTTGTAGTGGTGCCCCTACTATAAAACAAGATAATTAGACCTGTCAGGGATTCCAGGCAGGGAACCCTGGGAAAAAGACCAGCCCACTGCAAAGATGCTGCATCATGCCCCAGCTGTGGGTAACTGCAAGGTTGCTTAAGAAAAAGGGGTTGTGTGCAGAAGGTAGAGGGTAGTGTGCAAACCCCTACCTGATTGGTTGTAAGTATGTATTTAAGATAGCAATCCCCTGTCTGTATTGTCTGTTGACCAAACCTGGTGCAGGCTTCTGTTTGTCTGTCTTATGTTTTGTATATAACGGAACTTTGCAGCAAGATAAAGTGCCTCCTGTTTTGGAAGAAACTCCTCCGTGTGTGAGTATCCTTATTGGGGAGCAAGGTTGCTGCTGTTGGCTAGCTGGCTCTGGTCTTTTCGCTGTGTTTCTGTGGGGGGAAACTCCTATCATCCCCCAACAGTGGTTATGAGTCCAGAAGTCACAGCATCCACAGTGCACCTGTAGTTGTTCCCCCACCCCCAGATACTGGACTTTTTTTTTTTGTTTTTGTTTTTGTTTTGGACTGTCTGCCTGATTCTGGTGCTTGTGGAATCTGGTTTTGGCAGTGGGGCAGTTAATCTTCAGTCCGGAGCTCATCACGGTCACTGAAGCAGGATGGCTGAAGGTGGTTATCTGCGGTTTGATAAGCTTACTGACGCTAATTATCAAAGCTGGCAAATTTATGTTAGAGCTGCTTTGACGAAAGAAAATTTGTGGCATGTTTTGGAAAATGAGGGACAGCCCCCAGAAGGAGTGACTGCTGCTCAAAGAGCAGCGTTCAGAGTTGCTGACGAAAAAGCCAAAGCAGTAATTTTGCTTACTTTAAGTCCTTCCCAGTTGATTCATGCTGCTGCCGCCGACACGGCATATCGGCTCTGGGAGGCTCTGAAGCATGTGCATCAATCTTCCTTCTGTTTGTCCAAGATGATATGGACGAAAAGACTGTACAACACAAAGTTAAGTCCCGGAAGTTGTGTGAAGGAACACCTCATGCTGATGAAACAGTTGTTCCAGGAGACAGCTAACAGAGGGGTAAATATCCCAGAAATGCAGAAAAGCTTTATTCTGCTGGGAAGCCTCACTAAGGACTGGGACTATTTGACGTACAGCCTGCAGGGTGTGCGTGAGGAAGAGCTGATTGTAGACTTGGTAGCTGGGAGGATTTTGGAGGAAGTCCAGAGGAAGGAGTTCGACTCCAGATTGCGGACACAGATGGAGAGAGGCAGCCATGAGGGAGAGACAACTCAGGAGGAGGCATCTGACCTGGAGGAAGGAGTGTGAAACTTTGCCAGATGCTGCTACAGATGCAAGAGAGTGGGCCATCTCCAGAGAGACTGCAGAATGCCAGCACCTAACAGAGGGAGGCCAGCCCAGAAGCGGAGGGGCGTGTCATCACAGGCTGAAGGCCATGTGTTTGTGGCTAAAGAACAGCCTGAAAGTGGTGTGTGGTTGCTAGACAGTGGTGCAACTCACCACATGGTGAACAATGTAAAGCTGTTGAGTAATGTTACAAGTGCAAACATAGCAACAATTTCCCTTGCAGATGGGGCACCAAGCAAGGTGCAGAAGATGGGTACTGGGTATGTGCCATGTCTTGGGAAATCGTTTAATAATGTATTGTGCATGACAAGTTTGCAGAACTGTATTTTGAGTGTCTCCCAACTTACCACTGATGGTTACAAGGTGGTGTTTGAAGGGGAGAAATGTATTGTAACTGCAAATGGTGTATTTTGTGCAAAAGGGGTGAAAAGGCAGGGGCTGTATCACATGTTTCCCAAGAGAAAGGCGACCAATGTTAACCCTTCGTGTAACAAACCCCTACATGAAAAATGCATTCATTCTCTCCACAGAATATTGGGACATGCTAAATACAAAAGTCTGCAAGAGTTGGTAAAGGTATGCTCTGGGTTAGAGGTCAGAAATTGCCCTAAGTTTCTTGAGTGCTCTGTGTGTGAAAAGGTAAAGGTGAAGGCATTCCCCATTGCCAAAAAGAGCAAATGTGTCACCCAAAGGCCATTTGAGGTTGTTCACGCAGATTTGGCAGGGCCATTTACACCAACAGCTGGGCAAAAATAGGTTTGTCCTGGTGATTGTAGACAGGCACACCAGGTTCTCCTATGTCTACCTGTTGAAAGAGAAGAGCCAAGCAGCAGATAAGTTCCAAGAGTGGGTGAATGCTGTTAAGAGGGAATTTCCTTACAAAGTGGCTACTCTGGTGTCAGACAGGGGTGGAAAATTCCTGTCCAATAACCTGCAAGCCTGGTTGCATAAGAAGGGCGTAAGGCAATAAACCACCAACCCTGCATCTCCCAGGGAGGATGGTTTGGCAGAAAGAAGAATTGGGCTGTTAAAACAAATGAAGGACTGTATGATGGAGGATGCCCAAGCCCCAGCAGGACTTTGGGGAGAATCAATTGTAATAGCAAACTACAACGTTAATAGGATGTGGAGTTCAAGTGTGAAGCAGACTCCATACTACCTATTGTATGGTAGAGCACCAAACTTGAAGCATCTACATATTTGGGGTCAGTTTGCAAGTGTGTATGTTCCCCTAAGCTTCAGAAAGGCTGGAGAGAAGAAGTCTAGAAGGTTACGCTTTGTGGGATATGAAGGTAACAAATATAGATTTCTACACCATGCCAACAAAATTGTGTATGCTAGGAGTGCAAAGTTTGAAACCTGTTCAGGATGGGATAGGCTGCACTGTAATCAAGAGGCGTTGAGTCCCCTGGGTAAAAGTGTGAAAAGTTTGCATTGTAACCAAGAGGTTTTAGTCCCCTGGGTAAAAGTGACAAAGGTGTTCCTGAGAATGGAGGGGTGGTGATGTCTGATGATGAAAAAGACAGTGTCCCGGACACACTTGAAAGCTCTGAAGATGGAGAGATGTTGATGTCTGACGATGAAGAGGAAAGTATGGTGGAGAAGAAGCCAAAAGACTCACACGACATCACACCAAGAGTCTCAACACTACCACCGAGTGTCAAACCTGCATTTATGGTCAAGAGAGAGCCCCGCCCTGAGATCAGCAGTAGTTCCAGCAGTGGATCCAGTGAAAGTGGCTCAGGAAGTACTGGAAGTACTCAACTCGCTGAATCAGGAAGGAAAGTTATGCTTATCCCTAAAAGGTCAGGAGAAGGGTTTTTTGCTATCCTGTGTGACTGAGGCAGAAAATTTGAGTGTAGGACTACATTGGGGTGTGATATCAAAATGTGAAGCAAATGATCCAGGATGGGATTTTGTATTTGTGGTATTGTCAAAAAGGCCCTTCCAGTAGCAAGCCGTGAAAAGTTGGCAGGTAACTGGGCCTCGCCACCAGAGTGTAAGGTGGAAAATGTATTGTACCCATGACTGTGTATACTGTATGTGTTATGTAACATGTATTGTATGACATGTATGGATTGTGGAAATGTCCTACACAGTGGCCTGACCATTTTGGAGGGGATTGTCAGGGATTCCAGGTAGGGTACCCTTGGAAAATGATCAGCCCACTGCAAAGATGCTGCATCATGCCCCAGCTGTGGGTAGTTGCAAGGTTGCTTAAGAGAATGGGGTTGTGTGCAGAAGGTAGAGGGTGGTGTGCAAACCCCTACCTGATTGGCTGTAAATATGTATTTAAGAAAGCAATCCCCTGTCTGTATTGTCTGTTGACCAAATCTGGTGCAGGCTTCTGTTTGTCTGTCTGTCCTATGTTTTGTATATAACGGAACTTTGCTGCAAGATAAAGTGCCTCCTGTTTAGGAAGAAACTCCTCCGTGTGTGAGTATCCTTATTGGGGAGCAAGGTTGCTGCTGTTGGCTAGCTGGCTCTGGTCTTTTCGCTGTGTTTCTGTGGGGGAAACTCCTATCATCCCCCAACAAGACCCTCCCTAGTGGAAGATTTTGGGTCTGTTTAAGTATAGGAGATGAACAGATATGAGCCATAGAGTACATCAAGATGTTGTCCTAATCCCATTGAATTGAATGGAACTTGCTTGTCCATGGCAGTGTCTTCTTTAGTTGACATGATTGCTATTTGGAATTTCTACCATAAAGACCAACATCTTATCCTAGAACTTCCAAAATGTGGACTCTGGCAAGGGCAATTATCCAGCTGAACACTTTTGTTCATCAAAAGGTGTGGTCCTAGCTCCAAAAATGTTCAGTGTCAGTAAATGAGAATTAAGAAGATGATCTTAGAATTAGGAAAGAGTCATTTATTCTATGAAAGCATTTCAACTGGAAGTTCAGTATCCTGCAGCAGAACTTGTATGTGAAGTCTTGGTCCATATACCAATTGCCCTTGGTTGATTGATCAGGATAACTGTCTTCCTTTCCAAATACTTGCTTTTCTTCATACAAAATAGAGAGAATCCATAACCTTTTAACCAAAGTACATAGTTGAAAATGATTTGGTTTGATTCTAAGTATAACCTTGAAGTTATGGGTGATTAGGAGTTATTTCTAATTATCTCCCTCTGTAAGAGCAGGAAGAAATCCACAGTCAACATATGGAGATCCAAGCTATTGTTCTCCTTAAAGCCAAAAAAGAAAAATATTTCCTACAGTGATTTGATGGCTCCAAGTTGCTCGATTTAAGTGGGTTTCACTGTGAAGAAATCCACAGCATTTTAAAAAACACAATGTATGGCACAATTGAAGTATATTTCACCAGAAAATCACTAAATGTGCACAATTATTCCAAGAAAATGCAATAAAGAAGACACACAAACGCACACACATTTATATGTATAGGTAATTAAAAAAGCAAACCAACAGCAGTTCTTACACAATGGTCCTGGATCCCAAAATGATAGAGTGCGCGCGCGCGTGTGTGTGTGTGTGTAACATATAACATATGTAAAACTTCTGAGAAGTACTATAAATATAGTGGAAAGGTTAATATTTCCAAGATCATTTACTAATATTAAGGGGTGGTGATAGGGTCTTTTTTCCTCCATTTGCTTTCCCTACTTTCCATACAGTGAGCCCAACTGTGCAGTATTTGAATCCTAAAAGCAAAAAGATCTGTCATGAGAGAGGCTGTAGTAGATGTTTAAGTATTCTTAACATAAATTTATAATCTGATCAGGACAGGTAAAAAGATAAAACAAGAAAAACAGAGAATGAGTGGGCAGGAGAGGAGGGAGAGAGGAAGGAAGAGGGAGACATTGAGTTGAAGTTGGTGTTTTCCATATCGGTGGACCAGCAAATCTCTCTGTTTAGCTTGAATTTTAAGTGACCTGTCCAGGGTCCTGAATCTGTGAATACAGGGTTTAGCATTTCAGAGAGCTGCTTTGATTTTAGGGCTAAAGCTCATAGTGGCTTCATACACATGCATACACTTTTGTATGGGAGTCACCAGTTACAACTACATCTGAAAAGCACTCTTTTCTTAAAAACAAAAACCTCAAATAAATTGTCCTAGCTGCAATAAGAAAGCAAGAGAAGGCAATGGGCTTACTGATTCCATTTTGAGACTGAGATAAACTGTGGAGATAAGTCCGAGGAAATTAAGCTGCAATTTTATATCCAGTTTGCTGGTTCTGGCAACTCATGAACAGGAACATCAGGCTGAGGCTGCAAAAAAACTGCACAACTGTTGTTGTTGTTGTTGTTGTTGTGTGCCTTCAAGTCATTTCTGACCTGATGTAAATGTATCATGAGTTTTCTTTGGCAAGATTTGTTCAGAGGCAGTTTGCCTTTGCCTTCCTCTAAGGCAGTGGTTCTCAACCTTCCTAATGCCGCGACCCCTTAATACAGTTCGTCATGTTGTGGTGACCCCCAACCATAAAATTATTTTCGTTATTTATTTATTTATTTATTTATTTATTTATTTATTTTTTAGTTATTTCCAACATCTAATAGATTGGAAACACTGCCCTAAATCACTGCTCTGGATAGACTTTTAATGTCTAAAAACTGGTAACCCTCCCCCCCCTTTTTTAAGCACAGAAAGCATCCATCAACGGATTCCCAATGGATCCCATGGATTCCCTTGAGAAGAGAGTAGGGCATCTGCTTTTGTGAAAGTGGACCCTGACTGAGGCAGAATGAGTTTCATATGCAAATTCTTTGTGTCTCTCTCACACACACATACAGAGTTAGGGGCTCCTTATTATGTGCAAGTTTACCTTTTGCCTTTCTCTTTTAATTTATTTTGTTTATTCACCTTTATTCTTCTATTCCTTTTTTTCCTAATTTTCCCCAGTTCTCTAAAATATAGATAAGATTGGCTCCCAATCTTCTTTGAATTGTTTCATAGTATTTTTGGACAATATTGTTGTTAATTTGTCCATTTCAATTAAATCATGTACTTTAATTAACCAATCTTGTATCTCCAGTGTTTCCTCCTGCTTCCATTTACTCACGTAGGTTATCCTAGCGGCTATAATCATATGTTAATAACTTTCTTTGGGATCTTTTTCTTAACAATCTTATTCCATCATATATGTTCAACAAGTATATTTCAGGCTGCATCGTAAACTCAATTTTTAATATTTTTATTATCTTATTATGTACTTGCATCTGGAATATTTTTGCCTTCTCGCAGGTCCACCATAAATGATATAAAGTTTGAAGATTTGGTTTCACTGCATTCAGACTGAATTAAATCCAAAAATAAACCTGGCATGGGAATAACACTAGATTTTGTAGGCTTATTCCTTACAATTGACGCAACATTCTTGTTTTTACCAATATCGGAAGTGGCACTCTCCAGACTGTCCAGTCCCAGAGTTACCAACACCTTTCCCAGCAAATTTTTAAAAGAATCTGAGGAAAATAATCTCCCTTTATTATCATCTTCTGCATCCTCCTCCTCCTCGGAAATAGAACCATCTGATTTAGAGTCATTATCCTTATGGCCATCTACCAAATCTGGTTCCTCATCCCTTTCAGATTCAGTGTGGATTAAGACAAAGCAGATTCCTCAACTCCAGTCACTTTGGACCTACAGGTAGACTTTTTTGGGAAACACATACTGGCATCATTTGATTCAGCTTGAATAACTTTTGTATCATCAGGAAAATCACGTGAAAATGAAGGATTCATGGAAGTGGTTTGTTGACTGCATACATTCAAATTCAATGAATTGTCCAACTTGCAATACATTTTTTAAACTTGTTATGTATTTTGTGAAATCATTTCACTCATATTGTTTGCCTATTAACATGCACCCCCATTTCTTCAGCAATCTTTTGTCTTATCACCTCCCTACTACCCTCAGAGGCATTCCCCTGGGAAAGCGCTGAGGACACAGGAGGTCCAAATCTTCCCTCTTTACGTTCCATAGGCATTGCAGTTTGACTCCTAGTGAATAGCCTAAGTGGCCCTGCGCTGCTGCCTTTGCTCATACAGAAGGGCCAGGACCTGCTGGCTGAGAGGCCACCCTTCCTCCCAGCAGAGGCTGCTTGCATGCTTGAGCATGATTGGCTGTGTTGCTGGCCAGTTGGGATTGGTCAGGAGAGCCCCTTTTTCTCAGGGCCCCCTCCCTTGCTTTGTGCTGCTGGCCAGCTGGGATTGGTCAGGAGAGCTCCTTCCTCTCAGGGCCCCCTCCCTTGCTCTCTGAATGGGCATCATTCCAACATGGCCGCCGGAGGTTGAAGGAGCAGTTGGGAGCCCTTCCCTGCCCTTCACAGACTTTGCTGCATTCCCAGGTAATTTTCCTTTCACTTTCTTGTTATTTTATAATACCTATTTTCCGATGGTCTTAGGCAACCCCTGTGGAAGGGTCGTTCGACCCCCAAAGGGGTCGCGACCCACAGGTTGAGAACTGCTGCTCTAAGGCAAAGAATATGACTTGAACATGGTGACCCAGTGGGTTTTCATGGCTGAGCAGGAATTCGAACCCTATTCTGCAGAGTCATAGTCCAATGGTAAAAAAAAATGAAACACACTGGTTTATGGGGTCTTGGCATTTCTGAAAATTTTTAAACTCCTGTTTTATTTTGTTTTACTTGTGTTTTTACTGTTAATGGATTTTGGATACCCACATCTGACTTTGCTGACTGTCTGGTAGGAATTTCTTTCCTCTAATTTTGTTTCCTGGATCCTGAGTTTGAAATGTTCCTGTCTGGTTTGTCTGCTAATTATCCGAGGCTCCACTGGTTCTAATTTTGGACAGCACAAATTTGATACAGAAATGCATTCTCCATTACATTAGGGATAGAAATGTAGAAAGTGTGATAGGGAAGTGTACATAGCACTCATTGTTCTTTTCTTTCCCTAATGTCAATCTCGTGTAGATGTACATGGAATGGGGAAGAAAAGGTAAACAGGGCTGTTTTTACTGGCACACCATGAAAAGATTTTCACTGGCTTTATGCCTACAACTGATGATCACACAGACATTAGGGAGTGTATATTTCACATTACTAACCTGGTTTTGCTCCTACAATGGGACGTCCTTAATATGTCTGTCTCAGCAATCAAAAATTAAGCCTATTTTTAACTTCTAATTATCTAATACAAAACAAAACACTTTGAACATATATGCTATGTCAAACAGATGTCTTTTGCCACTTGGGGAAGCACCTCTGCCAAAAAAAAAAAAAAATCTAAAACTATTGCTCAGCCAGACACAAATACCATTATTTTTCTTAAAATAATGGTTTGAATCCTGATTTCCTTTGTGTGGACGGAACAGAGTTGACTGAATGGTACTTTTTTTGCCAGCTATTTCCAGTTTAGCATTCTGCAGCCTCCCCACCTCCAATCTAGTTTGGAGGCTTCATCAACACATGAGAATGGTATTGGAGACAATGCAAAGGGCTGCAGATAGGTGAAGGAACTGACAGAAATTGCCTTCTTGCCTGATATAAATAGTAGAAGAATTACAGGCCCATTCAAATAACTTTGATACTATTTGAAATATTCCTTCTCAGGTTTTGAGAGGATAAAAAATTATCTTATTGTTTAGAAAATGTTGTAGTGAGTTCCTTCTAGTTTTAGGACTGAAGGAAAACCGAAAAAAATCCTGCATATATGTTGTTACCCCAAAATGTGGGGAACTCAGGGGTCCACCTGGGATGCCACTACCTCCATGCAAAGATGGGGAATTATTAGCTCAAAATTAGGAGACCTCCAAGAAAGAGGGGTAGCCTAGTGAGATCTTTCCAGCAGTGTTTACTAGTACTTCTGCAGGGAAGAACAATCCAGAGATCTAAAAGTAAACTTAAATGTGTTTTATTTGAGGAGCTGCAATCAAACATACAAGATCCAAGTAGTCACACAATCACACAAAGCTAACTGAAGGAACAGGGAGGAAAGTTTGGACAGTGAGATTCCAGTTTTAGTGGGTGATAGTTACCAGTCTTGGAGAGCAGTCAAGAAGCAGCAATGTGGCTTAGACTCTCATCTAAGGACAGTACATATCCAGGAATCAGAGCAGTAGAGTGGTGTCCAGGAATCAGTGTACTGTGAATTGATTGCCCAAAACTAGGGGGTTATATACCCAATTTCTACCTGGACAGCAAGGATACTAATGACTCTCCAGCTTAGTAAACAATGGAGTTCACAGAGTGGACAATAAGGTCTGGAATGACCTAATGGTCTTAGACTTAGGTGACAAAGGGCTAATGGCTGTTGTCATAGTTCTGTAATGATCAGACAGCTGTGGGGATAATAGGTGAGTCTTACAGGTCAGTGGGAAAGGAATTAAGACAATCCACTGTCTTGCAGGAATCTCTCAGACACTATTGCTATTTCAGTGACTCAGTGAAAGCTAGCTTGCAAGCTTATTATCTTTGTAGTTTCCCAGTGATTTCCTGACTATGACCTGGCTATGCCTTGGAGGGCTCTTCTGACCTTGTTTTCACAATCACTTGTGTTCAGCCAGCTTCTTCCTCTTAGTCATTAGGTAATGTAGCCATAGCAGGGTATATTTTATATTTATGCCAACTAGACATATTTAACAAATTAAACCATATCAAGGTGTGGAGGTATACAGCGTGGTTACAATGTGGTATCAAACACTAATTCGTTTGGAGAAAATGCATTTTATATTATTATTGTTATCATTGTTGCTGTATTTTAGTAAAGGTAAAGAGTTTTTCCCCACCAAACCCAAATGCGTATTTGATCTTGCAGAGATATGTGTTTTAGGCCACTGAGTTGTGACACCAAGAAAACTAGCAGAGCTATAAGACTGGGTACATGTTGCTCGTTTTTTCCCCATAAATATTCCAAATCCCCAAAGTACATAATTAAACTGCAAATAAGTACTACTAGTGAAAATCAAGTCAGTTTGTAATGACTATAATTACTTTAATGTTGCTAATACTTTACAGTGAAAGTGTACACAGCTACTGTGTTTCTCTAAATTACAGTGTGCATTTCCTTACAATACAAAGTAGCAATTTTCATTGGACAAACATGTTCTTCCCTATTTTAAAAAACCCTCAAAGGTCAGCATCCACTGGACAGAAGTCATGAACTGCCAATTTATCAGTACGTAAAACCTGGACAGGTGTGTGCAAAATACTAAAGTGCCCAATTAGCAACAAATAAGTACTCATCATAATACAGCACCTTTCGAACTTCTTGTATTCTTTAAAGACATTACAAGGATTAATAAGATAATATTTGTAATGAATATAGAAAGTGCAAAAGGTGCTATAAATATTATAATATGAGACTCTTGTGAGATAAGTCAGTATAGTTAGCCTCATATAGAAAATGAAGGGGAGGAATTTGAAACAAAGAGAGAGTCTACTGATTTTTTTTCTTAAAGCAGATATTTCAAGTGCACCAATTCCTGTACACTAAGACAAACAAGAATGTAGAAAGCATCTTCTCTTTATCCTATATCAATGACACTAATGTTACCGGCCCACACAACATCCAGATCTGATTTGGTTTAATTGGCGAGACATGACTTAAATGATTTAATTGGCAAAATATATTATTTGGAATAAATATAAAATGGGCCTGAGGTAACTGTAAGGCCAAGCTGGGCAGATGAAAAACATTGGCTGAACATGTGCAAAGTAGTTCAGAGATCCCCTCTGGACATAGCTAAGGTCGTTGTCAGGATAATCACCAGGTAACTTAAGAGATAATAGGTTTAAAACTAAAGCTGTAACATCTCTGCTACCATAAAGTAGCAATGGGAAATTCCCAACAAACCACTGATTGTTTCAGCCCTTCTTTCTTACACTTGGACGTTTCCCTTCATTGTTCCTTTAACTGTCTACCAGTAGAGAACTATTAAGACCTTGCCTTGCCTTGCCTTGCCTTTCCTTTCCTTGCCTTGCCTTGCTTGCCTTGCCTTGCCTTGCCTTGCCTTGCCTTGCCTTGCCTTGCCTTGCCTTGCCTTGCCTTGCCTTGCCTTGCCTTGCCTTGCCTTGCCTTGCCTTGCCTTGCCTTGCCTTGCCTTGCCTTGCCTTGGAAACTGTGGCAGTGAGGAGGGAATTCTGACTTGAAGGCAGAGGTTTCCCCAGCAGCTGAAGTGTCCCCAGCAGCTGGTCCAGAGGGAGATAATATACAACAACAAGAAGGGCCTGAGCCAGGGGAACAAATAGAGAAATACATAACTGACACATCTACCTTGTAGCAGAGACGCCGGGAAAGGGAGGACTTGTGTCACTTGGCCTGTTTAAATAGTAAGCAAGCCCTAATGAGGGAACACCTGTGGCGACAGTAGCCATAAACAAAAGAAGGCTTTAACTGGCGTTTCCTTCCAGGGTCAGCAACTGGTCTCTTTGCCCCTGAAACCCTGTACTGTGCTTTAGATCTGGTTGTCCTGGAACTCTGCCTGTTTGGACTACGGTTTGGATTTGCCCTTTTGGATTTGTTTGCTCTCAGATGCCTTTGTATTTGGACATTCTTTGACTCTCACCTTGTGAGTAGGAGCTGTGCTGTTTGTGAATAACTGCCTACTCTGCCATAGACACGACAACACCCATAAACTCTTTGTCATCTAACACTAAGACCATTAACTCTATCTGGATCCTGTTGTCCATGTTGCAACTTCCGTTGTTTCTTTGGCCAGAGAGCCATTCACATCCTTGCCCTCCAGGCAGATTTTGGATATAGAAACCCTCCATTTAGGACAGTCAGACACAATATCTCATTTGTTGAATACCACACTGTCACTCTGAATTCTGAATGTGTATTGTCCTTAGGTGCAAGTATAAGCCACATTGCTGCTTTCTTCTCTGCTCTCCAGACCAACAGTTATTGCCTGTTCCCTAAAACTTTCCTCCCTTTTTCCTTCAGTTAGCTCTTGTGCAAGAATATGAGCGCTTGAATCTTTTGCATGCATGATTGAAATTTTCAATAAAACACATTTCAGCTTATTTTGGAACCTCTGGCAGTTTTCTTGTTTTTGTCTGTGAGGACCCATGAACACTGGTGGAAGATCTCATTAGTTTACCCCCCTCACAGGTCCCCTAATTGAGCTAATTAATTTCCTATTGTCATGTGAAGGTACTGGCATCATGGGTGGACCCCTGAGTCACCCATGTTTTGGGGTAACAATATTTCCACAGGAATCAGAAGCTTCTATGTACTATGCAGCATCAATTCATTTATGACTCTTATTTCGTTAGACAACAGGATAATCCAGTGTCTCACATACTAGTGTATATCCCAACTCAGTAACACAACAATGCAATAGCTATTCTGCTGCCTCATCAAATATATATTGCCAAGATTGGTAGTTCGCCGAAACTGTATTTCTCCTGTTTTCACTAAAGATTGCCTGATAAATACTGCCACTGAAGTGCTCAATAAACACTTAATGCGTCTAGTTTCCCTCCCATTTTTCTAGCTGCACTCTGTTTTCCAGCTACATTTTTTTCCAATTGCACACTTTGTGTCCATCTGCATACTTAAAACAAAACAAAACAAAACTGCCATCTAGTGAATTGTTGGCTGCACTTAGATTTGAACTGAGATCTTCCTGGCTCACAGCACAGGAACTTAAATTTATTCTATCCCTCCTTTTTCTCCAGTAGCTCGTTTGACATATTGATTATAGCTAGCAGCATGGCTTTTAAGCAACTTTCTGAAGCATCAGTTAAAAGAAAGAGAAATAAAGGGAGAAAGATCAGAAATCAGTGAGTATTCTATGGACTGAGAGAAGCAACGGGAATGAAACAGTCTTCCTGCCAGCCCTTTGCAAATTTCCATAACTTACTGACATGACACCACAATAGATATGGGACAGGGTATCATTGAAAATGTAAAATGGTGCCTGAGTTTTAAAATCCTTGAGAAAGGCTTCCTCACAACTCTACCATGACCACAGCTCTTCTCAGGCTATGGAATCCTGTCTCCTAGGAAGCAAGGTTGTTCCCCTTATTGTTCTCTTCCTTTCACCAGGCAAATATCTTTTTTTGTTGAGAAAGGCCTTTTGCCATTAGTAGACTGATGCAAAAGTGTGACAGAGAGTAGGAGCACTGGTGGCACAGTGGTTAAATGCTGGTACTGAAGCCACAAAGTTGT